>JACEFZ010011104.1:305000-607500 GCA_014155875.1 Cepaea nemoralis
GTTTTTTCCCATATGGCTCGGTCTCTTTCCGCAGCACTGAAAGCGTCGCACAAAGCACGAACTCCGTAGCTTTTAGCGACGACCCACAGGAGTCTCCGAAACATTTAACTCGTAAACCGAAGGGTGGAGCCCGGAATCGAACCCACAACCTTCGGAGCACGAGTCAAACGGCTTGAGCACTTCGCCACAGAGACTTCGCCACAGAGACAGAATAGGGAGTGCTAGCATCAAGGAGGAGTGGTTACACAGCTATCCGATTCCCTTGCCGAAGCCTGACAAAGACCACAACAAAAACATCAGAGATATCGAATTATAACCATGCAGAATACAATAGGCAAGCTGCTGGAGAAGGTAATTGCCAGGAAAATATCAAGCCAGCTAGAGAGGCAAGGTGTTTTCCTACGTACTCTGGGTGGGTACCGTCCAAAAAGAGAAACCTGGACCAATGCAGCAGTTTTTGCCCATGATGTCTATGAAGGTTTCCACTCAGGCATTGAAACCTTTGCTGCAGCGATTGATCTGGAGGACGCGTACAACAGAGAATAATTGGATTTTTTAATGTTTCAGCTTCTTGAACTAAAAGTAAGTCCATTCCTCCTTAGTTGGATCGCTGCAGCCCTCTTCCAACGGAAAGTAGTTTTTAGATGTGGCAGTTGGACTTCGGAACCAACAACAATATATCCCGGCCTACCACAGGGATCACCATTATCTCCGGTACTGTTCAACGCCTACACAGTGAGAATCACCAGTGAGCAGATCACTGGACTTGGCAGGACATTTTCATATGCCGATGGTGTTTTAGTGTATCGTCAGGGTAAGGATAGAGAGCAGGTTGCTGTGGAACTACAAACCGAACTCAAGTACTTGGTGTGATGAAGCTGGGGCAATGGTCAACCCAACAAAGGCAACAGTGACTTGGTTCTCTTTGAATAATCATATTGTCAACACTCCAACAACAACTGTAAATCTGTGTTCAGAGACGGTGGAAAGAACGCAGGCAATGGATTACCTTGGAATACGGTTAGATCGAAGCCTTGCTTATAATGAGCACATAGACCAGGTGATAATAAAGGCCAAGCGGGGTTTGGCTGCGATGCGGGTGATGGCGGCAGCAAGCTGTGAGCAGCGCCATCTATGTCTTCTGTACGAGGGGCTGGTCATGTCTGTTTTTGAGTATGCAATGGCAGTCCTGACTCTCAGCCGTAGGCAGATAGAAAGGATGGAAAGAATACAGAATGAAGCTATGCGCATTATTCTTGGATGTACAAGAGATACAGCATGCAGGGCTATGCGCTACCTTCTTGATTTTCCAACCATTGAAGACAGAATACAAGTTTGCAGAGCACGCGCCTACCTCAGAGGTAACGCAAACACACAACATCCACTGCATAGTGAAATTATGAAGGTGAAGGGCAGCAGGTTAAAAAGAGGACGGTCGTGGATGGGTCAAGCCGAAGACATTCTTCAACAGGTGTGTTCACTTGAGGACTTAGAACCTGGCGAGGAGTGGGTACAAGTGCCAACAGATTTCTGCACATCCTTTTCGGTTTGCATCCAACTAGATAGAAAATGCAGACATGAAAACCCGGCAGCTGTGGAGGCTGAAGTACAAGCGTTGATTTTCGAGAACTCGGTAGACGGTGATGCTGTCATCTACACAGATGGGTCGGTCGTCCAACATGTGAGAAGCTCAGGGGCCTTTACGGCTCGGGCCGGAGGGAGAATTGTCAAGGAGCTTTCACTGCAACCACAAGTAGCCTGACTATGGAAGTCATGGCAGTAAGTAAAGCAATAACATGGGTCGAGATACAGACATTCACTAGGGCATGTTTCCTTAGCGACTCAATGAAAATAATCAAGAGGATAGAAGTGGGGTCGATCCAAAGAGAATGGTTGCTGCCACTGGAGCGGTCTCGGCTGGCAAAGATTAGTTTCATCTTCGTGCCAGGGCATGCGGGAGTACAAAGAAATGAGCGCGCTGACAAGATCGCAGGTGAAGCTACTGTGGAGGGCGGACGCGCCATAGACCAGGCGGAAATTCTGAATGCTCTACGAGAAGTAAGACTTTTGCGTGAACCAAGTGATGACTGTGAATCTACAACCATGGCCAGACTGCGAGAAAAGCAAATTAAAAGAGGGGTGGCCAAACAAGAACACTACTGGAAGCCAAAGAAGATTGATAAAGCAACACAGAACTGGTGTCGTTAGCCGCTACACGCTGCTGAGGATGGGATCCGATCACTTATGGACTGAATGGTTCGATGTGCAATGAGGATGATCTGTCGACTAACTAACTAAATAACTATATAAATATCATTATGTGTCTGAGCTGCAATTTTACGAATTGGTATAGGCTTTCAGGTGTTCACAGCAAAATGTTGGCACCAGAACATGTCCTAGAAGGTAAAGGCGACCGGCGTGATACTAACTACATCAGTTATCCAGTGCCGACTGGTCTGTCAAACTATTTGGGGTATATCATCACGCACTCAACACTCCTAAAGGCGTGTACATCGTTCAGTCTGTCTGGGCAATTGCTACTGTTAATTATTTTATGAATGTTTATTTATATTCAATACCGCGATAATGTGTTTGCCGGTCAGATAGAGGACGTACAACTTTATGTAATAAAAGTAATATTAAACATAACATGTTTGATGTGTAAATTAAAAAGTAACGATGGCGGCATAGTATAGGGCTAGGGGGTCCACCATCGACAACTTCGATAATTTTTTTGCGAAACCGATTGTCAAAAGCCTTGGTTTTTGCGCTACATCTAGTGTAAAGTGCCCGACTGTTTATTATAATGGCGGTTACTATTATCTGTAGTAGGTGGGAATAAAACACTATCATCATACCATTGGCGGTGTGTTAGAGATGCAAGCCACGTCCTCGGGATTTGTGACGGTGTACAACCAGTCACATGGTAACATGTTTAAGGGCTACACCAGGGACACTTGGTTAATGGCTACAACCAAACCACGTGGGGCGTTACACGCAACCGGTCACATAGTTACATGTTTAAAGGTTACATCCTGTCAAATTGGGCGTTGCTTCCGGTAACGTGTGTAACGATACACCCGGGACACGTGGTTAAGATGAGTACTACATAAAGAATGTCATGTCGGCTGTTTTAACCGGGGATCTAACTCATGATGACCACCATGTAGAGGAGTCATTCCGCTACCTCGTCAACAGTACATTCGAAATTTAAAATGGTATCCCTTCTCTCTCTTTTCTATGTTCGTGTAGTCCTAGTGTCACCGAGTAACACCAAAGGCCATCCTTGGCGTCAATACAACATAAGCCGGTCTCGAAAGCAGCTCCATGTAATCCTACTTAGCCACCTCTTATAACATATATTGTAGGCTACTATTCTTTGCTACCATTTCCATGGCATGTCAACAGACGGACGAGGTGTATAGTGCTTATTCCATGTTTTTATAGACCAGTAGGCATGCTATGGTTGGGTTATGAGTTATGTCTTAAGAAACTACATAACTGCATTCAGGATATTCCCACACGCTTTCCGTTCCCTCGTTCAACAGCCAGTGAAGAGTCATACTACCAGTCGTTTTAACCGCCATCTGATTAAATGTTTCCCTGGTTTTCTCTGTCAGTTTTGAGGTTCGGCCAGAACCCATGCTTTTCCCTCCACAATATCATTCTCTCTACATACAGGATCTCAGTCTGTTCCACCGCTTTGTCCACATGGCCCCGCAGACAACCGAACACTTCTTCCTTGTCCATAGTTAATCTACCACCAACAGGTGCATTGCTTGCCAGCCTACGAGCCTGTTTATTCATCTGCATGACCACGGCAGAATATCTACACAATTGTTACAAGTCAAGTCATTTTACTCGAAACATTCCTTTCTCCACCTTACTAAGCACACTCCGTGAGTCCGTAATGAATGCATTTTTTTTTTGCAGCCGTCACCTCCAACCATCGGAAGGCTGCTGTTATTGTTGCATCCTCCATTCTCATCCTGGTGGTTGTATTCTCACATCCTATACTTTCCTTTCTCTAGCATCGTACATTACCCTTTTCACTGAAACCCAAGCCACTACGTCGGTTTTCCACCACAAACAGATTGATGTAGACCTCAATCATCTTGATGTGTGCTGTCCTAGATTAGTTGTTGCACCTCAAACTATGTGCGGTATGCTGCCCATTCTCTGCACGACTCGGTGTTACTATTAACTTGCGCCAGTCCGACGTGTCTTCCAGTGTTTTTACTCACTCTTTCACGATTCATGCTATGTCACACACCTGTCTCATAGATATTCCTGTCTGTGCCATCCATGACCTCCCTCTTCTCATTCTATTACCGTTGACCATAACTATGACTTCATGCAGTGGGTTATCCCTCTCCGCAGCTACGCTCAGGTACCAGTTGGCTTTAAGACACCTGTCCCTACCTTCAATTGTTGTTAATGCAAAGATATGCAATCTATGGTTGGTACTTACAGTAGTGTGAAGTAAACTTAATTCGAAGTAAGAATAATTTGGAGTGTAACAATTTAATTGGGTATTGTTAGTAATTGTGTACTGCAGATTAATTCGACGTAAGTATAGAATTACAGTTAAAAGTCACGTGCGTGTCCTTTACATGACGTTGCAATCATCCCCTGCATTCTATAGCATTTTCTGATTTACATCCATCCATCATGTGCCATGCCGGTAAGCGTAGGCGGTCATGTTCTGCCATCTCACTCGATCACCAGAGTCGTGGATCAGCTCTGTGTTCCTGTCTCGACCATGCCACGTGGCCAAGCCGTCCTGGTATTTCCTTCTAGGTCTTCCCCTTGGTCTCCTCCCTTCAATCATGCCAGTTGTCACCAAGTTCTCCAATTCATTTCTTCTCATAACATGCCCAAAATATTGTGACTGTCTACGTCTAATGACTCTAATCAGTTTACGATCTTCATTTGTTTCTTGAAGGACTTGTTCATTGGTTTTTCTATCTGTCCATGGTATTCTTTGCATTTTCCTCAGAAACTACATTTCCACATCCATTAGCTGTTTTTCAGCTTGACTGCTTATTGTCCACGATTCACATCCATACAAAAGTATAGGTTCTATGTAGCATCTCAGCACTCTTTTTCTCGTTTCAATTGATATGTTTTTGTCGGTCAGTATGTTTTTCATCTTGCAAAAGGCTACCTTCGCAATGGCAATTCTTGTTCTAATCTCTTCAAGGCATCTCCCATCAGATGTTATGACTGTTCCGAGATAACAGTATGAATTCACTTGTTTAAGAATATGTCCATCTACTCGTATATCACATTGTGGTATTTTCTTCTTCCTAGTGACGACCATAATCTGTGTCTTTTTACAATTTAATTCTAACCCTAGTTGTTCACTGTGTGCAACAACCGCTTCTACCAAATTTTGCAGGTCCTGTACATTGTCTGCAATCAAGACTGTATCATCTGCATATCTAATGTTATTGATGTATTGTCCCCCAATGTTGATTCCTTCCATATCTTCTATATTTCTAAATATATTTTCACTGTACAGGGAAAAATGATCTGGAGACATTACACATCCCTGTCTCACACGTCTTTTAATAGGCTGATATTGACCTACATCGTTATCAATTCTGATGGCAGATTGTTGTTTCCAATATATGTTTTTTACACGTCTAAGGTCTTTTCCATCAATTTGTAGATCTTCAAGCATCCTTATCATGTCGACATGTCTCACTTTATCGAAAGCCTATGTGTAGTCAATAAAGCAAAGATATAGATCTTTGTTTACTTCTATAGAACGCTCAATTACTGTTCTCAGTATATACACAGCATTTACTGTGCCCTTGCCTTCTACAAACCCACATTGCTCTTCTCCTATTTCGGGTTGTATGTTTTTCCTAACTCTTTGCATGACAATTCTTAGCAGAATCTTTGTGATGTGGCTCATTATACTAATTGTTCTATGTTGATCGCATTCCATGGCTCCTGATTTCTTCGGGATTGCAATAAATATAGAATTTACAAGGCAATGTTATTTCAGTTTGCTTTCTGAAAAGCCCACCACACTCCATACTGTCCGAATCAGAGCATTGCGATATGTTTAAATTACCCGCAGCTGATTTCGGACCCTCAATCTTGTATGTCTGGGAATTATGAAAATGAGCGTCTCACTGTCCGTTAAGCCGGTTGATTATAATATTACCATTAACACAACCCGTATTTTACTATAATCAAATCCCATTCAATGTAAACACGGCATGCGTAAGACAGGCTGCCAAATAAGCAGACAATTAGTAGACAAATGAGTTCGACTGACGACAGTCAGTCAGTCAGTCAATTTGACAGACAAATATTCAGACTGACAAAGATACAGACAGACATACAGGCAGACAGATAGTCTGCTTCATCTGAGCTGGGTCCAGATCCGGCATCAAAACACTCAGGACTTTTGCCATACTTCCACCGTGTTCATCCCTAACATCCAGCGAAGAGTTCCAATACAGACAGTGACAGACAGAGAACACGATTACATCATGACTGACATTTACATCATTAACCCTACCGGTTTCATTTACAATTGTCGGCGTTGTTGTTGTATTGACAGGCGCCGTTGGGACGCTCACAAATGTCTCTGGGTCTAACCTAAGATATAGACATAAGTCATCTTTTACAATAAACAAGGCGTTAGTACGCGAGTCAATATAACTTTCTTTGTCTTCAAGTTGTTAGATACATGTCTTCGCTCACTACACTGCAGGTCGGGTGGCTCTGCGTACTACTCATAGACCTCCAGGCGATTAGCGCTACTACGAGGGCGAGGCAATAAGACAGTCACAGTTCTGTGCGATGGCACGCAAATGTAGTTGGTGTTTTCTACAGGTGTCATTAGGTGACCGCAACATCGAACTATATATCCCCGTTCGTCAGTTGGTGCCAGGAGTCTCATGCATATGCGCAGCGCATAAAAAAAATGGAGACTGTACTTACTTAGTGTACAACCAAAGAGCAACGTGCTGTTGAGCGTTTTTTTTAGGACACTCATAAGGAAATGCTTCCTGTTTATGCTGAAAAATGTTTGTCCCGTAAAGCGGTGCATATCTGGGTAGAAAAATTTTCTCAAAGACGCTCTAATATTGTTGATAAAATCCTATCTGGTCGTCCCGTTGAAATTGCAACAGAAGCATCCGTGCAGCGGGTGGAGGAGCTGATCAGAGGTGAAAGGCGAGTAATTACAGACTCTGTAGAAATGTTCACCTTCTTGGTCCACTGAAAACCCACCTTAGTGGGAGACATTTCGCGAATGACGCCGAAGTTGAATGTGAAGTGAAAATGTGGTTTAGAAAAATTATATGCAGCCGGTTTGGGAGGACTGATAAAACCATGGGATAAGTGCTTTAATGTTGGTGGACATTATGTTGAGAAATAAAGGCAGACTGTATTTCTTTCGATTACCTTCGGTTATGGGTTGTTTTGTCTCCGATATGGGACAGCAAGTGCACTCATGATGTTAAATTCCACGATTATTTCAAGATGAAGTTAAAAAAGACACTGACTGCTTGAAATAGTTTTTCCCACCCCGTTTTGCGGTCTGAATTTCTGGCGCATAGTGAATCCTTGTTATACCGGAGAATCAGGCAGCTTATTCTGAGTGGCAAGTAAATCCGTAAAAACCGTTCTATAAGAAGTATTACATTGTTTTACTATGTATTACTAAATTTAGCATCCATTTTTATGTGTATTTTGTAATTTTCGACCAGTTATATTGGCAGTCAACCTCCCACTGAAATTATGAAGATTGAACACTGTAATGTTGTATTTCAATGGTGGCAGATAGCAGTTTTCCTTGTCACACTCCAGCTATGACCATTTAATATTGTTATGGAGTATTCAGAGCGATTAACATGCTAATGAATGCTTGTGTACTTTCAATACCAATTATTGTAAGTTTTTGTAATTTGTCATCACGTTACAATGACAAGATCACTGACAATTTTGCAACTTTCTAAAATGATTTTTTTTGTAAAAATGCATCTACGCTGGCGGCCTCGCGCTAACAAGCCCGCGTATAAAGTAGCGCGGGTGGTCTGACGTTATCACAGCATGATGTGATTAATATATATTAGTTGGCAGTAGTTATTTTTCCATGAGTTAGACATCGGCAGTGGTAATATCCCTTATCGTCAGTGTTTCCAACAGTTGTTTGATCTGTAGGTAGGTCACACTTTGTGAAAGGGTCAAAATCGTATTTTCCTCTTTGTGTATAATAAATGATAAACTGACAAACAAACATTGATACCTCCTATCAGAATTGACCTACAGACTTGAATAAGGTATCGTTGAATGATTTTTTTTTTACGAGGTATCCAACTATTCAGGTTATACAATTAAAAAGCAATTTAGAAAATGTTACTAAAGTGGCTACAATTGTTAGCACAAACGCGAGTACAGATTGATATGTTTGAAATGACTGCTGCGGTGGGTAGGCTGGTTTCCTGGTGCATTACACGTAAGTTATTATAAAAGAACAACATTAATAATACAAACACACACACACAAATACACCACACACACACACACACACACACACACACACACACACACCACACACACACTAATAAACCCGTAACAGAGACACTATTCATTATCATATTTTGTGAGGTGCTAATGGACAAATACCTGTTCTGTGGCGAATTGCTTAAGAACGTAATACGCAATCCCACCTACTGCGTACGAAACGCAGCTGCCGCTGATTTAGATCAAAGCCGCCTTTACTTCCCAAGACAATTTATTTTCTTTGTGGGGCCGACCTAATTGTATGCTAGGTCGATGTAAATTGGACAGTAGTACTGACAGGCAAGCGTCTAGCCAATATACTAGGGCGATAACTCCCGACTTCTAATAAATTACATGACATATTGTAGAAACCATGCGCACGCATCCACACATACACACATATATACACGTTCACATACACAATGTGTCAATATGTGTGAGAAATAATCGTAATTGTATTTGCAATGCACACATTTGGGACGATCAAATGCAGCAATGTTCTTGATGTTGATGATATTGATAATGGAGATTCTATACATATCTAAAACATATTCAACAAGAACCCACGAAGATATTTTCTAGAGATATTATTGAAGAACTTAAATAATGAACGGTTGATGAAAACGAATACTGAAATAAATCTTGCAATTAACTGAGCCAACTATCACGACCTACTTGGTGCAAGCACTGGCATTTGCATCCTTCATTACGTTGACAGCTGTGGTAATGAGAGGGTAGTTATCTTGGAGACAGCCTTCCCCGGTGAAATCATCTAGGTCAACCGTCCAGAATGTGATGCCTCCAAATCCTGCTCTTCTTGTATAACAGGTCTAACCATATATAACGTAAATAACAATGTAGCTTGCATTACCATGGAACATCAATAACACACGTTTGGGAGTATATTGGCATAATGTTTATTGAGGATGTGCGACTAGACAGGAAACACATTTGAGAATACAGAAAGCAAGCAACTTTAATTAGCAGACAGTACCAGTCCTAAAACATCAACATATCAAGGTTAATACACAAAAGGGAGCCAACGATGCTTTATTCGCCCCAGCGCTCTGTTACGAATACCATTCATGGGCAGCCGTAGAAAAACACAGGCATACAATCACTTCATGTGAGATGAGATTTATTAGAAACGCGGCTGAAAAAGATACAAAATGTTACTGAAAGACTAATGAGAAACTAAAAACAACTGTTGGGATAACACGGATAACTTACTTTATGGACCATCAGCTAATGAAATGATTCGAATATTTAGTTAGTACGGAACATGATTGTAACCAAACGCCTCAGCAGCACCCGAATATATATCTTTCCTCAACAAAGGAATAAAAACCCAGAAGGGATGACAAGATATATAATTAAACGTCACCTCGCTGCAAAGCATTATCGCTTTATGACGCAAGTTTGCGCCAGACTGTAAAATCTGTGCTAACTCGCAAAACCAGTCTGCTTTTCTACCAAATAGTTGTAAACTCGCACTTTATAGCAGAGAGAAGGGAACGTAGATGTGTGACATTCCTACTTGAGAATATGCCGAGACCACAGTCGGACAAACCTCCCGGCCTGACACATCTTTGCAACTGGGAGATACGGCGCTCAGCAGGACAACTAGTTTATCCCATGACGAGACGGCGGTAGTAGCCCCGATAATTTTTTGCCAACTGGATGTACATGAAGTTTATAATGAATGGCGTAACGTTGAATACATTCTCTGAGCAGCGGCAAAATCGCGTTGAGACGCATAGAGTAACGTCAGTCAACATTGATTGACAGATGACACTAGACCATAATGAAAATAGAGTATGCGTTACATGTATCATGGGCATAATGTCTCCAAGGAATAATTACAAGTTGCTTGCTTGTGTTCGTTGGCTTGAGCTCCAACGTTAAGTCCAGTATGTCGGATGAAGGCATCCTGTTGTCCAACATCAGTGTGATGTCATACAGGACCTGAGGTTTGCGGGAGCATCCGTTGTCCCATGTCTGGCTTATTGGTGTGCAGACTGGTGGTTCCTCGCCGTACAGGCAGACACTCTCCGACTTCGGAGGAATCGGCGATCCTACTGACTTTAGCCAGGACCCCGAAGGGACCTGTTGCCCAGGACGCTCGACAAGGACGTGTCAGTAGGTCTTGGCCAGTATATAACCCGGCCCTGGTGCCTTGGAAACACCTCTACGTCCCTAATTACAAGTGAAAAGGGGGAGGAGAGAAGATGCAGTTCTTGTCATGAACGAAAGAGTATTTTACGTACGGGAATGGCGATCTAACTCAGACGCATGCACAATAGCATACCAGGGATACCTAACTGGAGAGACATTATCATCTCGTTGTGTCCGGCTGCATTAAGGAGTCTTATGGCACAATTTCCTAGCTACAACGTCAGGTAATACCACCATATTACTTTGATCAGTGTGTCTTCTGTTCTGAGGACTTCCGTTCGTTTTCTATTTCTGTTTACTCTTCCAAAGTTCAAGCGTGTGGATTGTATTTGTATTTATTGTTCCAACTCTAGCGTTTGCACTGCGAAATGTGTTTTCTTCTTATTTTATGTAACACTTTGGGGAGAAATCAAACATCATTTAAGCCACGTGAATGTGTTGCGTATTCATTTACAGGGTAGACCTGGAGATTCACCCAGCATGAGGCCGACAGACATTGAAGACCAAAAAAATAAAAAGAGGAGAAATTTCTGAGGGTGAGCAGTCTGTAGAAAACGTCCAAAATAACATTGTTTATTCATACAGAATAGACATTTAGATTCAAACTGCTTGAGGCCGACGCACGTTGGAGACTGACTACTCAGGAGAAATTACCGAGGGAACGCAGTCTATTGATAGCGTCCAAATTAACTTTGACTATTTGGACCAACTCTATTAATATCTACCCAGATTTATGTGAAACTTCTCAGAGCGAGACGTGTCACCAGTTCACATTTTCTGCATGATGATTTCTGCATGAGGATACATACAAGGCTTAAGACATGCATTCATTCAGACAGAGAACAGAATGCCTTTGATGTTCGACAGAAATGTGCAACTAAAGACATTCAGACAGACATTGTGAGATAAATAGGGAGGGAGAGAGTACATTAGGTGAACTTAGATTAGAAACATTCATTAATACGGCTATGTGAATACATATGTATGCTCTGAATGAGACATATTTATGATATATATGTAACATATATGCATGTTATGAGATGTGTAGAGGATAGAGAAGACCCATGTCCGTTCTTTTAATTACAGATCTCTCATGAGCCACGACCAGTCAGCAATCCACTCACACAATGTAGCAGCTGACCTTGTGTAAGGAATAATTCAGAATTCCCTTTAAGCAGAATGTGCAACGCTTCTCACTGGGAATCATGACCTAAGGGCCTTGGCAGTTGAGAATCAGCATCATCATTAAAATTAAATAAATACAGTGATAATATGTTAAATTCATCATTCTTCCATATTTCTCTCTGTATGTAAATGTTTGTATAGCTTAAGTGAGTGCACACATTATTCTAAACAGTTAATGGAAGCTCAATTATATCTTTCCAGGAGGGGATAAGTCAGAGCGGAACTTTGCCTATGCAGCTATTTTTCAGCAAGCTTATCATGCATATCTTAAATTCCTCTTTCTCGCTTCAGGGATTTCCAAGGGCAGCTACATCTATCTTGTTAACGAGCCAGTTCTTTGCTGTTTTTCTTGAGCATTAACTGACTATTTATCTCGAGTTTTCTCTCTGGTAACCGGGGTTGTAATTAGTCACCTGACAAATTGGCCAACAATAGCCTTTAATGGTAAAAAATACACTCAGCATAACCTTACCAGCGGAAACCTGTAACTTGAATTGTTTGGCTTTTGTGGTGATCCAGCATGCTTCTATTGCATACTCTCTCTTTTGCTGCTCGGCTCAAAATGGTGACACCATGATTCATCGCCTGCCACTATGCGGAAAAGAATTGCATCAACCTCCACTCTGTAACGCAGCAAGTGGTTCAAACACCATCCCATGCGTTCCTCTTTTTTCTCGGTCGGACAACATCCGTGGTAACTATTGTGAACACACCTCTCGTTAATGCTGTTTCTTATTAACGACCATCTGAATTGTCCCAAATGACACATCAAATTCTTTCGCCAGCGAACGTATGCTACAACGGTTCATCTGTACTGCTGCATCAAATTTGGTGATTGTTTTTTTTTTCCTTTTGCAACAATATGCGCTTGACCCGGCCGTCGAAGATTTGTCGCGAACTTACGTCCTTTCCTAAACATTCGTACCCAGTCTGTCACTGTTGTCTTCGACACACATTTGTTACCGTACGCTGCCTGCATTCTTCGATGAATGTCCACTGCTCGGCATCCTCCAAATGAAAGAAACTGAATCACCGCTCTTTGAGCTTCTTTGGACAGATTTTGGATCAATCCGGCCATTTTCTCACTGGTCAGAAACAGAACCTATGAATCATGGGACGAAAAGCACGTGCTCTTTAATTCATTGGTCGGTATTTATCACATGACTATGACATGATAACGTTCAACGTACGCATTTACGCGCGGTGCGGCGCGAACGATTTTCATATGAACGCTCCTAATATATATATACAAAATAACAAAAAAGAATGTAGTACATCTTCAGTTGCCATTTAACATATTAATTGTGTATTCAGTTTCAATCAACTCGACAATCACTTGTCGCACCTTTTCAAGTACACTGACTATGTCCTCGTAGCTGACCCATTGGAAGTCGTTGACGTAGTAGCGCCCATGTTGAGCCGGCACATTTGTCACTCGTCCACCAACTCTGATATTGTTGCACATCTATTTGGTAATGAAGAGAAAGAAATATGATTAGTTCTAACATGATGACGTCTGACACATTATCGACACATAAAAGGCACGTGAAAGGTAAACGAGACCACACTCAGGACATCGATGCATTATAGGCATGCTGTTCAAGGAGTATAATGTACAGACCGATTGTTATTCGAATTGCAACGTTATAGGTGTTCATCATCATGTGCCATACCGATAAGGTTGGGTAGTCATGTTTCGCCATCTCACACCATCATTACAGTGTGAATCAGCTCTGTGTTCTTGTCTCGACCATACCACATGGCCATGCCATTGAAATATGTATTTCTCTGCCTTCCTCTTGTGCTTTCACCCTCAATATTGTCAACTGTCACCAAGTTCTAAAGTGTATTTCTCCTCATAACGTGTCCAAAGTAGTGTGACTGTCTATTTCTAGTTTCTCTAATCAGTTTACGGTTTTCATTTGCTTTGTGTAGGACTTGCTCATTGATGTTTCTGTCTGTCCATGATATTTGCATATAAACTGTAATTTACTGCCAATATAGTACCTTGCGGTGTATGGCAGGGGGGTCTTTGAGCCTGAGGAATTAAAGGCCGCCTGGCAAGTGCAGTCGCCGCGAACTGTGCAGGTTAGGATTTTCTTTTTGACCTCGGCCACAAAAAAAATAAACCCCACACCTTATCGAGAGATAGAACCCGGGTTTCCCGAAGGAGAGTCCGGCGTTCTAGCCACTCGGCCAGCCGCTCCTCATATGTGCATATTACCTTAGTGAATTATTTATTACTCATGTCGGTGGGTTGTGAATCGGCTGGAAGCCTTAAAGTCTGGTGCACTGGTGTTAGGGTCGTCTGAGGTCCTATCGGATTGAATTTGGAATAGAGAGTTTTCTCCTTAGTCAGCACCAAAGCACCATAGTCACGGGGAATGTGGTGTTGATTTCCCCTTACGTAATGATTGATTGATTGATTTAGGAACCAACATCACAGCATTCGGGGCATTCCCATAAGCGCTCCGTCCCCATCCTCAGAAGCAAGCGAAGAGTTCCAACCCCAATAGCACCAGAAGCAATCTGATTATATGTGCGTCTCGCCTTTCCTCTAAGCGTCGAGCATCGGCCAGATCCCCTCGTCACCCCACGCTATCACATTCTTGCCAGACCACGGTGATCCATTTGCTCCTCCGAGGTGTACACGTGCTCCCACAAGGCCGCAACCACGTCTGTCTTATCATGCATCAATACTCCACCAACTTTTGCAGAGCCATCCAATATGTCTGCCTGTTCATTCCCCAGCACACCAGCATGCCCCGGAGAAAAGATCCGTGACTTCCGAAGCGAAGCAAGCTACTCGGCACGAAGCTTGCCTGTCCTCACCCTACTCAGCATGCTTTCTGAGTCAGTTACAATCACGATGTGTGTGTGTATCGTATTCTCCATCCAGCGGAAAGCTGCACTGACTGCCTCCACCCATATTCTTAAGCTAGATGTTGTGGTATCATATGCCAGGCTCTCCTGCACCAAACGTCGACCATTAGCCTTTGCCAACATCAAAGGCGTAGTCCGTTTTATCCACTTCTTCTTCATCTTTTTCTTATTCCGAAGAAAAAGAAGAAAGATAAGTCAAATAGGAATGAGAACTAGAAAAACAAGAACAAGCCTCATAAACATGTATAGAAGACTAAGAAGAAGAAGAAGAAGAAGAAGAAGAAGAAGAAGAAGAAGAAGAAGAAGAAGAAGAAGAAGAAGAAGAAGAAGAAGAAGAAGAAGAAGAAGAAGAAGAAGAAGAAGAAGAAGAAGAAGAAGAAGAAGAAGAAGAAGAAGAAGAAGAAGAAGAAGAAGAAGAAGAAGAAGAAGAAGAAGAAGAAGTAAAATGAAGTGAAGAAGAAACAGAAGTAGAACAAGAACGAGAAGAATAAGAACTAGAACAAGAAAAATTGAGAAGAACAAGAAGAACAAGAATGTTTTATGGGCTCCATTTTTACCTCAAGTAAAATGTTTGACCTCCCATATTTACCTCAAGAAGAATCTTTCACTGCCCAATATTTACATCAAGAATGTTGTTTAAGGAGCCCCATATTTACCTCAAAATATCCTATAATCCCGACTGTTGCCGTCCATGGCCCAGCATGTCCATGGTCGATTGCAGTAGATCCAATTCTAGTTTTAGTGTCCCTGGCTAGTTGGAATGAGCGCCCGTAAGTGGGTATCCCTATATTGATTTTATCCTTGTCAACTCCGAGAGACACGTAGTATTCAGCAACCCACTTCTGGAATGAGAGGATTTACAAGAATGTAAGCATATTGTAAGAATACGAATGCGACACAATGTTAATTGCAGACAAACACAAACAAACAAACTACACATATGAATATCATTATGTTTTCTGAAACGGTATGGCCCCACTTAGATGCATGGTCAATTATAAGCCTACTGTGATAATATATTAGTACGCTCGGTTACATAGCAGTTCTTACAGATAAGACAAAACACCTCACTTAGGTACACGTCTGTGACTAGATGAAATGTAATCAATTATTACCACACTCAGATGCACTTCGAATATCTACAGACAATAAGACAGTGTAAGTACAGCACTCACATACATTTCAATGCCTGCAGACAAAAAGATAATGTACGAGGGACGGTCAATAAGTAATGCCTCCTATTAGTTATCTATGTGCAATTTAAAAATTTAGCGAAATTCATCAAACACTCTTCTGCACTGTGTATCACATCCAACACGTTTCAGTCACAGTTTGTGCACAACAGTATAAAATTGACACAAAGAAGTTCGATTAAAGCAACTTAATGTCAAAGAATTCCTCATTGCTGAAGGCGAGATCCAGATTCGCATTCCCGAATTGAGTATTGTTTATGGAAATTCAACAGTGGATGTTAGTACTGTACGTTGAGACACCGTTGTGACGAAGCTGAAGTAGAAAATCCTCACTGGTTGACGCAAAGCGGACTGGCCGTCTTTCAACCGCATTGACTCAACACAACATAAAGAAGCAAGGAAAACCATATTCATCAACCTCCTACACCGCAACAAATCTGAAGGAGAAAGATTTTTATCGAATATTGTGACAGGTGATGAGACGTGGGTTCATTTCTTTGAACCGGAATGCAAGAGGCAGTCAGTAGAATGACATCAAACAACATCGCCAACAAGACACAATTTCAAAATATCACCATCTGTAGTGAAAGTTATGGCCTCCGTGATTTTAGATGACACAGGTGTAATTTTTCTCGACTTCTTGGAATATGGAAACACGGTGAATGCTGACCGTAACATTGAAACTTAAAATAAGTTTAGGGGGCGTCTTCGACGAATTCACGCATTCAAAGATCCGACAACTGCAATACTGTTGCACGAAAATGCCAGCCACCCACCGCTAAACGCTTCATTGATACGATTGCAGAATTTCCATCCATCATGTGCCATGCCTAAAAGCTTTTACGGTCATGTTTTGCCATCTCACTCGATCACCAGAGTCATGGACAGCCGTGTTTCTCGACGATGCCACTTGTCCAAGTCATTCAGGTATTTACTTCTCGGTCTTCCCCTTGGTCTCTTCCATTCGATCATGCAGTTGTTCCGAAGTTCTCCAATTAATTTCTTATCATAACATGCCCACAATATTTTGACTGTCTACGTCTAATGTCTAATCAGATTACGATCTTCATTTGTTTCTTAAAGGACTCTACTTGTTCAGTGGTTTTTATGCCTGTCCATGGTATTCTTTGCATTGTCCACAGAAACCACATTTCCACAGCCATCAAATGTTTTCAGCTTGTCAGCTCATTTTGCACGCTTCACATCCATTCAAAAGTACATGCTCTATGTAGCACGTCAACACTCTTTTTCTCGTTTCAATTGATATCTTTTTATTGGTCAGTATGTTTTTCATCTTGCGAAAGGCTAACTTTGCTATAGCAATTCTTGTTGTAATCTCTTCATGGCATCTCCCATCAGATGTTATGACTGTTCCGAATTGAATTTGGCTGTACATTATGTCCACATCCCTCTTACAGTCGCGATTTAGCACCTTCAGACTTCCAGCTGTTTCGACCACTGAAAGAAGATCTTCGCGGACATCACTTTGAGGACACCGATACCCTTAAATATGCCATACGCCAGTGGTTTAGGGCAAAGGACGATAATTTTTACCGTTCGGGGATGCATATGCCCTTTTGAGAAGAGGGACACAATCTGTATCGAATAACGGAGACTACATTTAGAAATACTTTTGTTTGTTTAAAGTACAGACTTAGGGTTTCGATTCAATGCGAATGTTATCATTTTGTTTCATATTGAATGGAATTAAAAATTATCAGGCATTACTTATTGACCCCCATTGTAAGTACCACAGTCACATAAATGTCAGTGCTTACAGACGATAAGATAATGTAAGTACCACACTCTAATAAATGTCAGTGCCTACAGCCTATAATATAATGTGGATACCACAGTCACACACATTTTAGTGTCTATAGGCAGAACGAAAATGTTAGTACCACACTCATATAAATGTCAGTGCCTACAGACAATAAGATAATGTAAGTACCACACTCAGGTATCTGTCTGTGCCCTTTGCTTTAGGGTCAGAGTACAAAGCAGCGCTCAGGCCAACTTGTCTATCTGCAGCGGTGCGCATATCAAGAGTTCTGATAGAGATGAAATCCAATAGTCTGTGGAAGACAGAAACACTATCATCATCTCCGTCGCCATCATCACCAAGATAATGATCATCAAGCATGGTATATTAATCTTCTGCACAATTCTCGATATCTAACAAAATGTGTCATCTCCTCTGAAACAGTATTAGAAATACATTCACAAGGATTCACAAGCACTCATGGAGTTCCTCCATCTGTCGACCCTTTCTTGAATACCCTGTATCTTCTTGTTTATCGCAGCCTTTCCCAGATCGTCTAGTCTGTTTTAGAAAATTGACCTTCTGTAGATACAAAATGTGGTAGTTCGCCTTTGCTTTCGTCACCCACTGCTTTGGACTACGTTTTCAGTGATGAAACCAATAGGACATACACTGAAAACAGTATGGCTCGAAAGGTTTTAGTTTGGAATCCACACAGCAAACTAAATAGGGAAAGATATAAAAACGCGGAGAAGAGAAGTGCAGACAGAAATGAACGATTGGGGAGGACCTTCTAATGCATTGGCTAGCTAAGATAAGAAATAATTGGGGAGAACCGTTGAGGCCACCAAGATGATTACGTAAAAAGATACACATAGTATTATTTGGCACTCACAGAAGAAGAAGGAGAATGAAATAGAGATTAGAAGACGCACTAGACAACATAAAATTTGAAAGCTATAATAGTTACCGACCGGGATCGTACCTCGTCGAAGTACACTTGTTCCTGCAGCGAGGCGCCGCCGTCATTTAGAGGCGACAGGTTCGATCCCGGTCGGTAACTATTATAGCTTTCAAATTTTATGTTGTCTAGTGCGTCGTTTAATCACTATTTCATTCTTCTTCTTCTGTGAGTGCCAAATAATAATACTATGTGTGTCTATTTACGTAATCATGTCTAGCTAAGATAGAACGGCTTCGGGTAGGTTGGTTGAGGAAATATGCCGCAATGACGGGTAGAGGTGAAAAAAATTAAAATAATTAGATGGACAGGACATCTTGTATTGGAAGCAATTAATTTTTCTTCAGTGAAAATCTTCACACATTTACCAAATCAATACACTGATTGTGAATGTCTGCTCTGAGATCATAATACCTGGCATGGGAGAGCTCGACTGTCTTTAATATGTCCGTGGAGTAATTTCAAACAAGGTGTATGTTACTTGTGAGTTATTGCACCTGATAAAGTGGCGGAAGTAGCCAGTGCGTCTGTTTTATTAGTGTCATAAACACTGCTATATGACGACACACTACTTTTTCTTGTGCCATTGATCAATCATAAACTATACCGCCTTTGGGCTGCAATATCTGTTCCTCTGTCCACCTTACGTTTAATAATAGTCTATAGCAGTGGTTCTCAACCTTCTTTTGGCCTGTCCACCCCTTCACTATATTTTCAGAACGTCATTCCCTCACCCTCTTTTTCGTATTTACTCCATATAAAGTCCCCATCCCCTTACACAGTATACGCATAAATGGAAGCTAAATTCAATAACACATACCTGAACAAGTCTAGACGTCTACATAAAACGTGATTTGTGGGTCTACTTACGTTATAAAATGAAATTCAGAAGAGCGAGAGGTACAGAATCGTAAAGTATGAAGGGGAAAACCATATCAAGTAATCTGTTCTTGTATTAACACGATCTTGAAATAATCTGAATCCCCCCACCCTGGAAACACTATAATTCCCCCTCCCCCTGGCGGAGGGGGGAGGGAATAATTCCCCACCGGTTGAGAACCAATGGTCTATTCGTGTACAGCTATTATCAGGTCTTGAAACCGAGCCGATCAGTTCCGTGTACTCCTTGTACTTTGCAAGGACACACCCTAGTCCGTCCTACTGAAAAGCAATGGTGTTCTGGCCTGTAACAGTTTGCTCAAAGGCAAGTGAGTCATGTTTAGTCATTGGATCAACATCACGGCACACGGTTTAACAGATAAGTGCTCCGTTTTCCTCCTAACTCAAACCTGAGTCTGGAGAAACTCAGCTCAATGCACGAACTCCGTAGCATCGCGAGGATCCTGAAATACTTGGGTAGATTTTTAACTCGATATTTTGCCCGGGCAGCGCCGTTAGGCTACTCTTTTCGATTTCCAACTGCCAAGGGATTTTTTACATGCGCAACAATACACACGGGCGTCCGATCTCACTACCCAGAGACCAGGGGAAATTTTATTACTGGAAGTCCACGTGGAGATCTTTTAAATAAATCCCGGTCCTCACCAGGGCCTGAACCCGGGGCCTCCAGCACTCGAGGCGGACACCAGACCTCGAGACTACTCAGCCCCCCAGTCATGTGGTGAGTCATGTGGGCCTGCTTAAACATTAGATCATGCTAACGACATTTTAATCCCGGCAACCCACATGTTTAGACCGAGTCCTGAGAGGCTTCAATCATGTATCCCATTGTAATAGTAGTAATATTTAAACACATAAACCACAACCAATATGTTGCACGAGTTATCGTCAGGCATATTTCGCTGCATCCCGCCAGGTGCATACTGCAGTTACATATCATATGAAGTGAACACATGAATAATACTTTAGTTGAAACAATTAAAACGCATAGTCACAGTTATTGTTCGAATGTGAGTTACAGTAGTAATTTCCTTAGGACACTCCAGGGCTATAGAAGGCAGCAAGTCAAATGGTATGGCCATGCAAATAGGTTACCAACTAACAGTACACCACAACAATCAATGATGTACAGACCAGATGGAAGGAGAGGAAAAGGCCGACTGCAAATTATGGACGGCGGGAATATCCGAGTCCATGGGAATATCGATACATGTAGCCCATAAACGGGCTCTCTCCCGCTGTTTATACTTCACCTTGACACCGCAGGGTACAAGAGAAACATGATAAGATGAGATGAGACGAGACTCCAGGTTGTTTTTTTTTTTTTTTCAGGCTTCCTTTATGGATTGATATACTCTCCCACGCATCTACTGTAATTCTACAAGACCAGGGACAGAATAACTTATATGTTCAGCTGTCATTATCTTTCGGTTGTGTGAGATTAAACTCGCACTTTAATGTGGGCATGGCTGAAAGGCTTAACGCGCTTAAACTTTCTTTCCCAACGGCTGAGTAGATGTCTCGTTCCACACACCAGTCAGTTGGACTTCAATTTGTACTCCCATCAGAAAGCAATGGCAAACTACTGAACGTAAAATTACCGAGTAAATCACAAATAGACTATATTGAGTGGGAGTGATTACAACGTCCTGCGTGGGATATGTAGTTTAAAAATAACGATGATACCGCAATGAAATAATACGATTAAATGTCTCACCAGCATGAGTTAGCATATTAAAGGCCACTTCGGTGCACAATTTGAGAAATTGGAAAGCAGCGGCATTATAAAGATACCACGATAGTATAATACCTTTACCTGGGTTCACGTTTACCACGCTAACAGATATAACAATATTGTACTTAGTTAAGAAACAAATATGCTAACATAGGAACTAATCACACATCGCATTTTAAGAGAAAACCCCAGTGTCCAGATCGAGTTATACACTTACTCAGAGAGTTCTTTGATGTTATATGCCTTGTCTATCTGCACTTTATTCGACGGTAATGTCGCAGATAAAATCAGAGGAGTCTTGTCTTCCTTTGGGATATCTGTTTTCAATTCTCGTTGTAATGCCTAAGACAATATAATACCAATGGACTGTTTGTGAAATGTTCAAAAGGTTCATTATCTGGCATGATACTGTCAAATGAATAGTGTATCAGTATCTTCGTTATTATTATTTTAAATATCATCATCATCATCATCATCATCATCATCATCATCATCATCATCATCATCATCATCATCATCATCATCAGCATCATTACCACAATTATCATTGTCATTATAATAATTGCTTTGTGATTTGCAATGTTCCATGTGCAAATATTGTCCATCCGCAGCTATACAGCTCGCTAACTTCTATTTTGTTCTTGGAAAAGTTAAATTCTTAGTAACATTCAAGTTAAGATTCCAAAAAAGCTACCATTGGTTCTTACATAGCAGGGTCTTACCCACCCCAAACCCCTTACAGGGTAGCGTCAAATTATGTGAATGCCACAGATACATTTGAATTGTGATACATAGTCTTAGTCCAGATATGTTTTACAGCAAAGTGAGAGAAAACGACACGCTGTATTTGTTCAAAGCGAGTGGCCACGGCAGTTTACAAATGTGTGAAGCCATGCGAAAGTAAACCTCAAAGTAACTGAAGACTGGCAGTGGTTTGGATACGTAATGTAGTTCCACGCAGTGTATAGCCATGTGAATGCCATATGTGCAGCAAGGCATGCGCATGTAAGAGGTAATAACAGAGCTAAAGGGTTTGCTTGCTTGGCTGCTGTTGAGAGCGGGCGGGCAACGAACCAAATTGATATCCTGAACGTCCTCGTGAGGGTCGGCATGGAAGGGGGGTGGATGAATAAATGATTCAAGGTCTATATGTGACCCTGCATGAACACAAAGGCAAACACTGTGAGGCTATATATTAACACCATTCGTGGGGCCAAAGAAAAATATTAAATCAACACAGAGCATGTATCATCAGTCGCTACACGCTGACAGAGATAGTAAGGAGGGGTGTATGACAGGGATTATGGATTAATAGTTCAATATATAATGAGTATGATCTATTGACGAACTAACTAGCGGTGTATATTCTTTATATCGTATGCTCTTGTCACGACTATTGCAATCCCATCGGGTAATGAGCTGGTGTTTGTTGACAATGTCATATATAAATCTGTGGAGGAACCATTACCAACATATGCCAACTTATAGCTGGCCTGTATGCAGAATCATGCTACTCTAACACCCGAAATGAATCATTCCCCACGCGACATCACAGTACCCTTCATGCAAACTTTAATTTCTGACCTGAGAAAGGAGAAGGCGAGCTCTGTAGCTCTGTAGAAATGGTACTTCGGTACCGTGTCTGTAGGATAGTCTCTACACGAACCACACTCCGATAACATGCGCTTTCTTCGAGTCAGACAATGTCACCGGCAATGTATAGAACTCAGTTTTCCAGATGAATGATCAACCAACAAATCAAGCAATCAACTACACTACCAACCAACCTATCAACAAATCAGTCAACAATCACATAATCAACTAACCAATCAATCAAACAACCAACCAAACAATCAAGTAACCAATCAATAATTAACCAATCAACTAACAAACCAATCATCTAACCAATCAACGGTAATATAATAATGATGCTGTTGCCGTGTCAGTTATAACTATTAAATCCTCATTTTCACATTGATATATTGATTAATCATCCTGTCTCTTGCCAGAGATTATATCAAAATCATCCTGTCTCTTGCCAGAGATTATATCAAAAGTCCCCTAACTGAAAGAGTGGTATTTCAACTTCTTGACAATTCGCTCACTTCTCAACGTTACTAACAGATATATCCATATAGTAATGTGCAACCAATGACCAAGTACTACAGGAGACAAATGAACATCGTAAACTGATTAGAGAAATTAGACGTAGACAATCAAAGTTTTTTGGACATGTTATGAGAAGAAATGAATTGGAGAACTTAGTGACAACTGGCAAGATCGAAGGGAACAGACCAAGAGGAAGACCGAGAGGAAAATACCTGGATGGCTTGGCCACATGGCATGGACGAGACAGGAACACTGAGCTGATCCACGACACTGGTGATCGAGTGAAATGGCGAGTCATGACCGCCCACGCTTTCCGGCATGGCATATGATTGATTGATTGAACAACTTCTGTGTAGTTTTTTTTTTCTACTCTCAATTGCAAAGAGAAAACGAGCGTATAAGTGCTATATCTAACCTGTACTTTTGTGTGGATGTGTACAGCGCACATTGAGCAGAAAAGATGTGAAAAAAATGACAATAGTAATTTGGTTTCTGACGAAAATATAAAGAATACCAAGGAGAGATAGAAAAACCAATGAGCAAGTTATGCAAGAAACAAATGAAAACCATAAATTGATTATACAAATTAGACGTAGACAACCATCAATTTAGACACGTTATAAAAGAAATAAATTAGAGAACTTGGTGTCAACTGGCGAGATTGAAAGGAAAAGAACAATGGGAAGACAGATGAGCAAGACGCTGGATGGCTTAGCCACGTCGCATCGCCGAGACAAGAACACGGAGCTGATGCGCGACTCTGGTGATAGGGTAAGATGGCGAAACATGACCACCCACGATTATCGGCACGGCGTATGATGATGCTGAAATTATGGTCTCAAAAAGTCGCTATATTGCAGGTAAGTAAAACATCTCTGCAGTAATCCCCACACTTATGTAAGTAAATGTAACGTAAAGGACCCATTTACACGATTTGAGGCGTTCTTTGTACACGATTCAAGCTCTATATTGTGTATGCCAATCGGCACTCGATGGATGAGGTGGTCAATATAAGTCCGGCCAGCTAGACCATTGACCTAGACTAATTCTGACGATACTTCTAGGTACTAATTTTCGACTATTTCAGTGAGAAGGTGTGTGGCAATGTTTTACAAACATAACTTTGACTATCTGGAGAACACAACCTCATGACCAGCAAGATGCAAGCAAGCACACATTTAAAAAACTATTGGTTCAGTTCTTGAGTTCCTGGTGATTATCCCTCCTCTCATGTTTTCCTGTTTTTTTTTTCCCCACAAACTTTTAATTTATTGAGACCTGCGAAAAACAAATAACATAAATTGAAGACGCCGTATTTAAATTGAGGTTATTTGGAACACTTGAGTGTATCATTACAATCGGTGTGATTGAGTCCAGTTCGTTATTTCACCAAGGGGAACAGTATGCCTGTGCAACATTTTCTTCCATTATTTCTTCACACAATAGGCGTCTCGTGTTCATAAAACATATACCGAGAATAGTTGCAAATACCTATATATTGCATTGTTATATTTAAGATCTGTGGCATCGCAATGTCTATAGTTCCCCCACCCCCAATATAAACATCCATATCTCAGTAACCAGCTGAGGGAAAATTATGACATTTAGTATATAACCTTATCATTATGTCCACCCAACAAAAAAAATTTTGTTCTGGAGATTTTACAGCAGATTTCAAAGTTTGTGTATATGCGGTATATAATTTACGGGTCTGAGATGAAATTCATAATTGTAAATGCATTACAGCGTAGCCAGACAATCAGCGCTCAATGTTGAATATTGTACGTGTTTTGAAGGGATTGGCCTTATGCCAACTCCCCGCGTTGTTCAATCTAGGACTGTTCAGAGGTGTCTCAAAATGTGGGTTATTTCATGAAACCTGATTAATATGTTGTTTTTTTTTTGTTTTTTTTTTTAATCTTACCACTTATCGCTAACATTGAAATGTGTGAATATTTTTCAATGGGATTTAATGCGAAATTGTACACTTCAAAGAATCGCTATGAAGTTGTACACATACTTTTGTCATGAAGCTGATAGAAGGAATCTGTTTTATACTATTACAAATTCTGAAAAAAGAACAGTGCATGCATTGGGTTTGAGTAAACGGTAATTTCGTCGATGGGTGCAAGAATCTGGAATTAAACCACCACGCAATAACAAAATGATAGGTAGAAAGATAATTGTTGACAGCTTTGACAAAGATGTCATAAGGCAAGCTGTTATAAAAATGCTTTAAAAAGTCGCTTAAAATTCGACAGGGTTGACTTCATTGCACCGGGTTCTATCCCATACGGCTCGGTCTCTTTCCGCAGCACGGAAAGCATTGCACAAAGCACGAACTCCGCAGCTCTAGAGACGACCCACAGAAGTCTCCGTAAAATTTAACTCGTGAACTGAAGGATGCGGCCCGGAATCGAACCCACGACCTTTGGAGCCCGAGTCAAAAGGTTTGATCACTTCGCCACGGAGACTCCTAAAATTATAAAAATTTTGGAATTTATATCCAGGATTATCCAGCATTATAAAAATGCTGGATGCCAAAGAAGCAGTGACTGTAAGAAAACTTATGGTTTGTTTCAGAAAGAACAATAACATAGAGCTATCCAAAACAACTTTGTGGAAAATGTTTCTTTGCGGAAAGAAACTGATCCATATGGGATAAAAACCCGGTGCAATACAGCCAACCCTGTCGATTTTAAGCTACTTCTTTCATTGCACTCACTCCCATACGAATCTGGATACGCCATGTGTGTCATCTGAATTGGCGGGGCTTTCATTATTGTAAACATAAATTTGTTAGCGAGAAATCACTACTTTTTCCGCAAAACGTCAAAGAAATGTCGCCGCTTTCGATGATTTAAGTTGTTTTTGGACCTATCAAAGACATATTTCTTGGGTGGGGGTAAGTATAAGATGGCTGTAACAATTTTATAACGATGCAACAGACAGTTTTCAAAATAATTGATCGTGAATGAAGGCATTCTTTTCGGGACAAACTATAGACGCTTGCCTGACGGCTCCCTCATCGGGAGCTCGAATACATATCGGCAGGGTTATCGATGGGACATAATTTACATTGCGTGGTAATTTTAAATATTTCCTGAGCTCCCTATTAGATTTAGAGTAAAATGGTACTTGGAAATGCCTCGGTAAGTAAATAATCCTGATAACGTGATACTGATCCACCTCCCATAGAGTGCCGATTGGTGTACACAAACATGGCTCCAGCACCATATGCCCAATGCGATTTAAGGTGTGTACAAGGTTCATTTAGTTACCACTTGTTTACTTTATTATTGTCAGTCTGAGTCGGAAATCGTGTTCCTACACAACTAACATTCTTCGTTGCTATTGATATGTTTCTCCGATGTTCTTTTTCTGTTGCACGCTGCAAACGTCTCAAGTATTTTATTCCTCTGGCCGTCTATGTCTCCTCTTATTCTTCCTCTTCTTCTTCTTCATGTTTGTTCCGGTCTGCCCTCAACAAACACAATCCAGTTATTTTTGTAGATTTGTTCATGACTGGTTGAATTTTGTAGTCACGTTTGTCAGCTTGTTAAGGTAGCCTGTGTTACGCCGACCTTCCCTTCGCTTATTACGACATACGTGGCTGATTACAGGATTACTACTGTTTGCTTCCTTTATGTTTCTCCGATGTTCTTTTTCTGTTGCACGCTGCAAACGTCTCAAGTATTTTATTCCTCTGGCCGTCTATGTCTCCTATTATTCTTCCTCTTCTTCTTCTTCATGTTTGTTCCGGTCTGCCCTCAACAAACACAATCCAGTTATTTTTGTAGATTTGTTCATGACTGGTTGGATTTTGTAGTCACGTTTGTCAGTTTGTTAAGGTAGCCTGTGTTACGCCGACCTTCCCTTCGCTTATTACGACATACGTGGCTGATTACAGGATTACTACTGTTTGCTTCCTTTATGGGTCCCTTAACATTCGGCTGGCTATGCATCTTAGTACTCGCAAGTTCGCCAGTAACATACGGGTGGCTATGCCTCTAGATGCCTCTAGTAGTCTCAGGATCCAAGATTTCCATAATACTTGTGTGTATATATTAACATAATGCACCACTGTTTGTACAAAGGTTTAAATTGTCGTACAAGATAAGCTAACACACCTTCACAAGAAGCACAAACTTGCGTTTGTCAACGCTTGGAGTCCCTTTTGGAACAAGGTTGCCCCATTCTAAAGCTGCACCATCAAACTTGATGTTGCGAATATAAGTGGCCACATTTCTGGCAAAGGTATTCCGAGAATAGTTGCTGCTAACTGCCTGTAGAAACGTTTGTGCTCTTTCGTTGAGACTTCCCACTGCCAGGAGAATCTTTAGCTGTGGATTCTTCACTCTTGTTTGCTTGACACCATCATACCTGAAACAAAATGTTTATATACATCCACATGCATCTTTATTTATGTGTAGCTGTGTAGCTATCTATGTATCTGTCTATCTGTCTATCTGTCTATGTATCAGTCTATCTATCAGCCTATGTATTAATCTATCTATCTGCCTAAGTATCAATCTATCTATCTGACTATCTATCTATCTATCTATCTATCTATCTATCTATCTATCTATCTATCTGTCTGTCTGTCTGTCTGTCTGTCTGTCTGTCTGTCTGTCTGTCTGTCTGTCTGTCTGTCTGTCTGTCTGTCTGTCTGTCTGTCTGTCTGTCTGTCTGTCTGTCTGTCTGTCTGTCTGTCTGTCTGTCTGTCTGTCTGTCTGTCTGTCCGTCCGTCCGTCCGTCCGTCCGTCCGTCCGTCCGTCCGTCCGTCCGTCCGTCCGTCCGTCCGTCCGTCCGACCGTCCGTCCGTCCGTCCGTCCGCCCGCCCGCCCGCCCGCCCATCCATCCATCCATCCATCCATCCATCTATCTATCTATCTATCTATCTATCTATCTATCTATCTATCTATCTATCTATTGATCGATCGATCGATCGGTCGGTCGGTCGGTCGGTCGGTCGGTCAGTCGGTCGGTCGGTCGGTCGGTCGGTCAGTCGGTCGGTCAGTCGGTCGGTCGGTCAGTCGATCGGTCAGTCGATCGGTCAGTCGATCGGTCAGTCGGTCTGTCTGTCTGTTTCTCTCTTTCTCTTTCTCTCTCTCTCTCTCTGTGCGTTTATATATATATATATATATATATATATATATATATATATATATATATATATATATATATATATATATATATATATATATATATATGCCAAGGAATACCAAGGTAGTTAATCAACATGACCAGACTATGCATGGAAGATACTTATAATATAGTAGCATATAAAGGCAGGAAATCAGACTCTTTCCAAATAACATCTTGCTTGAAACAAGGTGAAGCACTATCGCCGCTACTCTTCAATCTGGCTCTAGAGAAAGTTGTAAGGAAGGTAAAGGAGGAATGTGATATTGGAGGAACATCCAAGCTGCTTGGTTATGCACATGATATAGATATTATAGGGGAAAATGAACACAAGACATTGGAAATATTGACTCACTTAAAGGAAAAAGCCCAACAGATGGGGCTGGTTATCAACCAAGATAAGAGAGAATATATGGTAATTTCAAGAGAAAGAATGGCCACATATAAATAGATAATATGACCATTAAAAGAACGGAAACATACAAATACCTGGGTACAATCTTTAACTGCTCCATTATCATAAGGGAAGAAATACAAACTAGAATCAATTCTGGAAATAAGATATACTATGCACTACAACATCTACTAAAATCAAAGGCGCTACCTCGTAACACCAAGATCGCAATATACAAAACACTAATAAGACCAGTTGTGTTGTATGGTTCTGAAACCAGGAGTACAACGAAAGGAGACGAAGCCTTGCTACTAACCTTTGAGAACAAAGTTTTAACACGCATCTTTGGACCCATTAGGGATACACAAAGTGGAGAGTGGAAAAGAAGAAGTAACAAAGACATTTATGATATGTTTAAGTCCCAGCTCATCACTGGTATAATGAAGGCTAATAGACTACAATGGCTGGGGCATATAGAAAGAATGGAAGATAATAGGGAAACAAATTTCGCTTACACTCAGGAAATAAATGACCGTAGACCCCGAGATAGACCAAGAAGACGGTGGAGAGATAATACATATACAGACCTACAAGCACTTGGAATCAACGACTGGCAAGATAAGGTCAACCAGAGAAACGAATGGAGACGGATTGTATCTGCAGCAAAGAACCTCAATGGCTCGGAACAGCATGAAAACGTATATATAGCTTACTTCAGAATGTTTAGGTCAATTTAAAGAACTAGTATTTTATTGAATTGCATCAATTCTCAAGTTACACAATGTATATGAATAACACTTTTCCCCATTTTTGTGAGTGTCGGATTTATGAGATTGATGGCTCAATCCCATAGAGAGAAAGGATACACGTGATTCTGCCAGTTATACTCAATTATACTAGTCACTGGCTCATATGCTTGCTCTAATATATCTATTGATAGATATAGAGTTCGGAGAACCAAGGAATTCTTTCAGGGAACAATGCAACGTTTCCTGAAGGTCAACACTTTCTTGTTGGGGTTCCTTGCCTCTCTTCTCTCCAAAATGATTAATATCTAGGGTGTGTCTATTGACTTACTGACACGACAAGAAAATAATCAAAGGAGGAAATGACCTCTTACACAATTTATTAAAACATAAACATGTTTTATGGTCATTCATTACATTAACAACAAGTAAATAAATTAATATTCTACATTAATAGGTACAAGTACAAGAAATTTCATATCCCTGGTTGCCTGAAATATACATATTACAATTTCATGTCATTTGGGACCGAATATCTTAACTTGCTTATCCTAATTGTACTACAGGATGCCTGGATCCCTGATGTCACCAATTCTGGATCTGTTAATATGTTCTCCTAATGAGTGATAATTGTCTCCCTGGGTATAGGATAGTAATGTTCCTTACACTCCAGCTAAGTTACCTTCCTACTGAGTTAGGACTGTTTTCAGGTGAGTTCTGGTTGGGATACTGTTTGCATCACTTTGCGCAGATACTTCACTCACAAAAGAAAGTCAGGCCTGGATCTAGATTCAGTCAAGCTGCTACCTTCATCAAGTCCTGCATTCAAACTACTGCTGCATTCAACTACTGCATTCCAACTAGTCAGGTATGATTCTAGTGGTACCAATCCCCTCTCTGAAAGTTCAGCAATCAGCAATCTCTAATCATAGCATCAATATGACATTAGAAATGCGATGATGTAAGTAACCATCAAGTGAAAGCAATAAGATGAATCTTGTTCTTCGAGAAAATAAACATAGAAGAAAGATAGTCTTGGTATTCTCAATTAGTTATCACCAACATAATTGTTTGCTTTCCCTCCAATTTTCCACTATGAGGTGTTCAAGGTTTAACTAGCAGATGTGCAGTTTCATCTTCACATATGCCTGTCCTCCAGGTCTATAGTTTAAGAAATACCTTGATTGATTTGGAATTTGATAATTATGTTCTCATCTGTACCTAGTTTAGTTCTCTACATCTTTTTTTTTCTATTTAAGAAACAATGTCTCATACATTATGGGTTTCGCAAATCATTTCCCATTTCAATGAGTATTTGCTTATAAACAATATAAGTACATTATGGTATAAATTCTTGTATAGTATTCAGGTGAATTCTTTTCTAGTCCAAAGTTGTACTGCGAGTATATTCACTCATCTTTTCCGACTCTATACTAAGATTGTACTTCATTTATCATCATCATCATGTTCATTATAATCATTACATCATTATATCATTATCATCATCATCATCATTATTACAGTATTATCATTAATTTACAGTCGTCGTCGTCGTCGTCGTCGTCGTCGTCGTCGTCGTCGTCGTCGTCGTCGTCGTCGTCGTCGCCGTCGTTGTATTACATTCATCAGGGCACTAGACCATATATGTTAACATGAGTGACATGTAATACAAAGTGGGATTTCCCTTAAGGTACAAACCAGATGCTTGTATTATGTGTAATGTATTATTGGTTGTGTCGCGATTAGGGCGCAAACCGAGATGATGTTACCATAAATGATATATATTACAAAGTGTTGTCTTGCGTCAGAGTGCACTAAATGATTAATTAGTCTTTGGGTTATGCCGAACCTGTTCTCTTGTGATAGACAGGGCATTATACATCAAAGCTGCCTTCTATCATGAGATTGACTGTGAGCTTATACTCCTTTTCAGTATGTTACTTCATTCACTCATTCTCAGACATAATATTCATATGTGCATGGATAATAGTTTCACTCTTTCATCAGAAATCATTCCATACTTGCATGTAAGACTTATGTGACTTCCCAATGATAACTTTAAATGTCAACACCATTGACATCACAGTGAGATCTCACCCATTCATCAGACACAATCATATTTGTATGGATGACAATTATGCATATGTAGGTGCTCTATCCATGATAAATTCACAGGTTCAATAACAATGATAACTCCCCCGATGTGTCGCCACCTTGCCGTGGTGGGGGGGGGGGGGGGAGCGTGCGTGTCCCACTGACACCATGTGCTGTGTCGATGGATGAAAACTACATATCGGACAGCTTATGGGATAGGGGCCAGACTAATTGAGACACAGCCTGCTGCTCTGCAGGTAGACTGAGGATAGAAGTCAAAAGTTTAAATCAGGCGCACGAACGAGTGTTCTTGATCCGAACACGTACTATAATTCTCTCTGTCGAGGGTTGTGGCTGAACGCCTCTAAGCCATAAACCCTCGGATGTGAGAGCCTGGTCTATACCCACCTACCGGAAAATGGAGGTGAGATTCTTAGCACGCTACAGATACTTTTCCGACGGCTCTCAGCTGGGGGATATGAGGGATCTCTGGATGAGAGGGCCTGGCCGTTTCTCGCTCACTTTTGCACGGAGGTAATGCGCTGAGCCGGCAGCACATGTAGACTACTACGTGAGCGTGTACAAAAAGGTAGAAGAAGAGGCCCAGTCAAAATTGATACTAAAACTGTCTGTATCTACCTTGTAGAGTGTCTAGACAAAGGTGGAAAAACGTCTCAATAACACGAAATAGAACGCACGGCTAGCAAATCCATTGAGTGGCCCGATGCCCAATGTGAAAGCTTACCTAGTGGATATCGCCCGCAGACTGACCGTTCTTGGTGTGTGCTTGAGCGACCAGTGGCATGCGAAATGCCCAAAACATGGAAGTGAGGAATTAAAGCAGCCATGAGCAGGACGTGGCAACTTCTTGGGTGAGCCCAGTCTCAGAGCAATATGTGCCAGCTCTGCAATTATGGAAGCCTCCTTGGATAGCAGGGGAATGCCCATGGTCTGCCCCTTCCTTCCATTGAGGGTTTACCGTGTTGTCGTTGACCGTTCTACTTTGACCAGCTGAGATGTGGGCAATATTACAGCACAGTCTAACGTCTCTCGAAACCCCGGGAAGGCTAACCCGTAAAAATGCCTGCTGAAGTCGGATGTGTTGGCCTACGGATGCAAATAAATCAGACACAGCGCAAAAAAGTCCGAGTGAAATTTCTTTCGTGCTAGGAACAGCTCTGACTACCTAGTTTCCTAATACCGCTCTTGTTCGGAACAGCTCTGACTAGGTAGCTTTCCGAATGTCCGTCGTGCCTGGAACAGCACAAAGACAAGCACATGTCTGAACCGAAAACTCGCTGGGTGGATACCGTCTGCAGGTCGGTCTGGTTTGTGCGGTAACGGCCCGTGGTGAAGGAAATGCTAAATATATTGAAGGGAGGATTTAAAGCAGCCATGAGCAGGACGTGATGATTCCCTCGGTGAGACCAGCACCAGGGCACTATGAGTCGGCCCTGCAACTATGGAAGCAACCTTGGATGACGAAAAATACTATAGACTGTCCCTGCCTTCCCTTGAGGGATGACCGAAGTCTTCGACTGTTACAACTTGACCAGCTGGGATGTGGACGATACCACAAAAGTGAGAGTCTCCCAGGAATGCTAATCTGGTCAAAACAGCATGCTAAAAGTCGGATGTGTTGGCCTGAGGGTTTCGACCCAAGGGTGCCTAACTAGACACACCGCAATCAAATCTGGAAAAAAACACTCCAGATGAACGCAAAGAAGAAGAAGAAAATAATGATAATACAATGAAATCTCATCCTTCATCAGAAATTATAATATTTCCTGAATGATATTTAGTCATTCATAGTGAGGTGTTTTACAAATGATACATTCACATCTATTTAACAATAAGGAAATCACACATTAATCCTCACAGACATGCTCTCAGCAATGACATACATTTATCTGATCATTATACATAATTATGAGATTCTCAAAGGATACTTCCTCATGTGTAGCAATAATGAACATATACATGGGTCCCCACAGAGTCTCATGGATTTATGTGATATACTCAGTCCACATTCAGGCATTATGAATCTTAACCATTCTAACATGGCGGTTGACAAAGTATTATTGTGTGGCACAAATATTGATTCCACCTGTTTACATCATTGAAAATACATCTGACTAACCACATGGGTGCTTTAACTTAACACACACAATTATGATCCCTGTAGAATCTATTTGGTTCTCATGTGTTAATGAAATACTAGAAAACTATTTGTTTGTCCATGTGCTCAAGTCAATAATATCTGCTTGACTAATGTGCTCATGTAATTAAAAATACTTGACTATTACACATAATACTGATTTCTCTATCAGTGTTCGCACAGGTAAACTAGATTTAAATCTTAAGTTACTCACCACTCCTAAGTCATTATTGAATGAGTTGACTACTTAAGAAATATGTACAATTTCAGTCTAATGCTTAACATTAACTAAGTTGTTTAGCAGGGATAAAATAAAACTCACTGTAGTTTTCTTCTAATGTACAGTTTATCTATGACAATGATAACTGAATATAATATTATTAGTTTCTACTAAATTAATTTCTTAAGAACTCACCACATTGTTCACACACATTTGACTTATCAATTCTTCTTGGGAAATAGACTCACAGCCTAAGTTAATTAATATAAAAGATAGCATTGTTTACCTCATTTCAATTAAATGCTCCAATCACCATATGTCAACACCAAGATGTAAGGACTAGAATCGGCTTGTTTCCAAAGCTATTGGCTGATGAGTTTCGGTCCAGCTATTCTCAATATAATAAACTTTCTAACATGTTCATAGCGAGTATAGAGCTACCAATTTCTACAGATACAGACGCCTTTCTTGTAGTTACGATGAGTTTGTGGCAAGTGAGAGATCTGGGGCCGGTTGCTGTGGTTTTTATCCCAGCTATTTCCGAGTTCAAGTTGTTCCCCATATCCGATCAGATTCATGAAGTGTGCGTTTTCCAATCTGGGACTGTGTCGATTTTCCATTTCCCCCGATTTCGAATCATACCGGTGGTTTACGTTCTTGTACAATGGGTTTTGATTTGAGGAGATCTTGACAACTAGTAACGGCTTGTGAGTCAGTATACCACAGTGAGGATGCTCTCAACTGTCGTCAATGTATGTGTTTGTGTGTGTAAATTGTGGGAGTGTATTCATGTAATTTCAGTGATTATGTGTTTCGGCAATGAAGATTGCGGTCAAGTCACACCGACCGCATAAAGAGACTAGGAGGCAGTACGAGGCGACAACCCGCTTTACGAAATCAGAGAGCAATTGGAGAGCCAACTGAAGAACCTAAGATCCAAAGGAACCAGCATTTGAGGGAAAAAGCGACTATGCCCAAAGAAACACATATAATAGCCGTTCAGTGCACCCTGGATGAATTGAAGATCGTTCAACAGAAGCTTTAGCAGGATGTAGTTCTAATGGCTGCACTCAAGGCCGAGACAGATATTCAAGAAGAGAGAGAACAGCTAGAATGGCTAAAGAAACAGCCAACGAATGAAACACCAGAAACATATGATATGAAACACAAGTCCCAGACATAAAAGGGAGTAACAGTAGAGGAGAAAGAATGTTGACATGGAAGAAGCCAAGAATGCACCAGGAGAAGAGACCACACTCCACGAGTATCGAGATTTTAAGTCGTACATGGCACAAGATTTGAAAGAAGCGAGAGACCACGTAGATATGAAGACAGGCCGAGACAGAAACCGCAACCTAGAAATAGGCGGAGTCTCAACCGGGATGACCAATGGTAACCACTCTCTGAAAGAAAAACACCATGAGACGGGGCGGGAACCCATCAAAATCAGACCTTACAAGTGTGCGACTCTGACCAGACATGTAAAACTACAGCAAAGGTGAAATTCACACAAAGACAGAAAACGCACACTCCAGGAAGAGAAATACGCAGCTGCATCTAAGCAAGCAGAAGAAACCACACCATAGGGCCCTTTTTTCAGCATATCCTATTTATATGACATCGCTGTCAACACCAGCATGTTATCGTTGTCGTTGATGTCTTGGCACGATAACGCTCAGTAGGTTGTTATTGCTTTTTGAGCGACCGGCTCACATACCCCCGTAAGTAACCACCGCGACGCGATCCTCTACCGAATCTCGCTCAGCTGTGTTCCCCTAAGTGGATATACGGGATTACGGAGAAAGTCGTAAAACCCTTCGCCAGGGTGACCGGCCAATAACGCCTTACATATAAAATAATCAAAGCAGAAAGATAAACACCATAAGAACCCATCATATAACCAATCGAGAGTTCGGCGGTTGAATGGGGCTGACATATCTTTTATTTTTCAAATATTGTATTGAACTTAACAATTAAAGCTACATATGATGGAGTTGCAGAGGGTAATAGGCTATTGGAAACAGCTTGTATATGTATGCATATGCAAAGTGCTATGCCTAGGAGGAAGTATATGTTCGTGAGTGGAAATGGTATCACATCAAGATATAGATGAACATCTGACATATTAAGCACAGTGTTAAACTGCTGCATGATTTGTATGCAGTTGTACGTTATGTAGTATGCCGTAGCTGTCTGAACGAGAAGTCAACATTCAACTTCAACAGACGGAAATGAACCCGCTACTCCACCATAAGAGGGCAGAAAGTTTAAATGAGAACACTCTTATTATATCGGCTACGATTAACTCTTCACCACAATGTGATAACGTACACATGACATCTCTTCGCTATTACACTTCCCCTACACAAAAGGCGAGATAGGCAGCTAAACTCTACACAGGTATTACGTTGAATTTAGACCTTGACTTCAAGTACATAAAGCAGAAATCTATGACGAACGACGGAATATTCAATTGCCTATATTGTCCCAGTCCACCTGGGTGTAATTGTAACGTCTTACCAAAGACATCACTATTTGAAATGAGGCTGTACAATAACGGCGTTGCATACTGGCTGAAGTTTAAAAGAACCTAATGGAAATGCCGCCAATGTAATATTTCTTTGATGCTCATGTCATCGTGATGTGACCGAACTGAGCGGGTGTTTCACAGAAATGCAAACAACAATAAAGGTGTCGCAAGTTAGCGAGTTACTGCGAGAGTGATAGCGATGATGATAGCAAACTGCGCTGTTTATGTCATGAGCACGGTCTAACGCGGGTTCAACGCTTGTCCTGGACTACCAGGTCACAACATGGTATATGTTTTGTTTTGTTCCATCACAGAACCTTAGCAGAAGACTGCTTCGGAATAACGTGATTATTATTATTATTTATTTATTTAGTTATTTATTATTATTATTATTATTATTATTATTATTATTATTATTATTATTATTATTATTAACACAAGTCACGAATGAACGAAATGAAACATTCACGGATTGATATCCACAGACTTACATGCCCTTGAACCACGGTGTTGTGTTATCATTCCACTCTGATTGTTGGATTCCCAAGCTAGAAACTGCTGCATACGAAAAAATCAGGTGTGTGCATAAGTAAGGGTCGATGTGTTCGGGTCTAAACATCCCGATTCCTCCTCGGTATTGGGCTATGTTTGTGAAGTAACAGACGAAACGGAAACCGTCTGGGGGAGTAATATATGTGGAAGTTATATCAGCACAAATAAGCACTAAGAGGTGAGGTTAGGTTGGTTGTTGGTTGTTTGCTAGATCGATTTACTGGCTGGTTGGTTGGTTGGGTGCTTGATTGGTTAGCTTGTTAGGTGGTTGTTTGGCTGGTTGGTTGGTTGGTTGATTGGCTGAATGGTTGGCTGGTTATTTGGTTGGTTGGCTGGTTGTTTGGTTGTTTCGATTGTTGGTTGGTTGGGTGGCTGGTTGTTTGGTTGGTTGGCTGGTTGTTTGGTTGGCTGGTTGTTTGATTGGTTCGATTGTTGATTGGTTGGATGGCTGGTTGTTTGACTGGTTCGATTGTTGGTTGGTTGGGTGGCTGATTGTTTGATTGGTTCGATTGTTGGTTGGTTGGGTGGCTGGGTTGATAGTTGTTTAATTGTTTGGCTTGTTGATTACTTGGTAGTTAAAACGTCTGGCAGGTAGAGTTTTAACGGTTAATTCTGATGTATTAGTGTACGGGATGTCTGTCTGTGCCCCTAAAGGGGGAATGCATCTATTGGAATGAAGCTGGTGTATGTAATTTACTCTCGAAATGTACCGAAATACTATCCCCACGGAAACTGTGTTGCGGAGCTCTCCTTTCCCTCTGCAATCCCAGAAACTATCTGGGTCTGGAAGTCTGATGATGGAGAGGCGTATCAATGTGTACCCAGATTATTAGTCAGCAGGAGCACATACTGACTGGGTGGCATTCGGCGTAGGTTACTAGTATTTCTACCATTAGCTATATAGTTTTAGAAACTCCACCGTGCAGCAAGCACCACAGCAGGTTTACAATCTGAAGAAGTGCACCTTCCCGAATGGTTCGCCCCTTTACCTGCTTGACACTCTCAGCGGACTGGCCCACCTGGATCTCCGCTATAATTGTCTGCCCAGAAGCTACCTAGCCACCTTTGAGGCAAACATTGTGCACTCGGTGTATCTGTCAACATGATCACTACAACGTACCTGACCGTGTGAAAGCCATTATCTTTCCCCGGCCGTTTGTCTCTGCCCTCACCTTCACCTCGTGGCTAACTATGACCCAATAGATGTCGTTGCGGATTATGATTCATCACAGCACATACTGACTGGATGGGATTAAGTATATGTTAATCATGTTTCCATCACTGGGTATGTGTCTTTCATTGTTACTAGACTACACGCTAACGACAAGAGCAGTCCCATGTCAGATATAGCTGCTCTTAAATAAGTGGTAAAGTTTCGCGTAATCTAGACCACAATGTAATGAGATAGAATAGTTAGTTTCTTGCCTCGCCCGCTTATCTTTTTATCGAAAAATTCCCAAATATTTCCGAAAACCTGTCAAGTTTCCGTTTTATAAAGCTAAATCGGCTGTATTGATAAGTAGTGGCAACCGGCGTGATACCAACCACGTATCACCGACCGAGTACCGATTGGTCTATAACAATAGGGGTTTAACACCGTATGCCGAATACACATTAAGGCGTGCAACAGTGGCCTTTACTTGCAATGCCAAATACTTTGTTAGAGGCGGATAGGAAGACACAAAGACAAATGTGTACGAAGAGCTTAAACCCCTGGTCAATAAATAAATATATAATAATGTAAGACATATCAACTTCATTAAACTATAAGACAATACAGAGGATTGGGAAATTATAATCATCAGTGTCTCCTCCAGACCATAACCGAAGTAGAAAGCTGGATTCTGGTTTTCTTCTTCAAAACTGCAACATAAGTAATATACTAGTTGGTTTTTGTAACAGTATCTCACATTAACTTACTTGTAGATGTCAGTAAAGTGACGAAAATCAGTGCCCAGGTGGCCATGCTTTCACCTGAGGAGTAGTAGAAACGTATTTATACATAAATTGCTAGTTAAGTTTGAAACATGATACAGTGTGGATATTTAAATGTATTTTTGGTTTTTGGTAATGAAGTATAGACTGCAGCTAAGACTGTTCAGTATAGTTATGAAATGTAATTTATAACCAACGGCAAAATCCCGTGGCACTTATCAATCATCATCATCAAGTGCCATGCCATTTGACCAAGGCGTTCATGACACTCCACATATCTCAGACTTTGGTGTTCTCGATCAAATCTGCTGACGATATTTTTCCATTCCCCCATCACAGTCCATTTAAGCATAATTTATCTTGGTCTGATTCTGGCTCTCTTTCCCTTGATCTTTCAAGTCGTCACGATGTTCTTGATTGTTTTTCTTCCCACCACATGACCAAAGTAAGCTGTGTGTCTCGTTTTTATTATTTAATATGATGGTTTAGTTTCATTAGCCTTTTTCTGGAAGTCGCTGTTAGCCACTCTAGTAGTCCAAGGAATTCGCAACATTCGTTACCGAAACAACATCTCTGTTGCTTCCATGTTCGTCTGAATATGTTCATTTACCTAACAAGATTCACTGCCATACAGCTAAACAGGTTCTATATAGCTTTCTGCCACTCGCATTCTTACAGTCGAATGTGGCGACTTCACACTAGTAAGAACACATTGCACACAGCAAATCCTGGGTAAGGTATGGACATATGAAGATTTCACATATAGCTCATTGTGTGCAATGTTTCCATCACCGACATTCGTATTAGTAGTTTCCAGTTCACAGCATAACGGTGTCTATTTTAATTACTATGCATTATAATGCACATTGATTCGGTTACCTTCGCTGTCTAAGATTAGCTTCATGTGTGTTATATACATGAAATAATGTATAATATCAAAGACATCAGAAGAGCAGTATCAGACGGGCCTGAGTGTCAAATTCTTAACCTTTTTAAAAGTTAAAACCGGCTCCGTGGCGAATGGATTACAGACGCAGTTTGTAATTCCGCATACCGCGTTCGAATAACAGATGTGAGCGATTTGGCAGCAGAACGCCTTACTTTGCTTTTTTTCATGAAATATTCTGGGTGCCGTTCTTTCAGAAAGCAATGGAAAACTAACATGCAAACGTGAACGTAAATTTGTCCAGGAATCACAAACAGGAAAAACAATATATAGCATTGGATAGGCAAATAACTTGAAAAAAAAAATGAAATTCGTTCGTTTGTTAGTCCTTTCGTTCGCCATCTTGTCTCCTCGCTACCATTACGTTACAATTAATTCTGGAAACCTGGAAACCAAATCCATGTTCTCAATGTTAAGCACCGGCAGTCACTAAAATTACATTAGGTCAGGTAAAGGTAGTCCCATACAAGATACAGCCGTTACTTTGTGACGTGAGGTTGCCAGTTCCCTTCCTCATTACCTTTCATTTGTAGAATATTCTGACAGTTGTCTAGTATCCATTTCTATTAACTCCACATCCGTACTGGTTGGAAAAATAATCCTGCTTACTGTGGGTGTTGAAACCGGATTCCGGTGTTGGCAGGAAAACGCACTCACCACTTTGCTACTCGGGTTCCCTGAAAATAAACTTGACATTCTGCACTATATGCCCAATGATGATCGTTTTCTAAGTGCATAAACTGAGAAAAACTACCAGTTGAATGCACACTTCTAAGTTATTAATTCTTTCTTTCATCTAGTAGTATGTCCCTTGCAGAACCTCGCTCCCATAACAACCTTCCGGAAAACTTATCTGTCATAAGCAAGATGTCATGCGTCCAATATATCCATCTGGAGATCATCAGCCACATCCTGCACCCATCTTCTCTTTAGTCTTCCTCTTTCTCTCTTCCCGAGCATATACCCCTCCATCGTAGTTCTCTCCAAACTTTCATGTCGTTTTTCAGTGACCTACATATTTAAATGTTCTTTGTTTTATCGTCTTTAGTAGTCAACCTTCCTCAATATTCAGATCTTGTCGTATGAGTACATTTGTTCGTTTATGTATATAATACAGTTTCATATTGATATTTAGTAGTCAACCTTCCTCAATATTCAGATCTTGTCGTATGAGTTCATTTGTTCGTTTATGTATATAATACAGTTTCATATTGATCACAGACAGGCTAATGACATACATACCTGAGTAAATGGAAACGTTCACGATGTGAACTGGAAACTGCTAACTCGAAAGTCGGTGGAATTTGTTGAGAAGCCAGCAATGAATGCTACACTTTTGCAGTGTATGCATGGCTGACAATAAAAGAAAAGTATTAACGCACTCCGATTTACATGTAAATTAGTCGCTGGTTTGTCAGATTACATTACTAGTATCGTGTGCACAAATGAAGTTAAATATCCCTATAACTTCCAAGAAAAGACAGAAGAAAACCATCAGATTTGGTACATCCTGGAGTTATGTTCCCTGTAAATAAATAACGGATTAATGGTGTATTTTAACCCAGAACCCATGGGCAGATATGCTAGTGTGCTAGCCTCTACGATCCACTTTTCATGATAAGTATGATTAGGATAGAGTTCGACTGTATCAATTTTGCCAGCAAAATGTCCCTGCAATATAATTTGCCACACACAAAAAAAACACACATTGTTTTACATTGCTGTCAGTTTCTATTAGAGAACAAAAATTGCGCAGTGTATGTTTTTGCTGTCCTGGCAACAACAGTGTTAACATAGGGAATGGAGGCCGGCGTTGGTGAGATGTTTAAGGGACTTTATCTATTTCTGATGATCGTGATGTAGTGGATTTGTTCATCATGCTGGTCAGTTGGAACTGATTGTTGACTTCTCATCCTTGACTTGGGGACGTAAATTACAAATACCTCAGAAGATAAAGAGGGTTTGCTTGATGGCGAGGGACACTTGAAATAAGAAAAAAAGACAACTCTCGAGTAAATATTTACCCAGAGAATTGTGTAGACTACCTCCGCGTTCAAAGCGAGCGAAAAAGAACAATGTGCAGTCTCTTGCCAAGAAGCAAACTGTCACTCCAACAACCATTCTGTCAGCTACACTTTATGTGACCCCACACTTCTACACTTTATGTGAACCTACACTTCTACACTTTATGTGACCCCACACTTCTACACTTTATGTGACCCTACACTGCTACACTTTATGTGATCCTACACTTCTACACTTTATGTGATCCTACACTTCTACACTTTATGTGACCCTACACTTCTACACTTTATGTGACCCTACACTTCTACACTTTATGTGACCCTACACTTCTACACTTTATGTGACCCTACACTTCTACACTTTATGTGACCCCACACTTCTACACTTTATGTGACCCTACACTGCTACACTTTATGTGATCCTACACTTCTACACTTTATGTGATCCTACACTTCTACACTTTATGTGACCCTACACTTCTACACTTTATGTGACCCTACACTTCTACACTTTATGTGATCCTACACTTCTACACTTTATGTGACCCTACACTTCTACACTTTATGTGACCCTACATTTCTACACTATGTGATCCTACACTTCTACACTTTATGTGATCCTACACTTCTACACTTTATGTGACCCCACACTTCTACACTTTATGTGATCCTACACTTCTACACTTTATGTGACCCTACACTTCTACACTTTATGTGACCCTACACTTCTACACTTTATGTGACCCTACACTTCTACACTTTATGTGACCCTACACTTCTACACTGTATGTGACCCTTCATTTCTACACTTTATGTGATCCTACACTTCTACACTTTATGTGACCCCACACTTCTACACTTTATGTGACCCTACACTTCTACACTTTATGTGACCCCACACTTCTACACTTTTTGTGATCCTACACTTCTACACTTTATGTGATCCTACACTTCTAAACTTTATGTGATCCTACACTTCTACACTTTATGTGATCCTACACTTCTACACTTTATGTGACCCTACACTTCTACACTTTATGTGATCCTACACTTCTACACTTTATGTGATCCTACACTTCTAAACTTTATGTGATCCTACACTTCTACACTTTATGTGATCCTACACTTCTACACTTTATGTGATCCTACACTTCTACACTTTATGTGCTGGAATTACTTAGGGAGTTTTTTTTTTTCATTTTTTCCCGCATATTATTTTATAGGACATTGCAGTCAACATCAACATTTTTCAGCTGTTGTTGATATCTTGGCAATATTACGCTCAGTAGTTTGCCATTGATTTCTGAGCGACTGGCTCACATACCTCCGTAAGTAACGAACGCGACGCGATCCACTACCGAATTTTGCACACCTGCGTTACCCACGTGAATACACGGGGTTACGGAGAAAGTAGTTAATCCATTTGCCAGGGCGAACTACTATGGGACTACGCTCTTTAAAATAATGCGCTATCTAGACCAACAAGAACGATTAGAATAGATGGCGCAACAGATTAGTTTGGCATCAAGCAAAGACTCCGTCAGGGATGTGTTCTGTTCCCCTTAGTGTTTAACCTGTAGGTCAAAAATTTAATGAGAAATGTCAGAGATGATGCAACCAAGGAGCAATATGATACCCTAAATATCGGTGATCATGAAATACCAGAGATTCCATATGTTGATGATACAGTATTATTATCCACATCAAAGAATGATACACAACAACTAATAACCTGTATTTAAAAGAATAGTGAACAACACAGATTGTATCTTAACGAAGAAAAAAAAAACACAGTTAATGCACACTGATAAAACTAATAAGGAGAAAGTAATATTGGACACTTATTAAACAAGCTGAACAACGTAATAATGCCTTAGAATATTCATGTTATAGACGGGTTCTAAGTATATCTTGAATACAGAAAAGAACAAATGTATCCATACGACAATATATGAATATTGAACCACGCTGGATACTAAAGGCGATAAAACAATGAAAATTTAAATATTTTGGTTACTTGAAAGGTCATAAGAGTTTGCAGAGAACAACAATGGAGAGGTGTATACCTGGGAGGAAAGGAAGAGAAAGGCCAAAGAGAAGATGGGTGCAGGATGTGGTAGATGATCTCCAGATGGGTGTATCGGACGCGGGATATCTTGCTTATGACCGAGAAGTTCTCAGGAAGGTTTTTCTGGGAGCGAGGTTCTGCAAAGGACATGCTACTGCATGAATGAATGAATGAATGAATGACAGTCTAAAAAGATGTGGATCCGCAGTAGAGCAATGGCTAGATGGTCATGTGATCGTATTCCCGCCAACGCGCAATTTTAACAATGATCGGGGTTCACAGGCCGATCTAGTCTAAATTGGGCATCAGGAAATGGCTTGTGAAGTAAAGGCTGCCGGCGGGGTATTGACCAAATCAATCATACCTCGAGTTCTGATTGGTCTGTAGAAATATGGGGCTTGCATCTGATGCCCTCTAGGCCCCACGGGGTGTCAGGGGATCCTTTAATTCACCTACTGTACTAAACAAATGAGGCAATGATCAATTCTGGAGAGCTAAAGATGAAGGAAAAGAAGAACAAGAAGGAAGTGAAGGAGAAAAAGAGGGAGGTCGTTACGAGGAAGTTGGAGGAAAGTTAAGAATATAATGACAGACAGATTAGAACGAGAAAGAGTAACGGTAGAAGTCAAATAATAATCAAGTTGGGTCATCATCACCATCATCTTCCACTTTTGCCGTTTAGAGCAATTACGTCTAAAACAACATTTCCACGAACGCAGTAAAAGAAGAAGAGTAGTTAAAGCTCTTCTAAAGCATTTCATCACATGGTTGTTGATGTGGCATAAGTGTGATTAGGATACTGTCCTAGATTGCCATTAGTATTATAAGGTTGGTGTGAATAGCTATTTAAGTTAATATCTGTTGATTTGGGAACATATGTATATTTGGATGTTTAAATAGGGGTGTAGTTGATATATAAGCCCGCTTGCTTTTTGATATGTGATTTGGATTGATGTGTCTATACTGCTATCTTTGTATTCATACTTCTTAGATATTTAAAGAAAGTCGGTCTCCCTGACGTATGTATTAACGTCTTTCTCCGTAACCCCATATATTCTCGTGGGTAACGCGCCGAGCTGGTAACTTACGGCGTATGCGAACCGGTCACTCAGAAAGCAATGGCAAACAACTGAGCGTAATCTAATGTGTGTGTGTGCGGGGGGGGGGTGGGGGGGGGAGGGGAGGATATGTATATGGGTGGGAGTGTGTGCCGGAGGGGAGATGTGTGTGGATGAGGGATGTGGGTGGGTGGGATAGGTGTGCATGGGTGTTGGGTGTTAGGGAGGGTGAGGGATGTATGTGAGGGTGAGGGATGTGTGTTTGGCTGGGTGTTTGGGGTGTGTGAGTGTGGGTGGGTAGATTGGGGATGTATGTGTTGATGGGTGGATGGGGGATGTGTGAGTGTGAGTGGTTGAAGGATGAGTATGTGGGTGGGGAATGTGTGTGGGGCATGTGTATATGTGTTTGGGATGTTTGTTTGAGTGGGGATATGTCTGCGGGTGGGGGATGTGTGTGTGGGTTGGTGCGGGATGTGTGTTTTGGTGGGGGACGTGTGGATAGGGCTGATGTTGGTGGGTGCAGGATGTGGGGGTTTGAAGGGGATGTGTGTGTTGGTGGGGTGAATGTGTTGTTGGGGAATGTGTGTTTGGCTGAGCGGTTGGGGGTGTGTGGGTGGGTGGGTGGACGATGTGTGGGTGGGTGTGTGGATGTAGGTTGGGGGATAGTTGGGGTATGTGTGTGTGGTTGGGGAGATGTGTGTATGTAGGGGATGTGTGGGGGGGGAGATGTGTGGGTAGGTGGGGGAATATATGTGTGCTAGGGGGTGTGTGGGTGGGTGGGGGATGTGTGTGTGTGATGGATGTGTGGTGGGTGGGGGTATAGGAATGTGTGTGTGTGTGTGTGTGTGTGTGTGTGTGTGTGTGTGTGTGTGTGTGTGTGTGTGTGTGTGTGGTGGATGGGGGATGTGTCTCATTGTAATATGCATTGTTTATGTTTACAACATTCATTTGACAATGTATTTTTTCCTATGTGAATATATCATGCGCTATTGATGAACGAAATATGAGTGATTAGAAGGGCCGAATGTAAGACGGGCCTGCGTGCCCAAGTTGTAAACCTTTGATATTAAAGATCAATCGATCAATCAACCAAGCAGTCAATAAATCTTGCCTAGTACATCAACAGCAGTGAAAATTCTGGTGTTGACTGCAACGTCCTGTAAGAGATATGCAACATAAAAAAGGTATTGGCATTGTTTACGTAATCAATGCTCATTTTCTGATTATTTATTTACATTATATTTCTAATATTGTAATTAATTTTGAAGAGACGACGCTTGACGAAATACAATTGTACATAGAAACCACTTGAAAATGTCGTAATCTACGTTATATTAATATTTATTTACTATGGAAATCTTACCTAATCCAACCGTTGAGCAGATGGCAATATTGTGTACGTGTTGTTTGTGTAGTTATTAGTGTGCACACGTTTTAACGTTGCACGCGTTTTCTTATGACGCAAATTGATAATGTTTGGGTTTTTACATTTCAAAGGCTCGAGAATGGATACGAAAAGCTGATACATGATGTATTCGTCCAAACGCTGTGTTACCAATGCCAAAAACTGGATCATCCTAGAAACACGCATGGGTAAAATTGCATCATTCGAGATGAGATGCATTAGAAACATGACTGGAAAACCAAGAAATGATAAAGAGGCAAATGAGAAACTAAGAATAAGTGCACGGGTAACAACTACTACTGACTATATAATAACCATGAATTAACTAAACACTTAGAATGATGAACTGTATTTTCGTGGACAGTGTGGGTGAACATCTAGGAAACATCCAGGTGGGAAAATGACTGCCAATTCCATCAGAGATGAACTGGGTGTTTTGTTTTGACATTCTGGCGGCAGCATTATGCACAGTGTATCTGTGCGCGCTGTTGTTTGTCGAGACTCCTTTCTTTTCCACTTTTCACATTGGGCAGTGGGGAGCATTTTGTGTGATATTCACTGGCACAGGAACGGAGCATAATGGGAACGACCCGTTGCTGTGAAGTTGGAACCACAACTAACTAACTAACTAACTTAGAATGGAACAAGATCAGCCAGCAGCTGCATCGTTCTGCGTTATAACATCGGTTTATAAGGCTAGAGGACGGCCTAGAAAGAGTTACCTAGAGACACTGAAGTAGTCAAATATGAGTTAGTACAATCAAGAATACAAGCGAAACATATATCTTTACATCTGCTTCATATCTGAGTCGTTTAACTGTGAAATCATTAGAAAATGAGTTGAAAGAAGCAGATTGACCCTGTTATGACAATAGTTTGCATATTTTATATTATTTAGTGTGTTCTCACGGTGTCTATTTGGTCTTGGCGTCGAATAACACATGAAATGTTAATCTGTTCTTTAAAAAAAAAGTAACTTTGCATACCACAAATTAATCGATTAAATGGCTTCTGTTTGATAATTAAAACAATATCACGGAAAAAATAATTTGAAAAATATTAACTGTCCAATACAACCATAATTTGATAAATATATAAATGCATCCGACTATCAGTCCATCTATCTAGCTAATCATATAACAACCACCCATTTCTCAATCCAAATATATGTCCGTCTGAATACCAATACATCTATAAATCCAACCACCTGTTCTTCAGATTATTGGCATTCCTATAACTACCAATGTACCTACTCACCAACCTATCTAAATATCTACATCCGTTTATTATCTCTCTACGTATCTATCAAGCCACCTTTTTACTTACCTGCATACGATAAACTTCACTACCTTGACATGCTCTGCTATGTCTCACCTTTACCACCTACTGTAATAACTAGCTTGATTTCAGCTTGATTGCTCAATGTCCACACTTCACATCCATACAAATGTGAAGGCAGTATGTGGCACCTCAACACTCTTTTTTCTTAGGAATTGACATCATTTTATTGCATAGTGTGTTTTTCATCTGGCACAAGGCTACCTTCGCCATGACGATTCTTGTTCTAATCGCATCAAGGCATCTCCCATCAGATGTTATGACTGTTCCGAGATAACTGTACCGATTCACTTGTTTACGAATATTCCCATTTATCTGTATATTACATTGTGGTGTTTCGTTCTTCCTAGTGACGACCATAATCTGTATCTTCTTACAATTTAATTCTAACCCTAGTTGTTCACCATGTGCAACAACCGTATCTACTAAATGTGCAGACCCTGCTCATTGTTGGCAATCAATACTGTTCAGTTTAGTCGACGGATCAACATCACGGCACACAGGTGTAACCCACAAGTGCCCCGTTCTACTCCTAACTCAAGCTGAGTCCGGATAATCCTAGGTCAGTGCACAAACTCCATAGCACTGGCAAGGATCCTAAAATATTTTGAGTAAATATTTAACTCGAAAGTTTGCCCCGGGCAACGCCGTTAGTTTACATTTTTTTCGATTTCCAACTGTCAAGGTATTTTTTATGTGGGCAGCAATACACACGGGCGTCCGATCTCACTACCCAGAGACCATAGGAAATTGTAATCAATACTGTATCATCAGCATATCCAATATGGACAATGCTCACTCAAGTGATGTGATTATCTACACAGATGGTTCGGTGTCAAGATGTGAGAGAAGTGGCTGGGGGTTCATAGCCAAAGCTAATGGTCGATGTTTGGGGCAGGAGAGCCTGGTATATGATACCACAACATCCAGCTTAAGAATGGAAGTGGAGGCAGTCACTGCGGCTCTGCGCTGGATGGAGAATACGACAAACACACACATCGTGATTGTAACTGACTCAGAAAGCATGCTGACGAGGGTGAGGACGGGCAGACTTAGTGCGGAGTGGCTTGCTTCGCTTCGGAGGTCACGGGTGACAAGCATCGCCTGGAACTTTTCTCCGGGACATGCCGGTGTGCTGGGAAATGAACAGGCGGACAGACTGGCTGGCTCTGCAGAACTTGGTGGAGTATTGATACATGACAAGGTAGACGTGGTTGCGGCTTTGTGGGAGCACGTGCACACCTCGGAGGAGCAAATGGATTACCATGGTCTGGCAAGAATGAGACAACGAGGAGTGACGAAGGGATCTGGCCAACGCTCAACGCTCAAAGGAAAGGCAAGACGGACTTATAATCTTATTGCTACTGGTACTATTAGTGTTGGAACTCTTCGTTGGCTGATGAGGATGGGGACGGAGCACTTATGGGAATGCCCCGAATGCTGTGATGTCGATTCCTAAATCAATCAATCAATCAATCAATCAATCATATCCAATATTATTGATATTTATTCTTCCAATGACGATTCCTTTCATTTCTTGAACGTTTCTGAAATATTTTCACTATACAGGGAAAACAGATCTGGGGACATTACACATTCCTGTCTCACACCTCTTTTAATAGGCTGATATTGACGTACATCATTAACAATTCTGATGGCAGCTTGCTGTTTCCAATATATGTTTGTTTACAAGTCTAAGGTCTTTCCCAAAAATGTGTAGATCTTCAAGCATCTCTATCGTGTTGACATGTTTAACTACATCGAAAACCTTTGTGTTGTAAAAAATGCAAAGATATATATCTTTATTTACTTCTACAGAACGTTCAATCGCTGTTGCCTTCTACAAATCCGCATTGTTTTTTCTTCTATTTCGGATTGTATGTTCTTCATCACTCTTTGCATGATAATTCTTAGCGAAATCTTCGTGACGTGGCTCACTATACTTAGTGTTCTATGTAGATCACATTCCAAGGCATCTGATTTCTTTGGGATTGCTATAAATATAGAATTACATAATTCATGAGGTTTATCTCCAGTATCATATATTATGTTCAGCAGTCTGGTCTCTTGATCTATTCCATATTCTTCTAAATCTAAACTTCCTATTCCGCTCATTTACTTGTTGGACTGAAAAATATGAAGTGTTCAGGGTGCAATACTTTGTTAATTCAGCCGCTGTAAAATAGTATGTAGGATTCTAATTTACCAGTTAAGTTACCAGGGTTCGATACCTAGCAAAGACAAGGATGCTCTTCTGACATTATCGTCTCTCGCCTATACCAGTTCTCGCACAATTTCTACTGGATTTCATGCGGCCACTCAGAAAGCAATGGCAAACTACTGAGCGTAATCTTGCCAAGAAATCAACAGACAGCTGAAAGATGCTGCTGTTGACAGCGATGTCCTGTAAAGGATATGCAAAAAAAAAAAAAAAATACTGTTAACAAGTTATCTCAATGGATGTCCTTTATAACGCCAGCATCTTCTTCTTACATCATTATTATCTGAAATGTATATCTTTCCACAAGTTCAACATTAGAAATTATATCATCCAATTTTAGTCCTTTTCTGAGCATGCACCAGCTACTGAATGTTTGTAGTTTAATTGTAATCTATTAATTGTATTTTCATTTAACCGGCAGTGACATCGCCATTATAGCATGCTCAGTTTGTGGTACGTATCAGAATAAGTGAAGCTGTGTTGTATGCATGTATAGTCACACACACACACACACACACACACACACACACACACACACACACACACACACACACACACACACACACACACACACATAAACACACACACTCACAAACACAGTCAAATATATATATATATATATATATATACTATATATATATATATATATATATATATATATATATATATATATATATATATATATCTAGCTAGGTATGGAACCCTGATAACTTAACTATATATACATGCATACAGCGGTCGTGTTTCGCCATATCACACGATCACCTAAGTCATTGAAAAAAAAATATGTAGTCCTGTAACGATCTATTCCAGACTGGCTGCTCCTATGGAGCAGCGATTTACGCAGTTTCTCTGATTTGCAATGTAGTGTTACTATTTATTGTTTAACTGGGAAACTTGTTTTCTTAATGTTATATGTAATAATATGGAGCAATCCAACATGATCAAAACCACATAGGTAGGACTGACTACTCGGGAGGAATTCATGAGGCTAGGCGGTCTACTGTAGCGCCCCAAATAACGTTGATTATTTGGACCAACACTTCGAATGCCTATCAAGGTTGGTGTAAATAAAACAAACTTGCAGGGAAACATTTCACCAGTTCACCCTGTCTGCAAGAGGATATCTGCATGAGTACAGACCCAGAACTTAGGACACTCATATTTCCAGACAGGTGCAGCAAAGGAATTTAATGTTCGACAGGAATGTGTTACTAAAGCCCTTCCGACAGACAGTGTGAGAGAGATACAAAGGGAGAGAGGATATCATGTGAACTTATATGAGAAATACTCCACTATACAGGTGAAGTTTTATATATATATATATCTGTGTGTGTGTGTGTGTGTTCGTTCTCAACTAGTGGTTCTCACCCGGTGGGGAATTCCCCCCTTCGTTAGTTAGTTAGTCGAGGTTCCAACTTCACGGCAACAGATTGTCTCCATTATGCTCCGTTCCTGCGCAAGTGAATATCACACAAAATGTTTCCCACTGTCCAGTGTGAAAAGTGAAATAGGCAGGAGTCTCGGCAATCCAACAGCCCGCACTAAGCGTAATGCCGCTGCCAGAATGCCAACACAACATTAATCCACGAAAACCACAGTTCACCGTCGATGGCCTCGGCAGTCACCAGAAAGACCTCATTGACCCGGGTTTTCTCACATGGCTCGGTCTTTTACCACAGGGCGACCAGCCGAAAGCGTCGCACAAAGCACGAACTCCGCAGCTTCAGCGCCGTCTCCCCGGAGTCTCCTGAAAAATGCACTCGTGAACCGAAAAGGCAAATCAGTCTATTCAGCAACAGCCGGTAGCCATTGTTCCGAACATGCAGGTCAATGTTCAGGACAGATGTAAATGCATTCCCCGCGAATTTCACAGCTCACAGTGTCGCCCACGCACTCACTCGGTATCAGGGTGACGGAACCATGTTAATACCAGTCCAACATGAGGAAAATGCGATTGCAAACCGTAGCTGCAAGCATAAACACGCCACGGGCCTAAACGGTTCAACACCTAAAAGCTATATTGGCGACCATATATTTTAGGGTTTCCGGGAGTGGATGGGGGTGGGGGGTGTTTTCTCAAGATAGCGTTAACACATAAACCGAATGATATTGTCTTTCCCTCCATTCTTTACGGTTCTTTACTTCTCGACCTACTGAAACTCGTTTTATAACGCTAGTAGACCAGCAAATCACGTTTTATGGAGACGTCTAGACTTGTTATAGTATGTGTTATTAAATTTAGCTTCTATTTTTATTTATACTGTGTAGGAGCGGGGGAGGGGGGTTTATATGGAAGAAATACAAAAGAGGGGGGGGGGGGTGATATTCTGGACATATGGTGAAGGGGTGCATGGGCCAAATTAAAAGGAAAAGGTTCAGAACCATTGTTCTGAACTATTTAAGCTCTGGAGAAGATATATTATATGAGTATATTTATTCCTTGTAGTATATATTTTTATGTAATCCATATGTATGTGTTTTCAGATGTGCAGACAGATAGGTACTACCCATCTCCGTTTGTTTAAATTTCAGCTCTCATAAGTGTAACGGGCAGTCAGCAACACCCTCACATAACGGAACGACTGATCAGCGTGTGTGAACCAATTGGAAATCTATAGGCTGAAAGTGCAACGCGTCTCACCGCGGAGCGTGACCTAAGGGTCTTGTCAGTTGAGGATAATTAAGGTTTAGTATATTATATTTTATACTTACCATTTCATCAACCATATTCTCTCAACTCGGTGCATGCCACCAGCATAGCAATACTATTAGCTAAACTCATTATTGATTCGTCACATTGTATTGAATCATCCCATGGCTGATAGGCCGGAGCTACGATAAGGTATGTGTGTGATTTTACTTCTGGAGAAGATTTGATTACGCATATTTCCTCATTCTCGACTTTTATTACGTGATTTCCTCAACAAGCTACTGGACTGAAGGTTTGGCTCGAAAATGAGATGTGGATATAATGCACAATGCTTCTATTTGGAATGTAAACATTCTATTGTTAAGATCAAGGAGAGACTCATGAGAGAATTCGAAAGTAGCATCTGTCCACAATATTTATTTATTCGGGATTGATGGGTTTTGATTCAGCAAAACAGAAAAAAAAACAACAACAACAAAACAACAACAAAACTTTATTTTGAAAGGGTTAAGAATTGGGCACGCAGACCCGTCTAACATTCTGCCCTTTTATCACTCTCTTTCATACATGAGGCAATTATTTCAATGATTTGCTTCTTCTTTGTATATTTTGCATTATTCATACCACCGATTCTTGTAAATACGTCGTTACATATGATTAACTTTTTTAAATGTTGCATATCCCTTGCAGGACGTTGCAGTCAACACAGGCATTTTTCAGCTGCTGTTGATGTACTAGGCAAATTTTACGTTCAGTTGTTTGCCATTGTTTTCTGAACGACTGGCTCCCATACCAACACTTTATAACGTAACGCGACACTGTCTGCTGCAGAAATCGGTTGCGGCTGCGTTTCGAACGCCTGGTAAGCGGCTCACGACCCGCGTTCGCAAGCCTTTTTCCACGGAGACCGGCCAACTTTACCTCTAGAGTAAGCTCTAACTCAGTGACCACAGATTTTGTGCACTGGTGGTGACGTCATTGTTTTGTCTTTGTTTATGAATAACAAACATCTGGAAGAACAGCTGCATTATGTGGAGATCCATCGAATCCCGAAATACGGGTGAAAATCCGAAATCAGAAGCACTCAATAAATATATAAAATTAATAATATATAAATAAAATACACACAAACGCGTACAATACGACACACAGGACGGCCGACGTTTCGATTCTCAGAATCTTTGTCAAGGACAGGACAACACGGATAGATAGGACAACGTAATATAAAAATGCTACAAAACAAAAAAGCACAACCACTACGTATCCATGTGGGAGCAGAAAAGGCGGATATGCCAGATGCGAAGGCACTCTTTGGCTGCAGAGTTTAAGTATAGTAGGTTGCCAGATGGGATTTACGTGGCCAACAATATGCGAACCGTCTGATATGAAAATATAGGGATGTGGAGACAGTTAGGTATGAATATTGGGGGGGGGGGGGGGGGGAACAGCATAGTAATAGACAGTGTAAACAGTTGGAGAAGATGGCACAGTTATACAGTAGCGTCCACAACAGTATTGATACATGCTGGATGGACGCATCCCAGATTGTTGATTAACTGGCATTCAATTTTGAGCCTTACGGAGCTGTTGGAGTAGCAGGGTTTCACTGCGGTGAAACATACATCGTCGACTCCATGATGGTTGGAGGAATTTAAATGGTTGGGGACAGGTTTGTCAGCGCCCTGATTGATGTCTCTAAGGTGTTCTCTAAAATGGTCAGCAAGGCGTCTGCCACTTTGACCAATGTATTTCATGTCACATCGTTTGCAGATGATGACATATATCAGATTGCGGGATGTACAAGTGAAAGAATTCTTCAAGGAAGGTGCCCAGGGGGAATGCAATCTCCGGTGTCTGAACAACGTATGGGCATGTCAGACAGTTCTTACGATTGCATTTGAATGTGCCCACAGATGAAGTAACCGTGGGGAGGCGACTATGCACAAGGTGGTCTCTGAGTCTCCGGTTACGGCGGAAAATTACCCTAGGTCCATTGGAGAATTCCTCACGAGTGGTTGGATCGTATTCCAAGATAGACCAGTTTCGCAGGAAAATGTACTTTGATGGCATAGGCATGTGGATGGAAGGTGACGATGAGCTTCGGTTCATTGTTAGGAGGTCGCGTTTAATTGACGAGGGACATTTCCCGCGAGACTTGGGTTATGCGACAGAAAGCTGTGGACAAGACGTCCTCTGGGTAGGACCGTCTGCGGAAAAAGTCAAGCATTTCATGGGATTTTTCGAGGAAGTCATTATCATCCTGACGGATACGACGAAGGCGGAGTAGCTGGGAATATTGGATGGAATCTTTGCAGCTTTTGGAGTGGGATGAGCTGTACAAGAGGAAACCGTGAGCATCAGTAGGTTTGTAGTACACGGAAGTCGTGAGGCCTGTAGGGTTTAATTTAATAGTGGTGTCAAGGAAATTGACAGAGGTGGTGGAAATTTCTGTGGTGAATTTGATCGATGGACGACTTCCATCCATCGATCAAATTCACCACAGAAATTTCATCGATCAACGTTATAAAATGAATTTCAGAAGGGTGAGACGTACAGAATCGTAAAGTATAAAGGGAAAAACAATGTCAAGTAATCGGTTCTTGTATTAACGCGATCTTGAGATAATCGTAATTACCCCCCCCCCTTCCCCCCTGCCAGGAAACCCAAAAATTCCCGGGGGGGGGGGGGTTAATTCCCCACCGGTTGAGAACCACTGTTTTAGATGAATGTTTATTATCCTTTCCTCTTTGGTAATAGTCATCACCTGTCTTTTTTATATTATTTTAAGGATATCGCTGTCAATACCATCAAGATCGAAGGAAAGAGACCAAGGGGGAGACCGAGAAGTAAATGCATGGGTGGCTTGGCCACGTGGCATGATCGAGACAGGAACACGGAGCTAATCCACGACTCTGGTGATCGAGTGAGATGGCATAACGTAACCGCCTACGCTTATTGGCATGGTACATGATGGAAGACCATCATTTTTACTGCTATTGTTGATGTCTCGGAAAGTTTACTTTCAGTAGTTTGCCATTGCTTTCTGAACGACCAGCTCCAAAAACAATTCGTTGAAACCAAGACCAACGCGGTCTTTGCAAAATCGCGCAGAGTTGTGTTTCGAACACTGGTAAGCGGGATTACAAACCGCGTTAATAACACTTTCGCCACGGAGATCGGCACATCTGTTTTACTTATGCTAATTTTCATGTTATTTTCCATACACACTTCGTTCAAACTATTTATGTAGTCTTGCAATTTTGATTCTGATTTTGCTATTAATGCTTGATTGTCCACAAATAACAGTTCTTTAATGATGTGATTTGCAATTGGTTCTTCTTCTGTATTCTGTTCTTCATGCGGTATTGTTACGGTCTCTCTTTGGCTGTTTTCTTTGCATATGTTGTCTATATAGGTTATGAACAATAGGGGGACAGGACACAGCCTTGTCGTACTCCGGATCTCATGGTGAAGTGTTCTGAGCACCCTCAATGTGTTCTTACTGTGCATTCATTGGTGGTGCATAAGCTTCTACATACGATTTTTATATATTTACTCACTCCACATCATTTAAGGGATTCCCATAACTTGTTTCTATCTACTCTATCAAATGCTCTTTCTTGGTCGACAAAGGCTAGTAGAGTATCTCATTAAATTCAATTGATTTTTCTATTATTTGTCTAAGAGCAAAGTTGGCATCTGTGCATCTTTTGTTTTTTCCTAAATCCAAGTTATGTTTAGCTTAACTGGAGTTCTATTATAGGTCGTAGTCTTTTCTCTAGAATTTTGCAGAATATTTTCCCAGTATGACACAAAAAGGAAATGCCTCGGTATAGCGTACTGTCTCTTTAACTGCCTATGTGTTTCCAAATTTGGATAACTATGGCGATTCCCCAGTCTCGTGGTGTCTGTTGTTCTATCCAAACGTGGTTAAATAGTCTATGTAGCAGTGCTGTTCCTATTTCTCCTGCTGCTTTAATTAGTTCATTTAGCAGATCGTCTGGTCCCGGTGATTTATTCAGTGGAGCTAATGTTATGGCTTCTCTAATTGCTTCTTTCAGTATGTCTGGTTCTAGTTCGTCGATTGCATCTGTGTCAGTATCTTGGATTCCTGTGGCATCTGATGGAAATAATGAGAAGTTATTCGAGATACTGCCTCCATCTTTTTAATATTTATTTTTGTTCTCTTATAGGTACACCTTTTTCGCTGTTAATTATTTCAGTTGGGTCAAAGGGTTCTGATCTGGCTCTCATTGCATTAATCTTTTCGTTGAAGTTTCTTGTTGCCTCCTTTCAATTTTTATTTAGGGTTTCTCCATATTCCTTCCAGTCTTTTTATTTTTCTCTCTTTATTATTATATGTCTATGTCATCTTGCTAGTCTATATTCGATGTAATCATGATCCTATTTGCTTTTCACCCCGTTTTATACTTTTTATTTTTGTCTTTGTACAGCTGTCTTTACTTCAGCGTTCCACCGCTTGTTATTTTCTGTATCCGTGTTTTGTGTATTTTAAATGATTCCAAGTGTTATTTTTGCAGCATGTTTGAAAATCTCTCATTCTTCTTTCACCGTTTTTCTTTCTATAGGTAGTTTTACCAAAATTACATTAAATGTTTTCTTACAATTTCCCCTCACAGTTTCGTCTTTGAGATTCTTTTAAGTTGACTAATTCATATGGTATGTGTTTTCCTGGTCTGTGCTTTCTTTTTCTATTGGTTCTTTCTGTGGTAATAATTTCTTTATGCTCTGTGTTTTTTGTTTTTTTTAAACTTACGTTGGGCACTGCCCTTGCATCTAATATATTTATCTTTCTGTTGTTTCTTGTTAATATGAAATCAGTTTGGCTTTTGTAGTCTAGATCGTTCCATTTATACCATGTGTATATTTGTGCGCCTTTGTATTAAACAAAAATATATTTGTTATAAAGATGTCGTGTTGAGTGCATAGCTCTATCAATCTATTCTTTTATTGTGTTGGTCTCCAAATGAAAAAGAAATATGTTTCTCTATGTCCGTTCTGTTACGTCCTAATCTTGTGTTGATGTCTCCCATAACTATGATGTTTTCTTCCTTGTCTATTTTATTAAGTGTATCGTGGATATCTTGGAAGAACTCTTCACATTCTTGATCATTGTTGCTCGAGTCACATGGTGTATATATGTGTACATATGTAGTAATTGTATGTTCTTGTATTCTCACCGGTATTATTCGTTATGATATATTTTTTACATCTAATATTCTTCTTATACCCCTGGTTAAATGACTATTCCTACACAGTTCCTTGCCGTTTCATGTTGTTACACTCCGGAGTAGACGAAAGTATAACTTTGGTGGATCTCCTTGCATCCATTCCCTTTTTATTCTGGTGTCCGCTATTACCATCAATCCAATTCTTCTCTGTTCCACTGTTTCTATCAGTGCTTCTTCTTTATTATTAAAACCCCAGATTTTCAGAGTGTCTAGGTTTATAATCGTTGGTCTGTCTCGTTTTCCTTCAATATTGCCGTGTCCGTTTCCATTTTAATCAGTCCATGTATGCGTATTGTGTTTTCTTCGAGCCGGCTTGCTAGCTCAGTTGCAGGTTTAGGACGAAAAAATCTGACCAAGGGGAGTACGTCCCCACTGGCGAGCCATATCCCATGACCTCGCGGTCATGGTTTCCCGATCTGCGTCACGGGTAGGTGAGGATGACTTGTGTAGTCTGCGGGTCATCGGTAGGCTACTAATTTTTCACTTTTCACCCCTCCTGAGAGAGGCTAGCCGATCCTACCCTGCTGGCTGCAGGCAGGCGCAGTATTGCAATTGTATTTATCAGATTTCTGAAGGCATGTGTCAACGCATGGTCCAATTTTTAATAAATACAATACAACGCTAAGTAATTCTTCAAGAAGAGAGTATTCACAAAGATATCTACCACTATACGATTGCCGGCCTACGGACAAACGTCGTGGGGTGTGAAGGTCATCCGTTAAATAAGAAGACATGGTTACAGAGTATTTCATTGAGAGAGAGAGAGAGAGAGAGAGAGAGAGAGAGAGAGAGAGAGAGAGAGAGAGAGAGAGAGAGAGAGAGAGAGAGAGAGAGAGAGTGTCAACAAAAGAGTGACCATCCACGGCGACACATTATTACACATTCGTGTTTGGTTTTTGGGACACATGATTTTAATGTTGGGAGACGACAGTCCTGATACATATATAAATTCATTTTTTGTGTCTGTGGTGAGCGGATTATTGGAAATGATCATCTACACACTGTTAAAAAAAGAGCTTGTTATATATATATATATATATATATATATATATATATATATATATATATATATATATATATATATCAATCATGTGCCATGCCGGAAATCGTGGGCGGTCATGACTCTCCATTTCACTCAATCACCAGTGTCGTGGATCAGCTCAGTGTTCCTGTCTCGTCCATGCCATGTGGCCAAGCCATCCAGGTATTTTCCTCTCGGTCTTCCTCTTGGTCTGTTCCCCTCGATCTTGCCAGTTGTCACTAAGTTCTCCAATCTATTTCTTCTCACAACATGTCCAAAACATTTTGACTGTCTACGTCCAGTCCTTGGTGGGGAGCATCTCATTTAATTCATATAAGTAGTCATATAAGTTCCCGTTCCCGTTACCGACTATCTGTCTGTCTGTCTGTCTGTCTGTCTGTCTGTCTGTCTGTCTGTCTGTCTGTCTGTCTGTCTGACCCGGCCCGGCATCGCCCAGCTCCTGGTGTGGAGCATCTCATTTAATTCATATAAGTAGTCATATAAGCTCACGTTCCCGTTCCCGACTATCTATCTGTCTGTCTGTCTGTCTATCTGTCTGTCTGTCTGTCTGATCCGGCCCGGCTTCGCCCAGCCTCTGATGGGGAGCATCTCATTTAATTCATATAAGTAGTCATATAAGTTCCGGTTCCCGACTGTCTGTCTGTCTGTCTGTCTGTCTGTCTGTCTGTCTAATCATTTATTGGTTGCAGTTAGAACAACCTTAGATAAACGAAGACCAACTTACAAAAAGCATTAGAAAGAGCACTTGAAAGATCTTTACATCTTCCCCAACAATTAACTTGGGTAAATGGAGCAACGGCAGCAGCAGCAGAAGAAGAAGAAAAAGGAGGAGTAGGAGCTGGGAGGAGGAAGAGGGAGGTGGAGGAGGGAGGAGGAGGGAGGAGTAGGAGGGAGGAAGAGATAGGCGGAGAGAGGAGGAGGAGGGAAGAGGAGGAGGAGGTAGGAGGAGGAGTAGTAGGGAGGAGGATGGATTAGGAGGAGGAGAGAGGAGGAGGAGGGAGAAGGAGGAAGGAGGAGTATGAGGGAGGAGGAGGAGGCAGGAGGAGGGAAGAGGAGGTGGGAGGAGGGAGGAGGAGGGAGGAGGAGGGAGGAGGGTGGAGGAGGGGGAGGAGGGAGGAGGAAGAAGAAGGAGGAGGAGGAGGGAGAAGAAGGGAGAAGAAGAACGCAGGAGGAGGAGGGGGAGGAGGAGGGAGGAGGAGGGAGGAGGAGAGGGAGATGGAGGAGGAGGAGGGAGGAGGAGGAGGGAGGAGGCGGAGGGAGGAGGAAGAGGGAGAAGGAGGAGGGAGGAGGAGGAGAGGGAGGAGGAGGGAGGAGGAGGAGGGATGTGGAGGGAGGAGGGAGGACGGAGGAGGAGGAAGGAGGTAGAGGGAGGAGGAGGAGGGAGGAGGAGAGAGGATGAGGAGGGAGGAGGAGAAGGGAGGAGGAGGGATGAGGAGGAGGGAGGAGGAGAGGGAGGAAGAGGGAGGAGGAGGTGGAGGAGGAGGAGGGAGGAAGAGGGAGGAGAAGGAGGAGGATCTAGGAAGAGGGAGGAGAAGGAGGAGGGGGAGGACGTAGGAGGAGGAGGAGGGAGTAGGAGGAGAGAGGAGGAGAAGGGAGGAGAAAGGAAGAGGAGTGATTAGGAGGAGGGCGATAAGGCAGGAGGAGGAAGAGGGAGGAAGAGGGAAAAGGAGGAAAGAGGAGGAGGAAGGAGGAGGAAGAGGGAGGAGGGAGGAGGAGGAGAAAGAGGGAAGAGGAGGATGGAGGAGGGAGAGGGAGGAGGGGGAGGGGAAGAGGAAGAGGGTAGGAGGTGGAGGAGGGGAGAGGAGGAGGAGGAATATAACGCATATGCCTGTAGATTTAATCATGGCTGAAGTTGTTCCATGTCTTCTTAGAGTTGGCGACAGTGTAAAGAAATATAAAATCTTCAAACTTGATAGAGATAAGGTAACTATTATTTATTTATTCTTTAAGCATAAAAAGATGAGTTACAATGTTATGCATTATGCATTATATTTATGAAAACTTTGAAAATGCCTTAAAGATTGTATCATTATTTATTATAACTCATATGCCGGTACATAACTATGGACAAAGAGTTTATAAATCTTTGAAAACGATGCCACTATATGACTATAAGTTATACAGAAAAGTTATGCCCCTTGAAATAACTTTTACAGAGTTAAGTCCCCTGAGATATATGAAATTATAATGAAAAATGAAAAATGAAATAATATTGGGTAAGCAGCCGATTTCACACTAAAAAAATATCACAGTTGGCTGCGTTGGAATGATAGGAAGACGTGTAGAAAATTTCATCTCAATCGGATGGGCCGTTCGCGAACGCATAAAGGACATACATACAGACATATCCACACACATCCTGTTTTATATATAAGATATATTATATATTTTATATTTTATATTATATTATATAATATATATATATATATATATATATATATATATATATATATATATATATATATATATATATATATATATATATAGAGAGAGAGAGAGAGAGAGAGAGAGAGAGAGAGAGAGAGAGAGAGAGAGAGAGAGAGAGAGAGAGAGAGAGAGAGAACAATTAGTATAATGAGCCACATGAAAAAGATTCTGCTGAGAATTATCATGCAAAGAATTAGGAAAAAAATACAACCCGAAATAGGAGAAGAACAATGTAGGTTTGTTGAAGTCAAGGGCACAGTAAATGTTGTGTATATACTGAGAACAGCAATTGAGCTTTTTATGGAAGTAAACAGAGATCTATATCTTTGCTTTATTGACTACACAAAGGCTTTCGATAAATTGAGACATGTCGACATGATAAGGATGCTTGAAGATCTACAAATTGATAGAAAAGACCTTAGACTTGAAAAAAAACATATATTGGAAACAACAATCTGCCATTAGAATTGATAACGATGTAGGTCAATATCAGCATATTAAAAGAGGGGTGAGACAGGGATGTGTAATGACTCCAGATCTTGTTTCCATGTACAGTGAAAATATATTTAGAAATATAGAAGATATGGAAGGAATCAACATTGGGGGACGTTACATCAATAACATTAGATATGCAGATGATACAGTCTTGATTGCAGACAATGAACAGGACCTGCAAAATTTAGTAAATGCGGTTGTTGCACACAGTGAACAACTAGGGTTAGAACTGAATATTAAGAAGACACAGATTATGGTCGTCACTGGGAAGAAGGAAATACCACAATGTAATATACGAGTAGATGGACATATTCTTAAACAAGTGAATCGATACTGTTATCTCGGCAGTCATAACATCTGATGGGTGATGCCTTGAAGAGATTAGAACAAGAATTGCCATTGCGAAGGTAGCCTTTTGCAAGATGAAAAACGTACTGACCAACAAAAAGATATCAATTGAAACAAGAAAAAGAGTGATGTGATGCTACACAGAACCTATACTTTTGTATGGATATGAAGCGTGGACAATAAGCAGTCAAGCTGAAAAACAGATAATGGCTGTGGAAATGTGGTTTCTGAGGAAAATGCAAAGAATACCATGGAAAGATAGAAAAACCAACAAACAAGTCCTTCAAGAAACAAATGAAGATCGTAAACTGATTAGAGTCATTAGACGTAGACAGTCAAAATGTTTTGGGCATGTTATGAGAAGAAATGAATTGGAGAACGTGGTTACAACTGGCAAGATCGAAGGGAAGAGACTAAGGGAAGACCTAGAAGCATATAGCTGGAAGGCTTGGCCACGTGAAATGGTCGAGACACGAACACAGAGCTGATTCACGACTCTGGTGATCGAACGAGATGGCAGAACATGACCGCCCACGCGTATCGGCATGGCACATGATGGATATATATATATATATATATATATATATATATATATATATATATATATATATATATATATATACACACACACACACCAAAGATAATACATACAGATAAAACTACTATGGACAAAGAAATATATGTTAATGGGGAAGAATTGGAGGTGGTGGAGAATTTTGAACATCTTGGGTCATTGATTACCAACAACGGTTAAACAATGAATGAAATTAAACGACGACTATCATTTGCTCTTCAAAGACTAAAACAACTGAATACATTATGGAATTGGTCAGACAGAACTACAAAACTTAGATTTTTAAGAGCATGCATCTTTCCCATTGCAACATACGCCTGTGAGACCTGGACACTTAACTAAACAAGCTGAACAGCGCATAAATGCCTTTGAATATAAATGTTATAGACGAGTTCTAAGAATATCTTGGGTAAAGAAAAGAACAAATGCATCCATACTTCAAGAGCTGAATATTGAAAAAGGTTGGCTATTGAAAGAATCATACAAAGAAAATTGAAATAGTTCGCTCACTTTAAATGTCACGAAAGTTTGGAGAGAACAATAATGTAGTGGTATATGCCTGGGAAGAGAGGAAGAGGAAGGCCAAAGAGAAGATGGGTGCAAGATGTGGCGGATGATCTCCAGATGGGTGTATCAGACGCGGGACATCTTGCTTATGATCGAGAGGTTTTCCGGAAGGTTGTTATTTGAGCGAGGTTCTGCAAAGAGCATTCTACTGAATGAATTACGGTACTTTTGCCTTAATTCACCTCAACCAAACGTCACCATCTATATTTAGGGCCACCAGCTATATTTAGCACTGACGGTGATCTCCTCTGTGTTCGGGTACAGTGCGTGTCAGTGTGTTTCAATAGCCCCACAGTGTTTCCTTGGCTGTGTGGGTGTGTGTGTTTGTCTGCTTGCTTGTGTTCGTTGGCTTGAGCTCCAGCGCGAAGTCCTGTACGTCGGATGAAGGCATCCCGTTGTCCAACATCAGTGTGATGTCATACATGACCTGAGGTTTGCGTGAGTATCCGTTGTCCCATGTCTGGCTTATTGGTGTGCAGACTGTTGGTTCCTCGCCGTACAGGCAGACACTCTCCGACTTCAGAGGAATCGGCGATTCTACTGACTTTAGCCAGGACCCCGAAGGGACCTGTTGCCCAGGACGCTCGACGTGGACGCGTCAATAGGTCTTGGCCAGTATATAGCCCGGCCCTGGGGCCTTGGAAACACCTCTGCATCCCTGTGTATGTCTCATCATGAGTTTTCTGGAACTGGCAGCAGCAGCTGTCCACAAGCAGAGTAGCGTTGCTTTTCTCCAGCAGAATCATGGCATCTGACATTCTGCTAGGCACTGTTCTCATAATCATGCCATCATGGTGCTATTACTGACTGAGCTGATGGAAATGCTGACATCCACCATGAATGTCGGCAGGACATCCTTCCGCTGAGACAAGGCCACATGGCTGCAAGGCTCGCGTCTCCCGTACAGACAGATCATCATTCTTTTCGTATACTGCTGGTCTCAAGAGTTGACAAGCATTTCATTTTGCCAGTTACAGGTGGGGGGATGTCGCCGAGAGCAACTGTTGCACACCGTTAAAATTGCGCACCGAGCTACGGCGCAACACAGGGAACCCCTGGATGTAACGTCATACCATGGGATTCCGTTTGTTTGGGATGAATTAAGGGAAAGGTACCTGAATTACATCTTAACCCAGAAACATCAGCGTTCAATAGTGAATTTTCTCCGAGGTGCACGGGAATTTCCTTATGAGAAGCAAGTGTTTAGAGGTGTCGTCAATAATGTTGGTGCTTTCATGAAACGTGATTATTTTATAAATCTTACCGTTTGTGGCTAACATTTGAATGTATGAATATTTTTGTCAAGAAGCTGATCGCAGGAAACTGTTGCATACTATTACAAATCCCGAGAAAAGAAGAGGGGTTGAGTAAACGGTCATTTCGTCGATGGGTGCAAGAATCTGGAATGAAACCACCACGCAATAAGCAAACGGTAGGTAAAAAGGCAATTGTAGACAGCTTTGACAAGGATTGCATAAGGCGAACTATTATAAAACTGCTTGATGCCAAAGAAACAGTGAATGTAAGAAAATTTATGATTTGGTTGAGAAAGAACAATGACATAGAACTATCCAAGACAACTTTGTGGAAAATTATAAGGATATTAGGCTTCACTTTTAGAAATACGAGGGAGGTAGAAATATTATTTGCGAGCAACCGCATCTAGGAACCACGAGAAGCAGATATCTACATGGAATAGGGGAAATGCACAAAGAATAATATGACATAGTGTATTTGGATGAAACCTGGATCAATGCTCACTACACAATTGAGAAGGAATGGCAATCAGTGGATGGCAAGATAAAGCGATACGTGCCCAGCAGTAAAGGACAGCGTTTGGTCATAAGCCATGCTGGTAGTACTCATAATGGCTTACTACAGAATGTTGGACTCTTGTTCGTATCAAAGCATACAAACAATAGGGGTTGAATAGTAATGTACTTAGAGATTGGCTCGAGAATACAGTACTTCCATCCCTTGATAGACCGTCCTGTCTAATCATGGATAATGCATCATTAAAAAAATTAAATCGACAATCTGATAGAAGAGCATGGCCATATGTGTTTGATAATTCCGCCGTACAATTCTCATTTAAACCCTATAAAACTTGCGTGGGCTAAAATTAAAGGACAGGTGGCAGCTGCCAATACTATATTCAAATTGTCTGACGTCAAGATACTAACCCAGACCTCGCTGTTAAATATTGATACAAGTTATTGGAAAAAATGTGAGGACCATGTGTTGAAAGACGAAGATGACTATTGGGGAAAGGATGGATTGGATTTTATGCAACCGAGAGCAGTAATCAATCTACTAGAATCGTCCGACATAGATTAAGGTCTGGGCAGATATCGCAGACATTATTCCACATGCATACCTACTGGGATATTTTTCTCCTACTATTCAGAAGAAATGCATCTTTTAAGTAAAATTTTTTTTGTACCCACTCCCATACTAATCTGGCTTCGCCTTGTACTTGTTTTGTCACCCGAATTTACGTGCATTACTGTAAACCAAGTTTGTTAGCGTGAATTCACTACATGTTCGCCAAAATATCAAAGAAATGGCACCGCTTTCGATGGTTTGAGTTGCCTTTGGACGTATCAATTACATATTCCTTGAGTGGGGGTAAATATAAGACGGCAGGAAAAATTTCATAACGAAGAAACAGCTTTCATAAAAAAATTGATCTTGAATAAGGGCAAGCAAATATGAACAGACTATACGACTCGATATCTTCTGCTCAATATATATTTATTCAAAACTATTACATTGATGTTTCAGCAATTTCTTTATCATTTATATTTTGCCTCTGAATTCAGGGAATCAAGCTTACAATGAGTGTATCGCGTGTGCTAAATAAACTAATGCATTGTATGTACAAATACTAGCAACAAATGAATCAATCCCAAAATTAATATCACATATAAATATGATCTCACGTTGTTATTTAACATTAATACATTGATGTTTCAGTCTGTTCCTTACCATGCTTATTTTACCTCTGGCCTTGAACAATTAAGGACACGATAAATTACTATCCAGATATTAAATAAACTAACAGGATGCAAGAAGCAGCTCTTCTACCGGCCGTAGGTCATGGGTTTGAATTCGCATCGATTCAGTTTTAATTGTTTACAGTGAAATGTCTTGGGAAATAAAGGGGTCCGGTCGTGATACTGACAATATCACTCACCAAGCGCCGGTTGATCTATCAAAATATGGGCCTAGCACCATATGTCCAATGCGCTTATGGTTTGCAAAGGGGTCTTTTACTTATCAATAAGATGTACATAAACAATAATAACACAATATGGCTGAATGCTACACATGTTTCTGAGGCACTTACCATCCCACCGCCTTCATGACTATGCAATTTGTATGTACCAAGCGGCGATCTTGTCTAATATTACAGTTTATTCATTGTAATATGTACGTTACAGGAAGCTTGCGCCAAAGTACTAAAGTCGAGAGGGAGTTCATCTGACGTGGTCTCTCTCCGCTCAAAGACAAGCGGCTTGCTGAAAGCATTGCACATAGCACGAGCTATGTAGATGCAGCGAGGATTCCTTGGCTTCACCACGAAAAAACAACAACTTTACTCTTGCTTGGAACGACGCAGATCTGGGAAGGGCCCCAAAGTCTCCAGAATGCTAAGCAGACGACTTAACCACATCTGCACGGGGACCAAGTACACAGGTGGCCGTACTAAAGATCTCAAATTGAACTGTTATTTACAGCATACTTACATGTAGTCTCCTACTAAGCATAGTTGGAGCTGCACTGCTGCTTTCAGCACACATGTTTTTCGAGTGCAGTGTATTCCATAACATGCAGAAGAGCCAATTTAAAAGGCACATCTCCCCATTTTATAGTCATATCTATGTTATTTATTAAATATTATTATTGTCCCCCCTTTTTTCGTTAATAACAGTTCTATGTTTCTAATATATTTTAGATTCCATGGACACACACACACACACACAAACACACACGCACGCACGCACGCACACACACACACACACACACACACAAACAACCACTAAACATTTAATAAACATTCATCATACTGTTACGTTCAAGAAATGACTTGTGAAACTTGGCTTTTTTGCAAGCTAGCAAAGTTAATTGAGGCAAATGAAGACATACGGTATCATTAAAACACTATTCGTGACATCTCTTGAAAATCACTTACAAAAGCCTGCTCCTGGAACATGACCAACCTAGGTCTGATGCTAGTCAAATAACATCATTATCTCCATGGTATATGGTGGTCGTACCTAGTGGAACGCTGTGTTCATTTTACAATATATCTGGAATGTCAGAACAATTAATGCAGATGGAAAACTAGGTAACATCAAACAAGAAATGGAAAGAGAGAATATTAATATATTAGGAATGTGTAAAACCAGATGGAGAGGGGCAGGGATCAAGACGGGAGAGGATTGTAAGCTTATTTATTCTGGAGGGAAAAGAACGGCAAAGAGGTGTAGCTATTATGTTGGATCGGCAAACATCAAATTCTATTAAAGGTTATTAGGCTGTGTCAGACAGATTTCTATTAGTAAAATTAAACGGAAGACCTTTTAAAATAAATGTCATTCAAATATATTCCCCAACAAGTGAATGCAGTGAAGAAAGTATAGATGAATTTTATAATGATATGGAGCTTGCTTTGAAGACATGTAAACAAATCAGAAATAAATATTATTATGGATGATTTCAACGCAAAAGTTGGAAATCAAGGCGATGGGTGCAGTTTAGGCAACCATGGTTTGGGAGAGCGAAAGGAAAGAGGTTACACTTGTAGAATGGGCAAAAGAACAAGAAATTCTTGTAGGAAACACCTGGTTTAAACAATATCTTAAAAGATTATGGACATGGAAGAGTCCAGACAGCAGGATAAAAAACTAGATAGATTACATCCTGATTAGCAGAAGGTGTCGAAATGCGCTAACAATCGTAAAATAGTTCCCAATGCAGACTGTTACGTTCATCACAGATTAATTACAGGCACACTGAGGGTAAAGTTAAAGAAAGTCATGTATACAACCGGAAACACTAAATATAATTTGTGCAAATTGAAAACTGACAAAGAAATACAAGATGATGTTAACACAGAAGTAAAGAAATAATTTGATATATCGTCTGACCTAGAGATCCTATTTCAAGATGTTGATGACCAATGGGAAATGTTGAAGAAATCAATCAGTTTAACTGCAGAAAAAACTATTCCAAAATTAAAGAAAGTGGGTCGTCAGACATGGATGACTGAAGACATTTTACAGCTAATTAAAAGCAGACAGAAAAAAAAATAATCCTGCCAAGTATAAAGAAATTCACAGGAAAGCCAGAACATTATGTAAGGAGGCAAAAGAAGCATGACACAAGAAAAATTGCATAGAAATTGAAAAAAAAATAACAACACATCAGTAAAAATACCAAACTAGTGCACAAAAAGATACAGCAGCTTACTAATCAAAGAACTCATACATTACCAGGCTACGAAAAGACAAAAGATGGAAAATCATAATAGAAATAGATCAGATTTTACATGTATGGTCATATTATGTGAAATGTCTTTATGGTGATAACAGAGAAGAACAGTATTATATTCAAAATAATAATAAAGGACAATCAATTTTGAAGATGGAGGTTCAGAATGCTCTTAACCATATGAAATCTGGCAAGACCCCCGGTTCAGACAGTATCAAAACAGAACTGATTAATGCTTTAGAATAATACGGAATAGATAAAGTTACCAGACTCTTGAAAACAATATATGATACTGGAGATATACTTCATGAATTATGTAATTCTGTATTTATTGCAATCTCAAAGAAATCAGAAGCCTTGGAATGTGATCAACATCAATCAGTTAGTATAATGTTTCCATCACATATATTTTGCTAAGAATTAACATGCTAAGAATTAACATGCAAAGAGTTACGAAGAAAATGCAATCTGAAATAGGACAGGAACAATGTGGGTTTGCAGAAGGCAAAAGTACAGTAAATGCTGTGTACACATTGAGAACAGTAATTGAACGTTCTAGAGAAGTAAACAAAGATCTATACATCTGCTTTATTTACTACACAAAGGCTTTCGATAAAGTGAGACATGCCACCATAATAAGTATGCTTCAAAATCTATATATTGATAGAAAAGACCTTGGACTAAAAAAAAAAAAAAACATATATTCGAAACAACAAGCTGTCATCAGAATTATTAATGAAGTAGGTCAATATCAGCCTATTAAGAGAGGTGTGAGACAGTAATGTGTAATGTCTCCATATATTTTTTCCCTGTACAGTGAACACACTTTCAGAAATATAGAAAATATGGAAGGAATCAATACTGGGGGACGATACATCAATAACATTAGATACGCAGATTATACAGTCTTGATTGCAGACAATGAACAGTACCTGCAAAATTTAGTAGATGCGGTTGTGGCACACAGTGAACAACTAGGGTTAGACTTGAATTGTAAGAAGACACAGATTATGGTCTTCACTAGGAAGGAAGAAATACCACAATGTAATATACAAGTAAATGGGCATATCCTTAACCGAGTGAATCGGTACAGTTATCTCGGAACTGTCTTAACATCTAATGGGAGATGCCTTCAAGAGATTAGAACAAGAATTTCCATGGCGATTGTAGCCTTTGGCAAGATGAAACGGATACTGACCAATAAAAAGATATCAACTGAAATGAGAAAAGCAGTGTTAAAGTGCTACATAGAACCTGTACTTTCATATGGAAATGAAGTGTGGACAATGAGCAGACAAGCTGAAAAACATCTGATGGCTGTGGAAATGTTGTTTCTGAGGAAAATGCAACGAATACCATGGACAGACAGAAAATCCAATGAACAAGTTGTTCAAGAAACAAATGAAGGTCGTAAACTGATTAGAGACATTAGACGTAGACAGTCACATTCTTTTGGGCATGTTATGAAAAGAAATGAATTGGATAACTTGGTGACAACTGGCAAGATCGAAGGGAACAGACCAAGGGTTAAGACCAAGAATTAAATACCTGGATGGCTTTGCCACATGGGATGGTCGAGACACAAACAATGAGCTGATCCACGACTCTGGTGATCGAGTGAATATATATATATATATATATATATATATATATATATATATATATATATATATAATTTTTTTTTTTGACTGGTTGATTGGTTAGTTAGCTGTTAATCATTTGCACGATTGTAGTGTTTACCTCTGAAGAATGCCTTGACGTTCAAATGGCCTAGGCCCTGAAATCGGAGACTTCCCAGTATATGTGTTGTGCTGAACAATGACCTGTTTGTTTCTAATATACATCACGGCAAACATAAAATTCCAGTTCCAGGATTGCACGCCTTTCTGATTTCTGGGTATGGAGAAGGGAATCAGAGCAAAACAACACAGTTTCCTTGAAAATGACACTTTGGTGACGGGTGGGGAGAAAATGCTATCAATAACTTCGCTTTGATAGATGAACGCCTAAGTCAAGGCATATGCCCACTTGAACGCCCGTGCATACGTCTTCAGGTTTAAACCTCGTAGTCTTACAAAAGCATTCACAACCAACCAACCAACCAACCAACAAATCAATGTGTCATAAAACAAACACAGCGTTCCTTCAGGTAGGACCAATACATAAAATGTGGGAGAGAATGATGTCACTGATATATAAGGAAGACTCTCCTATTTAGTCATGATGACATACATTTAATATTAGCGCTCAAGCGCGCACACACACACACACACACACACACACACACACACGAACACACACGCGCACACACACACACACACAAATAGGCTGTTTCGCAACATTCAACATTGTACATATATCAAATGATAGATAAAGAGAAGTGACCCATATATTCACATATATGGACTTGCACAACAATATGTAAACACTATAGCAGCCACTGTTGACCAAAGATACTGCCGATGAAGCGCAAAATACAGGAAAATCGATTTCTTAATGTAACCATTTCAAACTTCTGTTTGTGTTATGTGGGGATGTTGATGTCACATTACATCGACGAATACCAATAGCCATAGAAGTAATGGATGGGCTTTGAAGAGAGTGTTACCTGTCACGAGAAAAATAAATGAAAAGCATCAGTGTTGCAGATACAAAAATGAATGGCATACTATACAAATAGATAAACAATGTTAATGTAATCTGGCAACACCGAAGGCATATCAGCTGTTTTATGGCTGCGAACTAGGAATAAACAATTGCCATAAAGAATTAATGGTATGGGAATATGTGGAATTACGATAAGAAAATAGGGAAAAGGCATCTTTAGAATAACATTAGTTCTTAAACAAACGAGAAATAACAATACGATACAATTCAAAATATGAGGTAAAGGGAGTAAACGGCCGTAGAAGTAATACACGGGCTTTTCAGTAGATTAGTTGATATGGAACTGCGCTTATAATATTACAAGCGCCATCGGAAGAGATTTCGACGCCCGAGTTTGTCGCCTGGCTAAGTGAGGGATAAAATGTCCCCCATTTCTTCCGCCGTGAATTCCGGCCTACATAATATGATGGCCTTATAAAATCACATACTCACAGCATTATAATACGTCGGATCAAATTGCATATATTTATTTATTGTGTTTTTTACAAGTAGATTGTTGGACATGTGAAAGTGGGCTCATAGAAAGGCAAACGTAGACCTACTGCAGATAATGACATTGCGATGTGAAGTATTATGCTTTCGCATATTATAGGCTAGGGGTCACCAAACTACGGCCCACAGGTCGGTTCCGGCCCGCGACGTCATTTCATCCGGCCCGCCGACGGTGCTTTAACTTGCTTGATATAACGTATGGAAAGCGAGACGTTGTGATACAATTTAAATGTAAATATTATGTTTAGAATAATAGGAGATGTTCTCAGGTGCGGAGACATCCTGGCTGCTATGCGTGTTAAATTGATTATTGTCAATTATAAATTATTGTATCTATGTTTTCTTGTTAATTGTAATGTTTGCTTATTTCGCACCATTCCAAGTCCTTCCCCGACTCGTGGTAGCGCAGCCTGCGCTCTGACGTTACCATGGTTTTTATGGCAACACACACACACACACACACACACACACACGCGCGCGCGCGCATCTTTTCCTCCCCCAGATGCGTCCAGCTATCAGCAAAGGTCCGATGCTCCAGAAATGTTTACTTCTTTTTGCTAGTCATCCATTTTATAGGCATGTAACAAGGATTTCTTTGTTTGACAGTGATAGGTAAGTGAACCACAAGCGTGAATAGAGGCAATAAAGCAGCAAACATATCATAAAAATGCCATAGAAGCCGCTTGTTATAAGTAACATATTATCCCCAGCTAAGAAGAATTCCCCTGTCAATGTGTTAATCGAACGAGTATCTGTGCCCTTGTTTTTCAACCTTTCTGCTGAAGCAGATCCTTACGGAAATGTTTACGTTGCTCAAGGAACTATGTCCAAGTGTCTGTCCTACTTTATGTAATAAACCAGATAGGCAGAAATGTAGCATATAGGCGATTTTGGTCTGTTTCGGCGGAAACGTTGGCTGCCACTCGTGGAACCCCTGTTGAAAAACTCAGCTCTAATATCTTTATATAGGCTGGCCTTATTTATATATTTTGCAAACTGTATTATTAGACAGTTTATATTATCAAAGGTACCTATAAACTTTATATGTACCTTGGGTGAACCGTCGCTTTACCAGTGACTCCTAGTCCTCTGCTTTCCTTGTGTTTCAATAGGATTTTCATTATGTTTCTAATTCATTGTCCTTTTTTTTTTCATTTTCAGATCCCGTGTACTTCACTCTTAATGATGTCTACTAAGAAAAGAAAAATGGACGCCAAGTGTCCAGTTTTCAATGAAGAATGGGGAGTAAAGTACTTCTTTGTAGAAACAAAGGACTAGAAAACCAATTGCGTAATATGCAGCGAAAGTGTAACCGTTTTGAAAGAGTAAAATCTTCGGCGTCAGTAGGAAACAAACCATCTATCAACATATTCAAAGTTTTCTGTAAAGTTACGCTTTGAGAAATATGAGTCCATGAAACGTAGTTTAGAAACACAAAGAAATCTCCTCATAAGAGAGTTTGCTGAAAATCGATATGTCACTCGTACAAGTTATAAAATAATCCATATGAAGGCAGAACGAGGAAAACCGTTTACCGATGGCTTCTTCATCAAAGAGTGTATGGTGGTAGCAGAAAATGACGTATGGCCTAAGAAAGCCGATTTGTGTGGAACTATCAGCCTGGCGCCAATTTCAGTTCTGCGAAGAGCAGAAGAACATGAAGAGAACATAGTGCTACAGATACGCGATAAAACTATAAACTTGTGGTATTCTCTGGCGCTGGTTGAGTTTACTGACCTCTCGAGTACGTCACAACTTCCGGTGTTCATTCGTGGTGTCAATTTGGACATTCAGATGAGGGAAGAGTTCGCATCCGTTTGCAGCATGAAACAACAACTGGAAAAGACATTTTCATGGAAGAGAAAAAAGGTGTTGCAAGACTATAACTTTCAGTGGGATCAGCTTCGAAGTGTTACAGTTGATGGAGGAAAAAAACATGGCTGGATTGAGGGCGGGCATTATGGGGCAGATGAGGACTCAGTTGGAAGATTTACAAATTCTGGGCGCGCTGATTATACACTGCATCATACATCAGCAAGCACGCTGTGGGAAAGTCTTAGATATTTGTGTACTTAAACCAGTCGTTTCTGCTGTGAACTTCATTCGGAGACATGCACTCAACAACCGTCAGTTCCAGGCTTTTCTTGAAGAAATTATTTCTGAATTATGTGCGCGTAGCTGTGTTTCGAACGCTGCGTACAGGATTATGAACTACATTAGTAACTCCTTCGCCACAGAGCCGGCATAATGAGAAGAGAGACACTGAGAAACATGGCGACGACTTGAAAGATCAGTGGATAAAGAAATTGTGGCAAATAAAGAAACCCTAGATGGGCTGAAATACTGACAACTAGAAATGTAATGAATATAGTCGATCCAGAACGCAAATCTTGACCAACCTGTTGGAGGGAATACGATGGAGACGATAACCATCGGGATTAAAGAGGAAGGATGTTCTATCTATGCTATTAACAGTTGATCTCAATGAAAATCCTCTCCAGTGCTGGCATTTTGTTCTCAGATCTTGGGGTTTTCTAGGATTGCTCCATAGGTTCCATATGAGTGATTGTGTCATGTCATTTTAGGTCACCTGTTCTGTGCAAGCATTTATTAATAAATTGATTATGTGGTTGTTTCGGGATTTGTATTAATAAATGTTTGTAGTCTGTTAGCAACCGTTTTACTCGTTATCAATGTGCCTCATCCATATAGCATTACTAACACTGACGTAAATACCAGACGTTTCGTCCTAGATTTAATATCTTGCGACTCCGGCATGTATACTGCTGGGTGATGTGGTTAGTATCACGCAGGCAACCTTTACTTCCCAAAACACTGTCTGGTGGACATTTTAGGCTTCCTATAGTTTAAAATTGATAGTGACCTGGGTTTAATTGTTTGCTGAGCAGGGCTATTTCCAAAAAGATTGGTTCTCGGAGATCTCTCTTTCTTTCTGTCTTTCTGTCTTTCTGACTTTCTGTCGGTCGGTCGGTCGGTCGGTCGATGGGTGGGTGGGTCGGTCGGTCGGGCGGCGGGCGGAAGGGCGGGCAGGCAGAAGGGCGGGCGGACGGGCTGGCTGGCTGTCTATCTGTAGGTCTGTCTGTCTGTCTGTCTGTCTGTCTGTCTGTCTGTCTGTCTGTCTGTCTGTCTGTCTTTCTTTCTTTTCTTTGTCTTTTGCTTGTCTGTCTATATTTATTTAGTTGTGTATTTATAACATTATTTTTGTTTCCATGCATCATTTTCTTTCTTTCTTTCTTTCTCTCTTCCTTTCTTTCCTTCTTTCTTTCTTTCTTGCTTTCTTTCTTTCTTTCTTTCTTTCTCTATGTCTGTCTGTCTATCTTACTTTCTTTCTTTTTTCTTTCTTTCTTTCTTTCTATTATGTTAATGGTAATGTTTCTTTCTTTCTCTCTTTCTCTTTGCCTTTCTTTTACTTTTTATTTATTTATGTAATTATAACTTTATTTATGTCTGATGTATCATGGTCTTTCTTTCGTTCTTTCTTTCTTTCTTTCTTTCTTTCTTTCTTTTTTTCTTTATTTCTTTCTTTCTTTCTTTCTTTCTTTCTATTATTTCTTTCGTGGTAATATTCATTTCCTTCTTTTATTCATTGAGTCTATCTCTCTGTCATTTCATTCTTTCTTTCTTTCCTTCTGTTGTTCTGTCTGTCTGTCTGTGTGTGTGTCTCTCTATATATCTATCTTTCCTTCTTTCTAAATGACTGTCTGTCAGCATTTCTTTTGTTTTTCTTTATTTCATTTCAGTGTCCATTATATACTTGTCAACACCAGATCAGGCACATCTCTGCTGACAAGGCCATTAAGTGGCCTGCCCTCAAATTAGTGTTCCTTGTATCTGCTGTCCTGCTAATCCTTCAGTTGTAGATATTGCCTTATGCTCCATCTCCTCTCTCATCATATTCATGTGCCATGCAGATAAACGTATGCGGTCATGTTTCGCCATCTTACTCGATCACCAGAGTCGGAAATCAACTCAGTGTTTTTGTATCTACTTAACCAAGACATCCAGGTATTTACTTCTCTGTCTTCCTATTGTTCTCTTTCACTAAATCTTGCCAGTTGTCACCAAGTTCTCCAATTTATTTCTTCTCATAACGTGGCCAAAAAAAATGTGACTGGCTATGCCTAATTTCTCTAATCAGTCTACGATTGTCATTTGTTTCGTGTAGTACTTGGTCGCCGATCTCTCTGGCTTTTGGGTTAGCGACTTTCTCCGGAATCCCGTTTATCCACGTGAGCAAACGCAGCAACGCGCGAATCGGTAGCGGTTCTCACCGTGCCCATTACTTACTGGATATGTGAGACGGCCGCTCAGAAAGCAACAGCAAAGTACTGAGCGTAACCTTGCCACGAAATCAACGACAGCGGTAAAATGCTGGTGTTGACAGCGATGTCCTGTAATAGGATATGCGGGGAAAAAACAACAAAAAAAGACAAATTAAAAAAAAAAAAAAACAAGTACTTGGTCATTAGTATGTCTGTCTGTCCAGGGTTTTCTTTGTATTTCATCAGACACAACATTTCACAGCCATCAGATGTTTTTCAGCTTGTCTGTCCATGTCCACGTTTCACACCCAAACAGAAGTACAGGTTCTGTGTGGCACTTCAACACTATATTTCTCGTTGCAATTGGCATCATTTTATTGGTCAGTACGGTATCCATCTTGCAATAGGCTGCCTTCGCCATGTTGATTCTTGTTAAATCTCTTCAAGACATCTTCCATCCGATGTTATGACTATTCCAAGATAATTGTATCGATTTACTCTATGTAACTACTAATATTTTTTTTTCCGCGTGTCCATCCTGTTTCAAGATATTGTGGTCAACATCAGCATCTTTCATCTGTCTGTTGATTCCTAGGCTCATCAGCAAGCCACGACTTTCTGAGCGACCGGCTCCATACTCTCATAAGTCACTGGCCCGACTCGAACCGCTTCCAAATCTCGTGCGCTTACGTCAACCACGAGAGTATCCGGGGTTACGGAGAAACCTGCAAATCCCTGGGCCATGGAGACCGGCATGTAACTACTAATGCTCTTTGCAATATAATGTAACATCAGACTTCATGAGTAGATGAACTAATTGCTTCACCTTAACTGTTAATGTTCAGTGCAGCTGAAAGCCCCATTATGTATCGCAATAACATTTCAATAACAGTATATGTTAAATAACCAAACTGAAAAGAAAAACAAAAAACGGAAACATTGCAATTTCGAAATCAAAACTCATAGTCACACGAAAAGATAATAACATTTGCAAACATGGCGGTCGTCGAAAGCAACTCGAGATTACCTGGTTATTTTAAAGGGGTTATGGGTTGATTTTTGTTTGTTCGCATATCCATTACAGGACATCGCTGCCAATATCAGCATCTTTCAGCTGATTGCTGATTTCTTGGCAAGATTACGCTCAGTAGTTTGTCATTACTTTCTGAGCTCACATACCCCGTAAGTTATCGACGCGGACGGAGAGAACCGCTACCGATTCTCGCGCACGTCACGTTACTCACGAGGGTATTCGGGATAACGGAGAAAGTCGCTAACGCCTAGGCCAGGGAGACGGTCATGGGTTACTAGACTGTTATAAAGGGACTTGCGAGTTACTTGCATGTTGTAAATGCGATTATGAGTGACTAATGTGGTCTTAAGGGGATTGTGAGTTACTTGCCTTTTATAACGAGGGTGGTTGTTTCTTAGCCTGTTATAAGTTTTCATTATATCGATTAACATTAGAAACTCTTCTGGTAAACTTCATTAAACGATTTTGTCGAACTAGGAATACAACGTGGACTTACTGGGGAACACCTAGAATAGTGGAGTGAAAAGAAATGGAGACCATGAGTTACGTGTTAGTTATGAAAGGGGTCGAAAGTTACTTACCTGTTATAAACGGGTCGTGAGTCACTCGTGTATTATAAAACGAGTCGTGAGTTATTTACCTGTTATAAAGGGGCCTAGAGTCATTAGAGTGCTATAAAGGGTTTGTGAGTTATTTACATGTTAAAATGCGGTTGTGAGTTACCTGTTAAAAATGGTGTCGTGAGTAACTTGAGCTTGTAAATGGGTCGTGAGTTACTAGAATGTTATAAATTTGTCGTTAGTTACTATAGTGTTATACAGCAATCGTGAAATGCTTGCCTGCTATAAAACGGGCCACGAGTTACTTTCATGCTATAAAGGGAGTTGTGCCTTACTGAGTTTTCTTTTTTTCCCCTAAAAATGTTTCGTGGTTTGATAAATCAAAACAAAAACGTGGCAAACACTGAACTAACGAATATATTAATAACATTTCTGTGAATGTGGAAACATTGTACGTGAGACATACTCCTAGACGTAGTCTTACCAAACAGGGTCCCATCTGATCCTCCCGTTGAAGGTGAGTGAAAACTGAAAGATATAAGATATAGCACTCAACTCATTACATAATACATATAATAAGAGTTAACATATACAGTAATATAAGTCTTCTTATAGTCCATGACGCTGTGTCAGGTCTTAGATCTGTCTGAGATACCGTACGACAGTATACGATACTACTTGCTTTCTGTTAGCGCCGAATATTGGGACCAAAACCAACACTGCACAATGTGCCGTCTTCGGGCAGAAGAGCGTGATGGGGAGGGTACACGTATAGTCCTGGTTCGAGGAAATGCAACCTAAGACTACATGTCATGGCAGGGAACAGCAGTCCCTAAGCCTTTGTCGTCAACAAGTCTGGGATCGAAGCTCGGACAGGTGGAAAGATATAGCATTGCTTTACTCCTCCGGCAGCTTCTGTAACTTGTCTTGTTTCAAGTACACTGGTGTACACTAACAGACTGAGAGAGGGATCGTGCTGCTTGGACATCCCATGGTCTTTGCAATTCAGCCCAGCCTTTGTGCAATGGAGAGGTATAATTCCATAATAGATTTTACCTTTACAGTTGTGCCATTGTGTTTTTTTCTCTTCCAACGTCCTTGTTTTCACGACGTATTCCAAAGTTAAAATTATTAAAACTTACCCAAAGAATGTGCAGTGTTTCCTTCTGATGTAACACTGGCAATGGATATTAAGCTTTTTTCACAAATTACCCCGTAGCTCAGTGACGATGGACACAATAAAATATGGAACTTATATTACCCCCTCTCTTTCATCAAATAAAAGGTACGCATGTCGATCTAGTACCTCATTGGTTGTAACAAATATATACGAACGAAATGAATGAGCTGATAAACTTGCTGGATCTGCATCCCCTGATGATGACCAATCTATGGATCGTGCTGTTGTTATTAAAATATTTAGATGGGTGTCAAAGGTGGTGATCTTTGACGCCGGTGAATCCACTTCGTTGTCCAGAATAATGGACTTGGAAGTGAGATTTGGCACGGCCAGACACGAGAGGCACATCAGGAGAATGAGTCGCCTCGTCAACAAACACAGAACGAGAACAATTAGCTACCATCCCTATTGCATGTGTTGAGGGGAGGATCTGAGTACTCATGAACTTGCCTTGACTGCAAGGATGGTACCACAACAGAAAACTAACTACCATATATATATATATATATATATATATATATATATATATATATATATATATATATATATATATATATATATATATATATATATATATATTCTACATTCAAGCTTATGCACTTATTGGCAATCTTCAAGTGCACTGAAATGAGAGAGTTGATGAACAGATTAAGGAAAGTTCAATTAAAGAGCAACTAGACTTACTAAGCATACTTAACTAAAGGAAAAGAATCACGAAATCAATCGGAAAGCCGTCAGCACCAACCTAGAACGATTACAACACTATGGACAGACCAGAACAAATCATTAGTCTGCGCCTCAGAACACGAAACAATTATTATTGTAGCCTCATGTATACACAATTACAGCCCGTGATCTGGAATATCAACGCGCACACATTTGTGTGACGAGACGCTTTAGCACATCCAAAATATATATTCGATCCGGCAAAAAAATAATCTGAGTCCCCAACAAATGAATTAAAGAGTCCACAGGAAAAGATATAAAATACAAGAGGAAAGTAAAGAGTGAACAATAATTAGTCACAGAGAGCCAGCGGATTCATTTCTATACAGCTACATTACCCTCGTAGATCGTAGATCAAAGCAACATCTGGTTTCTATATCTGATAAATCTTCACTTTGATGTTCTGATCAACCAGACATTGCGGAGATAATCAGCGGGAGACTGGCATTTCAGTGTACAAACACACGGTCGGAATACTAACACCGGCTTAACACCTCGCCACAATACAGGGAGATAAGATTCTCAGCGTGCCAGGCGGATGAGAGAAACACTGTGGTAACATATGAACAGATACCTAACACCTACCCAAAGTCCAGACTTAGCGGAGACGGAAAACGTCTGTAATTGCCACAACAAGCGAGTTAAGCGGACAGACGTGTGATCGCAGGACGGCAATATAACAATATAAAGCGATATAAAGCTAGTTATTTTCAGGGAAAGTGAGGAGGTAAGAGCAGATTGGAAAGTAGGTATGACGCAACGTCTTTTGCATCGCAGAAGCATGATTCTTAGGCCATTTTGATTGACAGGAAAGGAGGGGAGGGTGAAAAGAATTCGGGGCGTAATACATACCGGTAACTCGTCCTACGTGCAAAAGAGGAGGAGCTTAAGCTAGTCGGGGCATAAGTAATTATTCCACGTGAAAAGGGGAGGGAGAAAATGAAATCACGCCATGGACTAACAGAAAATATTACAACAGACACTGCTTACAATCCTCAAACGCAAACGCACATATATCATTCCTAGGATACCTACATGGGAAGAAATTAACATCTTGTTCCGTCTGAGTTAAGTCCAGTGACCGGATTTCCTAAGCTATAAACTAAGGTAATACACACATTATTTTGATCCGTTTGTCTGCTGTCTGAGGACCGTCTGTATAAGTTTCTAGTTCGCAATTTGTTCTCTTCCAACCTTTAGGCGTATGGATGTTCTATTTACTCATTGTTCCAGGTTTCCATGTGCCGATATGAGGCAGACAGCGGTAAACTGGTGTATTAAGAGTAGGTTTACCGTAGACGAGGAATTGCCGTAGTGAAAGAAATTCACGCTATCACTATGAACTAACACGCACGAATGAATCAAGGAAAGTCAGTGCGGAACTCATGATGATGATGAATAGCGAAGGGAGTATTCAAAGAAGTTGTGTATCACGTGATGGGAGTTGGGTAGTTCACGTGAAAACGAGACAGCTGGACTCAGTCAGGTCAGGGTCTCGATTGAAGCAAGACGTGAAAGTGTGTAGAAGCCGTGAAAGATTATTCATTCCTTTAGTGTAATGATTCTTCAGCAAGAGACGAAAGTATTTCGTACAGTTGTGCAGCTGATTGAATAGCCATTCAAAGCCTGTTTGCAGTGTGCCGAGTTGATGGCGGCTCAGCAATGCTCCACGCCAGACGTCACGGGCGGACGGTCGTAAGTGTAACCGTAGCGTAGTCAGACATTGTGTTAGAAATTACTGTGCAAAGGAGACGATTGTCTCTCATCAAAGTTGTGAACATTACTCAGCTGCTTTGAATATGTACGTTGCATATTTATCAAATGCCATCCCGCACCTACGGGAACGTATGAAGATATTTGCTGTGATAATCGTCAATAATAAATACTGAAGAGTTTCAAGGACGTCATGTTGTTCAGTGTTTATATCCTATGAATGTTCCCGCTAAAATCTGTCATTGAGGCTGAGAAAACGAGCCAAGAATCATCTCCGTATCAGGTGTGGGCGGCTCTAGTTATAAAAAGCAGGAGCACACCAATGCAAGGTCACTTCGGGCGCCATTACTAATTTACTGATTAAAAATCAGATACAGCAACAAGCAGTTACATGATGAACATTTTCGCCATGGCATTGAATCCAGCAATGATAATTAAACTTCAACAATATCGACAAAGTCTACCCTGGCCGTGACCATGTTTTGTTTGTGTACGTTTTTTCATACGTCAGTTATCATGTTGTACTATTTAAGAGGCAGTAATTTGCCATACTAAGACAGTGTGACTGTCCTGTGCACATAAATCGCTAACTGCCCAAAGAAATTCAATAGCTGCAAGAAATAGCAGCCAGTAAGTGTAACAGAGCACCATCTCTGTTAGGGAGTTAATGGGTTAATGGCTGGTGTGCAAAGGGGAAAAGACTAATATACAAGGCACGGCTGAGCATCCCATTGGGATGTAACTAGGGACGCTCAAGCTGTGACGCGGGGGGTAGAGATAGTTTAGTTACCATCTGTACTTTGGATTAGCAACACCTATCTTCATAACAACTGTCCAGAAAGTCATTGTACGCTGTTTTATATTCTAAGATGTATTCGATTGAATAAACATATGAAATACAGCGAGGACTTTGTCTCTGCTCTATAACATCAGCACTGTTATATGAGTAGAATTGTTGCCAGTTGACCAGGATACGATTGTCTGGATTGACCGAAGTATTAGCCACGGCACATTTTGAAACGCTCGTTAAACAACTTCATTGTTGCGGTGACTAACCGAAGTATTGACCACGGCACGTTTTGAGACATTTCTTGAACACGCTTGGAAGATGGCTGCTTTTGTTGATACAACCTTCAATATAAGACTTGCAACAGCCAAAAGCCCATCCAGGGGTGGCTGTTTGTGAGTTTCTGATCTTGCCCTGGTCAACTGCGTCAAGAGGCTGCTTAATCAGATCGCCGTTTGCATTCTCATTCCGGCGGCTTAATATAATCAAAGCTGAAGCCCATATTGTCAAGTTGATCGCTGGCTCTGCGGTCGTCAAGTACACATTATAAAGCTGAGCACTCCACGAAGAGGGTTTCTATCAAGGGCCTACCGAGAGGCGGCAGTCAAGAACCCGACCAAGGGCGAATTGTCAGTGAAGAGGATTTCCATGAAGGGCCTACCGAGAGGCGGCAGTCAAGAACCCGACCAGGGGCGAATTGTCAGTGAAGAGGGTTTCCATCAAGGGCCTACCGAGAGGCGACAGTCAAGTAATTCCCTACTGTGTCGATTGAGTCATCTCCTGGGCGCTGTACTTCGTGAGCCTTAATGCCATTTTCTCCCAGTGTCAAGAATGAACTTAGGACAGACATCTGGTCAGTTTGTTCAGCTGGGAAGTGCTCGAGCAGTCAACATTGCTAACTAAAGCAGCAAGTATAAGTCTAATAAGGTAACTCAGTAGAAGATTATAAAACTCGGTTAGTTTAGAATAATAATATCGACAACATTGATAACTGACGAAAATACAAGTCTAATAGTTTAATTTGGTGAAAAATTATAGAACTTGCTTAGTTTAGAATAATAATATTGTGTTGCTATATATTATTGTAATATATTGTGTTGTACTGGTATATTCCGCATTTCAGGTCTATAATGGAACCCCAGGACCTTTCCTTAAGACAGGTGCTTGGTGGTGTAGGTAGAGCCATATCCAAGTTAGACACAGTTTTGAAACAGCAAAGCATAGCTGTTGACATTGATAAGTTTAGTGGGCAAGCAAAATATTTTTAAAAATGGATTGTGTCCATCGAAAAACATGCTTATTTAGTGGGCGCCACAGATGAAGACAAGAAAAATTTAGCTTATAAGACAAGTGCATCGCCTGTCTCAGATCATATTAGAAGAAAATTGGAAGCAGGAACAGATGAGACGTGGGAGCAATTTAAAAATGATTTAGCTCATAAATATGCTGAGATCACGGATCCCCAACATGCTTTTTCAGTATTAAGACAATCTAGGCAAGATAATGGAGAAAGTGTTCAGCTGTACAGTGATAGGCTGATTAATCTAGCTGAAGAAGCATTCATAGGCCAGAATGTTCAAGGCGAGGAAGTGGAGAGGATGCTGGTTGGAATTTTTGTTGATGGGATAAAGTCAGATGGACTTAAATTTAAACTTATGAGGGAAAATCCTGCGAGATTATCACAGGCTGTGGATATAGCTGTACAGGAAGAAAGCTTGAGAAGAAAGTTTAGACTGAGGGAAGGACGAGAGATAGGAAGTAATAGAGAAGAGAGAATTGAGGAACCTATGGAGATAGGACAAGCAAGGTACGGATGGAGAAGACGGGGAGAAATACAGACACTGCAGGGAAATAATAATCAAAATACTCATGATAGAGGAAGACAAATGAGAAACCCTATAAGAGAGACGGTAGGTAGTACAAATATGGTTTGTTGGAGTTGTGGTCAGAGGGGACACGCTTTTAGATTTTGTGGCAATAGACGTGCTCAGGTTAGTGCACAGAATAGAAGTGTAAACAGTGGACCAAATAGAAATTTTGAAGACAGACAGAGGAATTTTACAAGGCCAAGAACGCAGGAAAACTGGCGTCCCACTTACTGAGTAGGACCTGCGGTAGGAGGGAAAACAAAAAGGTCCCAAAAATGAGTGAATATATCAATTACCCAAATGACAAGTATAGGAGGACAAGTAGAAATAGAGAATATAGAAAATGACCTCAACTTGGAGAGATAAAACAGTTTTCAGTGAATATGATTGATCCCAGTTCTTGCATTATAGAAATAGGAAAATTTAGAATTAGAACATTGATTGATTCGGGAGCGCAAGTCAGTGTGATCAAGGAAAATTTTTTTATATCGCATATTAAAGAATTCCAGAATATTTAGGAATCAGGATACCCTTCACTCGGTCACTGGACAAAATTTGGAAGTGATTGGACAAACAATGATCAACTTTAGGTTGGGAAACATAAACGTAAGACATCTTTTTCACGTGGTCAAAGAGTTAAGTAGGAACATGATCCTAGGTAGAGATTTTTTGCTAAACAATGGTGTAAGGCTTTATTTTTATTTACATAAGGTGAGATTTCAAGACGTCTATGTGGATTTACAGGAAGACATACACGTATCGGCCCTGGTCAGAGTAAAAACATCTATGACTTTAAAACCACAGACAGTCAATCTGATACAAGCAAAAATAAAAAAGAATCCTTATTTTTCGACAGGACAAACAGTTACAGTAACAGAGTTAGAGAGAGAGATAATAGATGAACCAGGGTTAGAAGAAACAGACGGAAAAATAACATTAGATAGACATTTCAGTTTTCCGGTAATGATTTTTAATAACACAGGGAAGGAGATTAAATTGTATAGAGGGTGTGTGATTGCAAAAATAGCACATGATCTTAACAACATAGCAACAACAGTTAAAGAAGAATTGACAATAAATAAATATCCAGAAGGCCATATTAATACCCGAAATAGAAGTAGAGGAAGTTGGAAAAGACGGAATGATGAATCGATCCATGCATTCAGAAAATATCCATCTCAAGTACATTCAGTAGACAAAACAACGTCATTTTTGAAGTGAGAACAAGAGTTATTATCACAATTGAAAGCTCCGCAAGAGTATAAGGAAGTATTAGAAGAGTTGGTAAGAAAAAAATCAGGATGTTTTTGCTATTAATGACTTGGAGTTAGGTAAGACTAAGACAGTTACTATGGAAATAGACACAGGAAATCATCCACCAATTAGTTTGAAACCATATAGAACTCCTCTAAGGAATAGAGAAATTGTAGAAAAAGCAATAGAAGATATGCTAAAAGCAGGAATAATAACAAGATCCTAAGTCAGAATGGTCATCTCCGATTGTAATCGTGACCAAGAAGGACGGTAGTCACAGATTCTTCTGTGACTACAGGGCCCTGAACAAAATCTCCAAGAATGTAGCTTATCCATTGCCGGTGATTGACGATATTTTGGGGCTACTTAATGGGTCTACCTTCTTCACTACGCTAGACGCAAGGTCAGGATTTTGGTGTATCCCTATGTCGCCGGATGCTCAGAAAAAAGTGCTTTCTGTACTCACGCAGGTTCTTACGAATTTTTACGAATGCCTTTTGGAGTCAAGACGGCGCCTTCTCATTATATGCCATTAATAAATCAAGTACTGGAGGGCTTGCAAAAGTTTGCATTAGCATACATAGATGACATTTTAATCTACACAGCAGGAGACGTACAAGACCATCTGAAACATGTAAAAGTAGTATTTGATAGGCTAAGATTACACGATGTTAAATTTAAACTCAGTAAATGTGAATTCCTAAAAACAGAAACTAAGTATTTGGGGTACATCATTGATAGAGAAGGAATTAAACCAGATCAGGACAAAGTGAAGGTCATTAAAGAACTACCTGCTCCGACCAACGTAAGGGAAGTAGCGAGCTTTTATTGGTACGTGTGGGTACTATCGTCGGTTCATTCCAAATTTTGCACAGATAGCAGAACCCATCACTAATCTGACTTGCAAATATGCAAGATTTAAATGGAATGAAGATTGTCAGAAAGCATTTGATTTTTTGAAAAATAGTTTAACAGTAGTTCCATTATTGGCACATCCAGATCTAGACAAACAGTTGATTTTATATACAGATGCATCAGATAACGCCATAGGAGCATGTTTAACGCAACCATATGAAGGAGAAAATTCAGGAATACCGGGGGTTAAAAACGAAAGACCAATCTACTTTTTGTCACACAAACTTAGTAAATCTCAGAAAAAATGGCCGACCATAGAAAAAGAGGCATACGCTATACACTATGCTTTACAGAAACTAGATTATTACTTACATAACGCCAATTTTATTATAAGAACTGATCACATGCCATTAAAATCTTTGTTAGAAGCCCCAGTACAAAATAGAAAAATACAAACATGGGCGCTAAATTTACAAGGCTATAACGCAAAAGTGGAGTATATATCTGGTAAAAATAATACATGTGCCGATTTATTATCCAGAATTCCATATCCAGAAACGACAGAAAGTACTGAAGATGAGGGTGAACCGGAGATAGACGACCGAAACTGGCAAGTAAATATACTAGATTCAGCCATCTTGAATAGAGAAAATTTTAGGAGCTCACTGTCAGATCAGGAATCCGAACCAATAGCGGAAGATCCACAATTAATGCAGTTTGATATGAAAGAAGAACAAGAATTGGATCCGAAAGTAATAGAAATAAAACAGAAGTTAAAAGAAACGGGTGAAAACAGTTCTAAGAAGAATTTTTTAGTCTTGCAGGATGACAATCAGTTATATTATGTGAGTGAAAAAAGTGAAGAGTTGAGAAAATACATTCCGAAACATTTGGAAATTGAGATTCTAAAGGCATATCATGATGAGAATGGTCATCTTGGTCGAGACAAGTTAGTTAAAGCCCTCAAGAATAAATATTATTGGCCGAATTTATTTAAAAGCGCTTGTAAATATGTTGACGCGTGTGAGAAATGTAGGTTAAGAAATATGAAAACGATCAAATGTCCCTTACAAGATACTGACATCCCTCAGTTTCCAATGCAGAAGGTGAGTTTAGATATTTCAGGTCCTCACCCTAGAACGTTATCGGGGAATGTATACCTACTTCATATCGTGGATTCCTATAGTCTTTGGCCGGAGGTTTATGCGATTCCGGATAATAGCGCTGATACCATCATTAATATTTTTCTACAAGAGTACATACCAAGGTGTAGTTGCCCACAGACGGTACTCACAGATAATGGAAAGGAGTTCGTGAACAAGAAGTTTGAGAAATTATTACAAGATTTGAATATCGCCCACATAAAAACTTCTTATTATAGACCTTCCTCAAATGCGAAAAATGAGAGACAACATCGGACATTATATAATATAATAGCAAAAATTGTAGAGGAACATGATAGGGATTGGGATCTTTACTTGGGATCTGCATTGGGCGCGATACGCACAAATCAAAATGAAGGGACAGGTTTTTCACCATTTTACTTGTTACACGGAAGAGAACCAATACTCCCAATTGACAATCTGTTAAAACCTAGACGTAAATATATGGGGGAGGATTTTCAGGAAGTAATTTTACAAGAAATGCACAAAGCGCATGTAAGGTTAAGAAACAATATAATTAAAGCCAGAGAAAGACAGAAAAGTACGCAGACAAAAATACACAACTACAAGAATTTAAAGTAGGTGATAGGGTTTACTATAAGAAACATAGAAGAAACTCCAAATTTGATGCTCATTGGATTCCAGGATATTACATTTTAGAAAAGTTAGGTCCAGTTTCATATAGTATCAAGAACCAAATCACAGGACATGTGGCGCGGTCACATGTGGAGCATTTAAGACGAGATAATGAAGATAAGGGAGACGATAATAATAATAATTATACAGAAGGGGTATACTCAGATGGACAACTCGTCAGACGAGTCAAATATACGATACCCTCAGATTTTGGAAAAGAACTGGTACAAAAACAAACAATAACAACACCAATTTATGACGAAACTGGTGAACAAGCAGAAACAGTACCGAAAACTCTTAGGAGAGAAGAAAATAATACGTATGATGGTTATAATAGTGTTGAATCTATGGAGGAGGAGGTAACCGCTCCATTTAAAAATACCAGACAAGCAGTAAAAAGGAGGATAGAGAGACAAAGAGCTAGAGAAGTTAAAAGACAAAAGAGAATTAGAGAAAATTCATCAAGCAACGAAGATATGCCACTACTCGAAAGATCGTTAAGAAACCATGATAAACAGATTAGATTAGATATAGAAAGAAAAAAATTAGCGGCCGCTAGCAATAGATATACAGATGAAGAACAAGAAATGGACGAAAATTCGGAATCTAATGGCAATAGTAGCATGAACGAAGATTTCTCTCTTCGGGAAAATGAGGACATTGATGTGGAGATGGCACTTATAGAGAAAAATCTAAAATTATTGAGGAAGTGGAGGTATGGTAAATAGATTGACAGAATATTCTGCAGATAGCAGGATGAAAATTTTTTGGTTTAAAGAGGAAATTTGTAATTGATGAAAAACGGTAGCTGTGAATTACAGATGAATTATAGAAGCAGGTTAGCAAATAGCCTGGTTAATAGTTGTTGTGAGTTGTCTTGATGAGGAGACATGATATTGTATATTTGTAATAAGTTAGGTGATATGGGTGTCAATTCTCGTGTGGTCTTGGAGATGTATTCTTTATTGCCATTTAATTTTGAAATTTGACTTGTTGAGTTTTCTTAGTAGGTAAATAATTGGTTATTAGTCCAAAAATGCGACTAATAATGGATAGGTTGTATTTAAATATGATTTTTTTTGTTTCATCATGTATGTCATATTATTTTGAATAATGTCTTCCTTTTACTTGGTTGATTGCTTTTATTTAAAATGTGGGGATAAAATTGTCTTTAAAATATTGGGGGGGAATGATATCCTGTTTTGACTTCGTTTCGGTTTGCTCATGAATTGTGATTTTATTTGAATTACTTTGTTTATTGAATAGTATTTAGCCTTGTTTAAAAATAAGTTGTTATTGTTTTGCTTAGATTAAAGAGTTGGTTTGGATCAATAAGACTAGTTCTTATTGAATAATTAATATGATCATTCGTTCAGAAAATAGTAGACAAACGACTGTGGACTAGGAAGACAGACATATTCCCCTTGTGAGTAATAAGTACCATAAACTTCGGCCTTATACTTGCAGGAAGGCTGCTGCGTCAGTCAACATTAATGTTTGGAATATGAGGGGTTAGTTACAGGGTGGCTAAAAAGGGAGTACATGTAGTTTAGAAACACATGAATTAAATGCCATGCTTGGATGACGGGTTTTATAATGGATGCTACACAAATAAAAGTTGGTAGAAATATATGAATCTGGGGGGTTGAAATAGGAGCTGAATTAAGACGGCATTAATTGAAAATACATGGATTGGATGCCATGTTATATTAAGGGAGAAGAGTGGTTTAACTTATTGACTCTTGTTGTGTGAGTAATAGTTATGAAGGGACGCTGTGGTAACAGCATAAATCATAATTTTTGGGAGCTTGCGAAGGTATGTTATAGGTAAAGAATAGATACTAATATGCGATAAAAAGGGCAGTAGTCACTGGCTGATTTATAATCCTGACAGTAGAAGGGTGGTTTTAGATCGATGTAACTTTTGACAGGAACATTTATTATTAACAAAAAATGAAGATAATTGAAGATTGATAGATTATATGATTTGGGTTTTTGAAAACTTTACGTTATAAAGTTTTGAGAGTGCATAGGAGGATGAATGGGATGATTGTGACTACTTCTTACTACTTTCTCTTTGGTGCGCACCAACCACTTTCCTGTCTATCCTGTGTTGTTAGTGAGAGTATGATAGGTTGTAAAAATACATGAGAAATCTTCAATTTTTGTTAATCATAATTTAGATCGATATCTTTTTATAAAGCGCATTGCTTTGTGACGGGGATTACAAGATGAGTTTTTGTAAAATATACTTACGTATGTGGCTGGCCATAAGATGAATTGTGGGATAGAGAGATAGAGAGGGGTGTATTAAATAAGAGTCCGGTTTAGATTTTAGTTGAGACAGCTTTAAGTTGTTCAGTGTAAAATACATGTAAGCGGATTGCTAATGGTTTGAGGATGAAGTAATTTTGTGAGAGCCTTTAGTTAAGTGTTTTAGAAAGTCATAGAATTTGGAGTAAGACTTTTCGGGGAAAAGTCTTGTTAAGGGTAGAGAGGAATGTAACAGAGCACCATCTCTGTTAGGGAGTTAATGGGTTAATGGGTGGTGTGCAAAGGGGGAAAGACTAATATACAAGGCACGGCTGAGCATCCCATTGGGATGTAACTAGGGACGCTCAAGCTGTGACGCGGGTGGTAGAGATAGTTTAGTTACCATCTGTACTTTGGATTAGCAACACTTATCTTCATAACATCTGTCCAGAAAGTCATTGTACGCTGTTTTATATTCTACGATGTATTCGATTGAATAAACATATGAAATACAGCGAGGACTTTGTCTCTGCTCTATAACATCAGCACTGTTATATAAGCAGTATCCACAAATACGAAGACGGCACATCATTAAGCAGCCGAAATACGGAGGCATAACATCATCACCATTCAGGAGTCAACAAACGAACATTATATATCAAAACGGCGACGATGTCCCAATGTTGACTGTCAACTCATCATTATTGGCACATCAGTAGTATGGTATGAGGGTATCCATACGATTTTAGGGAGCACCCAAAATATGAACAATATATATCAAAACGGCGACGATGTCCCTAAGTTGAATGTTAAAAACAGTAGTATCGTCACATCAGTAGTGTACCAAGTTGTTCTTCACTCATGTTTGGGGATCAGAATTTTTTTCTAGAAAGTTGTCACAATTTCAAGTTTTGGTCTAAAATTAACACCCAACTACCTGTACAGCCTGGAGAAAGACATGGGACCATTGGAGGACCTCAAAGCGACACCAGAACAGAAAAGCAGGCGAGTTAATTTGTCTGACTGTGTTTGTTTAATTTTGTTCGTTTGTTTAGAGTTGACATTCGGATACTTTCTCCATAGATTGTTTGTCTGTGTCTTCATTGTAGTTTCTGGACTAGCAGCGGTCAGGTCAATTGGGATAGATTATTGTAGCAATCTTACAGCTGATTAGTGCCTGTCTTGTTCGATAACAATATCTGTTTGTCGTGACTATGTTTTCCGTTTCTCGTTTCTATGTAAATAAACATGTGGTATGCGTCAAATTTAGATTATACATTTGATAGGAATTATCGTTTGTCCTGTCTTGTGTAATATTGTTGACATTATAGCAGCAGTACAACTCCACTTGAATAACATCTTTAGACAAACAATACCTCTTGTCCTGAACATCACTTTAGAATATCACAAGGACTACTTCTGTATAGTCACACCATCATTCATTGCACACACAGAAACAACATATCGTGTATACTAGTGACACCTTACGTTGATGACACATAACATTCTGGCGAAGTTAATTAAAAAACACCAGAAGTAAAGATGGCTTCACTACAAGACTTTATAGCTTTGGGAGAGAAGTGTGGCATGTCAGGGCCTGATCTAGCGGCTTGGGCCAAACAAGAATTGAGCGCATTCCAAGCACAACAACGTGAAGATAGAGCGGCGGCAAAAGAACCTATAGAGGCACAAGCAACTCTGGACAAAGAAAAAAGAGAAGCAGTAGAGAGACAACAAGATAAAGAACTTGCATTAGAAAAACAGAATCTAGCCACAAAAGAGAAAGAATTGGCTTTGGAAAAAGATAGGCTGGCCTTTAAGAGGGATAAACTTTCAACCGATTTATTAATGAAAGATAAAGTGATTGAAGGCAACTTAAAGGTAAAGACTCATGAGAAAGACAAAGAGGCAGAGATAGCCCAAGCAAAGATAACAGCCAAGCTTTGGACCCCATTAAACGGTACACTGGGCTCATCTGAAACTTTACACAAGGCGAATCTATATCAGCCTGGGTAACCAACTTCGAAGTTCTAATGAACCATTATAAGGTGCTATCCACAGGCATTTGGCCTTCGAGCCCTCAAAGGTCGTAGATGTCATAACTGAGAACCTCCGCACCAACTATACATATGTTATGAATCGGGTCTTGGCACATTTTTCGCTCGATAAAGCTGGGTTACGAACAAAATTTAAAACATTAGCACCGAAGGCAATCCACACCTTCCTAGACTACGTGGCAGAAACAACATCACTCTTTGACAAATGGCTCAAGTCAGCCGATATAGGCTCAGACTTTAATAAGCTACGTGACCTCATGATGAGGGACACGTTGATTTCTTCTGTACCAGAAGCGATGTCAACATTTCTGGTCGAGAACAAGTGTACGACTGTGCCAGAAATGGAGTCCAAAGGCGAGGCATTTTATAATGCCCATAGGGATATTTTCGCAGAAGGGGCGCAGCCTGATTAGCCTATAGGGGCGGCTGCCAGGTTGTCCAACCAAAGGTATAATGGAAGACCATACAAATTTCAACAATATGGTCCACAATATCGAGGAAGAGGACCATACTACACGAATGAGAACACACAAAGAGAGCCAGAGAGAGTCAGAAAAGGTTACCTGATGCAATGTCCTCATTGCAAGCTACAACACGGTTCCCTTGAAATGTGTGACAAAACCCTGACTATGACTTATCTTAAAACTTGACATCACAAAAAGTCAGCAAATACACTACATACAAGAACAATGTTAAATGTTATGTCTGCAATAGTTTTGGACATGTGAGTAAAGACTGTAGGATTAGAAAGACGTGGAAAGAAGCCAACGCAGCATTCTTGTTCACCAGTAGTTCACCGGATGAATATGAAGAAACAAACGCAGTTAACATAGAGACTGATACAAACGACAATTATGGGAGACCAGTAACAAGACTTACATACATGAAGCTAACTCGACGTACACAAGGGACGGAAACCTAGATGTACGACTAGCACTAGTAAACGGACTACCAGTTACAATGATAAGAGACACAGGGACTTCAATTATTGGGGTGCACCAGAACTTTGTGAATGACGAAGATTATACAAACGAGAAAGTAACATGTAGGACTTTTGGTGGATCATTAGAACAATATAATGTGGCATGGGCTGACATCAACTGCCCGTATTACCAGGGACGGGTGACAGTTGCAGTGTTACCACACCCAACAACTGACTTAATAGAAGGGAACATCCCAAACATAAAAGAGTGCACAAGCCAAGACATTGAGAAATGGAAAAACAATTCATTAATTTAGAACAAGCAAATTGTGCAGAAATAGTTTTCCCAACAGAAGACAAAAAGATCAAATTACCAGATGACGATTTAGATACAGTAACAGAGCAATATAAGACGGGTCAGCATGGATTAACGAAAAAAAGCAAGTTAAGGACACAAAAACAACTCAGAAATGCATAGCAATTAATGACAATGACAATACTGATACGGATGACTTACCGAGATGGTTAACATATACCAATATTGACTGGGATTCACTACCCCTCAAAGATAATTTAAGTACCGAAGAACAAGAGAAAGTAACTTTTGCAATTGAAACGTTTAGTCACCTGAATCCATTATTTAGTAAAAGCACAATAATAGTGAACAATTCTTTGCACCATATTTAAAAGATGAAACTGACAACGGTAATAATACAACATCAGAAAATATTCCAAGGGCAGGTGCATTTTCAGTAGCAAATTTTTTCCCCCCACTCATACGACATATCTACTTCATCTTCTGATAAAGAGGAAAAGTTACCCCAGTCAGTGAAGTCAAAGAAGAAGGTAAAGACACGACAAAGTGATAGTGTCAACTATAGGGAAGCAGGTTGGCAGAACAAGACCTCACCAAAAATACCTAATGTACGCTACACCAAATCTGACACATCAAGGAAAACTTGGAAAGACACAGGTGTATCTAGAACAGAGATAAACAGACGAATACAGAAAATTAAATTAACAAACTGGGAACGATATTGGGAAAGCATAGGCTTGACAGAAGACGAAATAAAAGACAAAAGACAGCAAATAAAGGAACGGGGAATCAAAGGACCATCTAACAAATCTCAGTAACGACTAAAGGTGGACTGAACTGCTAACAAACAACCTATCAACCCCATACGACAATAACAGTCCAACATAAGAAACATATTTATTTCATTTTATTTTAAAACTGTGATACTAATTAAATTAACTCTGACTTATAATCATAGACCAGTACAAAAATATGTTCACAAATTAAGAAATAGTGTACAAACTACTTACGTAAATAGAAACAGCAGTACAGAATACAATTTACACTTGTCTATAATTACCTTGTGTAGCAGAATGTATTAGTTAGGTGCGCAGGGCTACAGCACGCTTGAGCATCAGAATGGAATGAAAAGGAAGATGCTCAAGTCGTGACGTGGCTTGTTGTGGGGGAGGTTAGTTACCACCGAGAATGAGAGAAGAAAGGTCAACATCAACATCGCATTTGGTTTGTGTAAGACTTTGTATCGATCATCGCAAATAAAGCTTATTCTACAACAACCTAACTGAACTATTTGGTCCACTGTATACATGTACTGTTATAGAGGATCAAAAATGGAGCCGATATACCATGATCCGTCCTTGGATTGTCGCGGTAAATAGACCTATCGTTTACTTCAAGCAACAGAATTGAGGAGGCCTTTTGACGATGGAACAACGTAATATATTTTAGGGGAGACACAGCGACTAAAAGCCTGGCCAGAGGTAGTTGTTGTGATTTCCCAGAAGAAGAAAAAAATAAGCTGAAGGTCATCTCGTTGGATCAACGTCATGCTCTTGGATGGTCAGCTTCTTTTTGGATGATAAGCGCCACAATAATTGCTCCACGCTATTCGGGACGGTCAACGTTGCCAAATTTTATCTTTGCTCGTTTACAGAATGTTGACGCCGCTGCTCTCGGTGTTCTGATTGAGACCGAAGCTCCTTGTCAAGTTTGGCTGAAGTACTGCTTTTTGATCGCCATCGTCCAGTAATGTTTTTGATCGCCATCGTCCAGTAATGTTTTTGATCGCCATCGTCCAGTAATGTTTTTGATCGCCATCGTCCAGTGATGTGTTTGTTCGCCATCGCCCAGTAGTGACCTTGATCACCATGGCCCAGTAGCTAAAAGTGGTCATTGCTATACAGCCTGTTTCGTCAAATTTTGCTTGCCTTGGTCGTTGCTATACAGCCTGTTTCGTCAAATTTTGCTGGCCTTGGTCATTGTTATACAGCTGCTTCTCAAGTTCTGCTAGCCAGGTCATTGTTACACAGTCCGCTTCGTCAAATTTTGCTAGCCAGGTCATTGTTACACAGTCAGTGGGCTTTGTCAGGTTTTATCGAGCCCTATCGAGCCTTGTGGAGCCCTATCGAGCCTTGTGGAGCCCTATCGAGCCTTGTGGAGCCCTATCGAGCCTTGTGGAGCCCTATCGAGCCTTATCGAGCCTTATCGAGCCTTGTGGAGCCCTATCGAGCCTTATCGAGCCTTGTGGGGCCCTATCGAGCCTTGTGGAGCCCTATCGAGCCTTATCGAGCCCTATCGAGCCTTGTGGAGCCTTATTGAGTTTTATCGAGCCCTCTTAATCCTTACGGAGGAATGAAACCGCTTTATCGATCTTGCTTCAAGTACTCGAGTACCAGATACCGTGCTTCTCAGTCTCGGCATACAATATCATAGACGTCAAAGGGAAATTGTAAGACTTGATGTTCGATGGGACCAGTGGAAGATTACTTTCAACAAGAAAAGGGGTAATATAAATAACTTTTTCTATTAGGTAGAAAATTATTGAGTTTCAGGAGGAAGATAACGTCGTATGGTTAATTTAAGAGTGTATATTAATAATTATTGATTGTTTTTCGCTTGTATAAGTGTAAATATTTCAGCATAGCAAAAGAAACAACAGGATATGGCAACAGGCAGACCCATCACAGCATAGTAGAGAAACAGGCATAATTGAAAATTATTTCAGCAGGGTTCAAGACGAGTATTTTTTTGTTAAGTACCAAGGAATATGCAGAGGAAGGAAGTAGGAATATTGTTTCAAGCTTTATAGAAATTACAAAGAAGTAATATGAATTATCTACAAGTAGAATTACAACGTATTAGTGTATGGTTGGGAGAGTTAAAAGTGGCAGTTAGTGAAGTAGAAAATTTTGTAGAAACGTTGCAGAACAGAACGACTAGACAAGAGCATTATAGATGTAAGGTAGACTGTAATAGAGTAGGAAAGAATAACAGGAGACAGCCACTGCTTAATAAGGACAGAAGACAATATGGTTATGACGAACCAAGGCCTGATGTATATGGGGTAAAGGACGGTGAGAACAGACGTAATGGTAAAAAGTCGGACTGGGATAGGTATTATAGATACAAGAATGGGCCTGAGAGAGACTTTTCCAATAAGTTATTGAAGTGGCCATCCCATGGCAAGACTGCTAGAAAAAACGTGACGACTGGTTTGAACAAAGACGGAAACAGTATTTGAGGTCAGGGTCAAAGAACAGAGTAGGAAATGTAAGTAAGAATTCAACTACTGAGCTGGTTGCGAATCTGACTCTTAGACAAGAACAGAAGAAAATAGACCGACGGACTCAGACACAGATGAATGAAGTGGTAGAACAGAACACACAAACACAGCTTGATACAGTAGAGAAAAAGGTCCAGGTACAACCAACCAGCAAGGTAGCGAAGGGAAGTCAAACCGAGTTAGTAGAGACTCAGTTAAAACCAACTTACTTGACTAAGGGAGACACGGTTGAGATTACGAAAGATAAACATACGAGAACCAAAGACGAAAAGAGACCAAAGAGGAAAAGTATTGAGGAAAGAAATATAAACAGTCTGATGGGCAATAAAGGTACAACTGAGATGTCAAGTTCCTCAGGTATAGACAGTAACTTAATCCCTAAACGGTGTAGAAATGTTAAGTGTGAGAGTTCAGGTTATGGAGAGAATATTTCAGGTAAAGATATGAGAGTTGTACAGAACCGGAGAATGAGGAATAAAAGTAAAACGAAAGTCAGACGTTCTAAAGCAGTGAACTACTACTATGAGTCTGATGAAGGAACTATTATCAGTGTGTCATCTGAAGACGAAATGGGGAAATATAAACGTTATGTAAGAGATACAGGAAACAGTGAACAGACCGACGCAAATAAAGGAAATAGAAAGAAAGCATTTAAGAAGAAGAATAATAGACAGATAGCGGAAATTTACTCGACGACAGAAAGTGACTTAAGAAAAATAGAAGAATATATGACCTTAAGACCTGAGTACTTTAGCAACAGGTTAACAACGGATAGTGAAGATGACATAATTGAAGAAAGACGCACTAATGTACCGAGAGACAATGAAATATTTGACTTAGATGCGCTCTATGGCTGTTAAAATTCCTTGGGTGAGGAAGGACATATGGAGTAGTTTTAGCTTATGAGAGGAATTGCGGTTTGGGCAAATATATATGGGCTGTCTAAAATAGGCAGATGAAGTTTTGTTGGTGTAGTATCACATGGTACAGGGTAGGCAATGGTATTGTTGAGGATAGAGAGTCACGAAAACTGATATTCTACGTGGATACGTAATACAGAATATCTTATGTTTGGTTGCGGTATAGGGAGAGTAAACAAGATAGAAATTGAAATGTCCCTTGTCCGGAATGGTTAGATAGGGAGAGCTGATCACGTTCAATGATGTATAACTGGTGTGATTAAAGTAGAGTAGATTCAGCACAGAATTAGTAGAGAGAGAGAGAGAGATAAACTACTTATGAATGCTCGTACAAGAGTAGAGGATTCGACTCAGAGCTATGACGTGATGTCTGAGATAGGTTTGCTTGTTGGTTTGAGAAGTAAGTATAGTATTGTTTACAGGTGAACCGAGAGTGTCTGATGAGGAAATATAGATTGAGGAGAAATTGAGTATCCTGTGTAAAATAGCCACTTGAACGCGAGAATATTAAGAGTAAAAGACTGTAGAAGTAGATGCTTGAAGAATACGAATTCTTGGTGAGGGGGATGACGTAATTATATGATGCTTGTAGAGAAAGAAGAGGTGATTAAATTTGAGAAAGTTGTTGCGTGGAGAAGTATAGAATGATAGTTACGAGGTTAGTGACTCGTCGGAATGAGGTTTGTTTTGAGAGATCGTTGATAGTGCTGGTTAGTGTGTAAAAGAGATATAGTTTGCGAGAGGTAATATATAGATTCTGACCTTCGAAAACGAGTGAATGATTGAGAAAAGTAGAAATAAGACAAACATATGTGCGTCGAGAATGGATAGGATGATGGCAAGTGATATGTACAGCATGCATGTACGAGGCGTTGTCCGTACGTGAGTATAACTGTAGACAAACAGGTGTTCGTCGCGATGAGTGAAGTAGGAGTGAGGGTTGGAGACGTCGTCTAAGTGAAGTACATAGATAAAATGTAAGAGTTGCGCGTTTGATATATGTGGAGGAGATCGACACGCTTAGACTGTGGTGAGTGATTGCTATAATATTGAATTGACGTCTAAGTGAAGTAATGGTATGGACACGTAAGGTTGTCGCGAGGTAAGAGTAGTCGTGAGATGAGAGCGAGGTTGTGTATCACTGTCTGTGAAAACATAAAGTACGAATGCTGTGTAAATATGCGAAGACTGGATGATGACTGAAAGGAGTGATGTCTTTTGTTTAGAATGTGTGGTGTTGGACAGAATTAATGAAAATTGTATGACAGACTGACAGAAAGAGAGTTAACATTCTGAATGACGTTTCATAAAACATGTTTAGTATTGTTGACAAGAACATGTCGAAGTATGAATGCCTGCTACTGAGAAAGAGAAAAGTAAGGTCTGTTGTCAGTTATATATGGAGTGATGTGCTGTTTCTGAAAGAGTCCCGATAAATAGGAGGAAGAGTGAAAGATAGTGAGATAAACAAGATTAGATAAATGAACGTCGGAGTATTATATATAGAGCACTATAGAAGGTGTTCCAATAAGTGTGACTGGTTTGACTATCGTCACGATGTGAGAATGCAAGGAGAGACTGGAGGATAGCTTAGAGTAGTTGTGGTGAGATATAGAAAGTACTGATGCAGGAGAATGAAATGTTAGTTGCGTCGGTTAGACGAGAGACTTAAGAGTAGAATTAGCATAGGTGAGGTCTATAGCAAATAGACAAGTTTTTTGCCGGTGATAACATGGTGGAGATACCGTAGGTAACGGTAATGATTAAGAAGTGGTGGTAGTACTTGGAACAAATCCAAGGGAAACAATTGGTGTGCCGAGCCACAGGTTCTATTGGTAGATAGTACGGTCATTGTTGGTTAATGACTTTTATTGAGAGAACAGATATTGTTCTAAGTTAGGAATTGGTCTGTAGATAACAGATATATATATATATATATATATATATATATATATATATATATATATATATATATATATATATATATATATATATATATATATGCTTGACATTGAGTTGTTTTGTTTTATCTGTTATAAGAATAACAGAATAGGCATGACTTGTGTGAATAGATATGTGTTACATTGGTTCGTATAGGAGGCCAATGTTGCTGGGTCACTTTAAGTAGTTAATTCTATGTGAATTATTTTTTTTTGAAAACCTTCTCTTTAGCGAGGAGACAGTTGTTTTTATTGAATTTGAGCTTTCAATGCCTCATATATAATATATTATTTTTGCTTGATTTGGTCCTGTAAAATGATTGTCACTATTTGATTTTAGAATAGGATTATTGTGTTTTTAGTCTTTTGCGTACAAACTACTGGTCCGTAAAAGAGACCAGTAGTGTTAGGTAACACTAGAATATTTTCTTCTAATTTGACAGAATGCATGTTATATTATTTTAAAATATGTTTTTCCTTGAATGAGTTGATACTTTTAGTTAATATGAGGGGAAACATAAATATGTATTAAAAAAAACTTGGGGGGTATGATGTCCTGTTGTGATTTTATTTCGCTTCACTCATAATTTAAGTAAATTGTCTTGTGTGTTAAGTTACCTTGTTAATAAATATGTTACAAATTAATTAAGTAAGTTTAATTTACAAATAGTTATGGTTTTGTCTAGAATAAAGACAATACAAGGGGCTTTATTTAAGACCCTTCGTTCAGAAAAGAGTTAATAAACTACTGAGAGCTAATAGAGAGACACATTCTCTTTGTGAATAATAAGTTCATGGGTATATTATGGTTGCTGTGATAATCAGCGTAGAGAGGTTGATATGGCTATGAAGTGTTGGAAACATACGACGGGGTTACTACACAAGTAAAATGGTTATGGGGAATTTAAGTGAATATTAATTGAATATATATGGATTGGACGCCATATTGGAGAAAAGATTAAGTGAATAACGTATATAGCAGTGGGGTAAATGAGGGGAAAGTTTTGAACATAGTTTCCATGGGGTCAGAAGAGCCATGATGTACTTTCATAAGAGACACGGGATTGCTGGTTTATAGAAGAAGAAGTGGGTAACGTGTTACCCCAGACAAATAGTAAAACATGAATTGAATCCATGTTTGACTCCGAAGAATGATTAGATACTGTGGATAGCAGTACAATAGTAAAGGGAAGTAAGTATGTTGGGGAGAAATAGACATTATCAGTATAGAATGCTCACAGTGAATAGAAACATGGGGTTTTTGAGGGTCCGTGATATATGGACTGTAATAGAATAACGTTGAGTGCAAGCAGTCACAGACATGAGTACAGGGATAGTATATTGTTGCTGTTGATAACGGCATAAGTAGAGGTTTTAGTAGATATGCCCATAATAAATGGACAGTAAGGGGTCGCTGAAAATTTCGGCAAGATTAAAAGAGAATTTGAGTGAGGTATATTATGTGAGGTGATGTGTATTGGGACAGGTCTTAAGGGATAATGGACTTTTTTAATTGTGTCCTCGGGATGTGTTTTGTGGTTGACATTACAATGCGAGGTTGAGGTAAGGTTCAGAGCTATAAAATTAGTAGTGTCTGTAATCTATAGACACTTGGGAGTGAATAATATTTTTGATGGTTGGTATTTGATGCTGTAGATAGCAGCGTAAACTGTTACCATAATAAGTGGTACTGTAGAAGATATAATTGTTTTAGACTTTATTACATAAAGTCTCAAATGACATAGGGGGGTAAAGGAGTGTGTGATTTAGCTGAGTGTGGTTTTTGTGTGGAAGAGTTCTACTTCTTCTTTGAATCTCCGGTGCGCACCGATTCTTTGTCTTTCTATCGTGTGAGAGTGATTTCAGGTTGATTGAAAGTGGAGAATTAGTAGGGTTGGTGATGACAATAGGGAGTTCGTATCGGAGGAGTACAGCGTTTGAATTTTTAAGCGGATTGCTTTTTCAAAAAGGTAACCATATGTGTTATGATGTATTGTATAAAGTTGAGATTTAATTGTTATTGAGGATATGTAAATAATATAGGTTACGTTTTCTTTTAAAGGGTCAGAAATGAAGAGGAAATATTTACTTAAGTTAGTTTGGGCCAGATTAGAGAAATTGTGGGAGGTAAGGAAAGAGTAGGTATAGAATAAAGGGATTAGGAGTAAAGAATTTTGAAGGAAAAAGTCTTTTTAAACATAGGAAGGTGTAGCATAATGTATTAGTTAGGTGCGCAGGGCTACAGCACGCTTGAGCATCAGAATGGAATGAAAAGGAAGATGCTCAAGTCGTGACGTGGCTTGTTGTGGGGGAGGTTAGTTACCACCGAGAATGAGAGAAGAAAGGTCAACATCAACATCGCATTTGGTTTGTGTAAGACTTTGTATCGATCATCGCAAATAAAGCTTATTCTACAACAACCTAACTGAACTATTTGGTCCACTGTATACATGTACTGTTATACTTGTCTGCTTAACTTGTTTCTGTCAGAGGTACATTAAGCTAACTGCACTATGGCATACATGATAGACAGTATACTCACAATCGAAGGATATAACATGACTCAAGTCAACAGAGTCAACAACTCTTTAATAGTCATTCAACCTTCAATCTACCTAACATCTCAAACTATGTCTCTTTACAGACAAATACAAATTCTTATGCAGTTACAGACATGGCTATCTGCTACATATCCAGTAAGGACAATAACTTTTTTAACTTTCTTATAAGTAAACTGTACTACACGGTAGTTAAACAATTTAAAACGGTTGTATTCAGAGTACATAAATGGTAAAATGGCGATACAGTTATCCGAGTAGTAGATAAGCTCTGAACTGCCGTATAGAATGATTACAGATCTCAGCAGTCAATTTGCCATTTTAGGTTAAATAACTTAAGTTGATTCAGATATGTACATATTGTTTTCCAATTTATAAATTACCAGAATTTACAGAAGACAATTGCGAGAGTAGCTGGACCATGTAAGCACCACAATAGATCCAACAAATGAATCTGGAAAAGATTGAATTCTGTGCCTACAACCCGAGGGCACCGAAGAAGCATAGTTGAGCTACCAAAAATCCAACGAATAACTAACAGTCCATGGTAAACAAGTAGGACCAACCACACCTACTGAGAATTAATTGAGTATTATTATCATTATTCATTATTAAAGTTACTTCATAAATCATATATGTTTTATATTCCATCAATCATGATCAAACCATCATATCATGAAACAGGAACACATCGCTCATTTAACATCGATACATCATAGCATGAGTAGTAAGAAAATATACGGGTATAATAATAAGTATCCATCTAGCGATTGAGAGAAACCTGTGGCATGTAAAAAATAACATCACAAGTCTAAAGGTTGATTAGATTACAACATATGACAAGAAAATCAACCACAAGTACAACCAGGAAAGTGATGTCATAATACTGTTGAAAACATAGCATCATATATATCACATTGATGCTGGGGCAATCTACTTTGATTTTGTCCTTTTTAATTTTACTTCTCAATATATTATTTTAAATTTCACTTGTAGATATAATATTTAGTATTCATTGGCAAAGATATCATCACACATAGTACAATAATTTTATAGTGATGATAACAATATCCTCTTTTGTATCATTGTACAGGATAAGGTTTCATACACATGAACGTTTACATGCAATTTTTTCTACATGTGCAGATTATGTGTCGCTAACAGAAAACGTAATAGTTGATCTTTTGCAAAATTGTGAAAGGCAACAGTAAAGGCACTGAAGACTAATGCAAGAGACACAAGTCAGAGGTGATAACAATGGTGGCAACAAATAGAAGATGAAGCATCAATGGTGAAGAAACAGATTGCAACGAATGATAGGAGTGTATGGTGATATCTAATTATGATGTTGATACTATAACATGCAAGCGGATATAGCACATTGATAATCTAATTCAATGTAAACATTTTCTTTTAATTTTTCTTTCAATTTAAAGTGTTGCATGAGCATCTCAAATAGGTCAATAAGATTTAGTGCTGATAACTTTATTCTCCTATTGAAATATTCCATGGTAGAAGTGTTTATGCATAGAAATGTACATACCTTTTTTATATATGGTATTGCTATGGGTCAACACTGAACTTATTTAGAACATCATCAGAAGGCCAGGAGATTGTATTTCAGGGGATTGAATGAACACCGAGACAGAGAGAAACATTTCACAAGAAACAATAAGCGTGGTCAAGGCAATGAAGGACAATGTAGAATGAGCAACAGAAGTTCCAGTAACATTAATCTACAATGGTGATAGACTATCAAAGTGTTATAAACTTTGACATACATGAAGGTGGTTATAAGTGAGTCTACATCATACATCTATATGACCAATATAATTAATATGCGGTTAGAAGATGAAAATACAACACCAATTACGAAGAAGAACTAATCACCCTAGACAGAAGAAATAGTACAAGTAAGTCGCAAATAAGCGACTGCTTATGCAACAACCCCACTTGTGAACATATGAGGTAAACTAAGTCAAACGGTAACCCCAAATGACAATTGACAAACACAGCGGTATAGAGGTCATATGTATATTGGTCATATTCCACAATACCAAACACAAATAATAATACAGAGGGTCATGGTTCATATTAATCACGCATGTTCCCTAATTCGGGAGTAATGGCTTTGGTAGGTTTGGGGATGCTTGTCTATAGGGCAAATAAGGAACTACTATGGGGAGGCCACAGGACGTTATGAAGCTCATAGTATAGTTAGCCCAGCACCCCCCCCCCGCTCCATAGGCTGGGCTACACGACGTCTGCAAAGGTAGCAGATAGAAGGGCGTGTCCGACATTAGGGCGTGTCCGACATAAATAAAAAAATTTCATTGATTTTGTGCAGTGGTTAATGGAATACAATACCATCATATTATCACAGAGAATAAGTATGTGGAAGTACATGAATATAGAATATATTTATGAAATAACTAAAAATAACTGTGAATATCGCCACATGTCAGAATAGTAAAAAACCGAATAGACTATGAAAATTGTTACACCATTTTCAAAAACAAGGGGGGGGGGCATACTGCCATGTGCCGATAAGAGGCAGGCATCGGTAAATTGATGTATTAAGAGTAGGTTTACCGTAGAAGAGAAATTGCCGTAGTGAGAGCAATTCACACTATCAATATGAACTAACACGCACGAATAAATCAAGGAAAGTCAGCGCGGAACTCATGATGATGATGAATAGCGAAGGGAGACTATTCAAAGAATTTGTGTATCACGTAGCGGGAGTTGGGTAGTTCACGTGAAAACGAGACGGCTGGACTCAGTCAGGCCACGGTCTCGATTGAAGCTAGACGTGAAACTGTGTTGAAGCCGTGAAAGATTATTGACACCATTAGTGTAATGATTCTTCAGCAAGAGGCGAAAGTATTTCGTACAGTTGTGCAGCTGATTGAATAGCCATTCAAAGCCTATTTTCAGTGTGCTGAGTTGATGGCGGCTCAGCAATGCTCCACGCCAGACGTCAAAGGTGGACGGCCGTAAGTGTCACCGTAGCGTAGTCAGACATTGTGTTAGAAATTACTGTGCAAAGGAGACGATAGTCTCTCATAAAAGTTGTAAACATTACTCAGCTGCTTTGAATATGTACTTTGCATATTTATCACATGCCATCCCGCACCTACGGGCGGGAACGTATGAAGATATTTGCTGTGATAATCGTCAATAAGAAATATTGAGGAGTGTCAAGGACGTCATGTTGTTCAGTGTTTATATCCTATGAATGTTCATGCTAAAGTCTGTCATTGAGGTTGAGAAAACGAGCAAAGAATCAGCTCCATTGCACAGGTCTAGCTTTTACTATTTCACTGCGAACTTTGGTTTCATTTTCTTCACTCGTTCACTATTTTGTTTTCTGATTTATTGTATGCGATAATTTGGATAAATCTAACATTGTCTAAGCCACGTGAGTGTGTGGCCGATTCACTTGTAGGATAGACATTAGATTCATCCTGGACACACATTGGGAGACTACTACTTAGGAGAAATTCCTGAGAGCAAACAGTCTATTGATAACTTTCAAATTAACCTTGATTATTTCGACCAACACTTTGAATGCCTACTAAGATTAGTGGGAAACCACTTGGAGGGAGGCATGGCACCAGTTCACATTGTCTGCAAGATGTCTGCATGAGGACAGACATGACTTAGGACACTTATTTTCCAGACAGGTGCAGGGAAGTCCTGTTAAATGATCCACAGGAATGTGCGACCGAAGCCATTCCGACAAGACGGAATGAATGAAATAGAAAGTAAGTGAGGTGAACTTTTATGGGAAACACTCTATTACGGAGGTGGAGGTGAATATGTATGTTTTGAGCTATACATGTTCTGGATAGATCTATAAATATATACATATATATTTATTTAGAACTGATATATGTCTATGTAACATATATGTATATTGGGAGATTAATGTATGGTCACTTCAAACGTCGCGAAAGTTTGGAGAGAACAATAATGGAGGGGTATATGTCTGGGAAGAGAGGAAAAGGAAGGCTAAAGAGAAGATGGGTGCAGGATGTGGCGGATGATCTTCAGATGGGTGTATCGGACGCACGGAACATCTTGCTTATGGTCGAGAGGTTATCCGGAAGGTTGTTATGGGAGCGAGGTTCCGCAAAGGACATGCTACTGAATGAATAAATATATGTTTATATTAATATATAGACATATGTGTTTTGAGATATGTAGACGTAGATACTACTCATCTCCGTTCGCTTCATTCCAGCTCTCTTAGGAACCTTGGAAGTCAACAACTCATATCAGAGAGTGACTGAGCCTATTGAATGGATCAATTTGGACACCTTCAAGCTGACAGTGAACTGCGTCTCACCGGGGAGCATGGCCTACGTGCCCTCTTAAGCTATGTATAGCATAATAAAATCAGCATCATCATACTATCCTCATAGCAGTAAATAAAAGCATGTATTGTATTTTAAACTCAGTTGTCCGTAAAAATTATAAATGTATACACATCTTTGTATAGCGTAATCGAGTGCACTTAGTCGTAGATCATTTAGTGGGTATTCGAACATATATTCCAGGATAAGAATATGTCAGGGAGTTTCCTTGCCTATGCAGCCCTCACGTAACAAGCTTATTCTGCATGTCATAATTCCTTCTTCATTCCTGGTGATACTAAGAACAGCTAAATTAATTTATCTTTTCAACGAGCACTTAGTAGCTGTTTTCTTGAGTATCAAGGGACGGTGTCTGCAATCAGCATAACAGACATTTTTTCCCGCGTTTTCTCTCTGGGATCTGGGGTGGTAATTAGTCCCTTCGGCAGAGTTAAGGGATCTGAAACTGCACCCTGAACTAAAGTATTGTGTTAAGTTAAGTATTAAGTATGAACTAAAGTATTTGCGGCATTATGCACAATGTATCTGTGCGGGTTGTTATTTGTCGACACTCCTGTCTTTTCCGCTTTTCACATTGGGCAGTGGGAGGCATTTTGTGTGATATTCACTGGCACAGGAACGGAGCATAATGGGGATGACCCGTTGCTGTGAAGTTGGAACCGCGACTAACTAACTAACTAACTAATCCTGAACTAAACACCAGTAGTAGAATATGACCTTTGACTGAGTGATTGACCACTCGGGATCTAACCCCAGCCAATTTGATGACAAATAGTAACAGCGCAAACGCCAACTACGATTATAAATGAACTTACTTGCTGCATCTTTGGCCGTTGCTCAGCACGATCTTGTAAATGGTTTTTGTTAGGGGATATTTACCATGTCGACAAGGAACTCCCCAATAATCATCGTAATCCAGAGTCCAGATGTTAACTCCCCCAAATCCGTTGGTGATTGCATAGCAGGCCTGTGGAAAACAAACACGGTCTACTTGTGATACACAGGGTTATAGTACTATTGTATTAACTGGTTTCACGTTACTTGCAAGTTACAGGACGGTGTAATTAACAGTGATTTAATAAGAAGGTTCACTTTCAGTACTTTGTCATTCTCAGCATGCCGGTGTGCTGGGGAATGAACAGGCGGACAGATTGGCTGGCTCGGCAAAATTTGGTGGAGTATTGATGCAGGACAAGGCAGACGTGGTTGCGGCCTTGTGGGAGCACGTGTACACCTCGGAGGAGCAGATGGAGCACCATGGTCTGGTAAGAATGAGACAACGAGGTGTGACGAGGGGTTCTGGCCGACGCTCGGCGCTCGGAGGAAAGGCGAGACGGACATATAATCAGATTGCTACTGGAACTATTAGTGTTGGAACTCTTCGCTGGCTGCTGAGGATGGAGACGGAGCGCTTATGGGAATGTCCCGAATGCTGTGATGTCGGTTCCTAGATCAATCAATCAATCAATCAATCTCAGATAAATGCGATACACAGACGATTCCGTGTGCGTGCAATTGGAAGTCGCAAATATTAGGCCACAAGAATACCATCTGCAAGGTCTGCAAGGTGTGTAATTTGCCTGGCCGCCCTGCAGGAAGCAGGGTTAGCAACGGCTAGACTCTCCCAGGAGGGGGTGATGAGCGAAAATTAGTCTGCCGATGACCCGCAGACTACACAAGTCAACCCTCACCCCCACGTGGTGCAGACCGGGCAACCATGACTGCGAGGTCATTGCCTAACGGGGCTACGGCTCGCCATAGGGGATGACTCACTGTGGTCAGATTAGTGTCCTAAACCTGCGACTGGCCTAGCAAGCCGGCAGGGGATCTTCATATTGCTCGTAGAAAACTTAAGAAGTATAAATGGTCTGAACCTAATGGATATCGAGCCGGCAATTTTGATGGACTACGAGATAGATCAGCTATTCATAATATAGACACAACGAACGTATGCGATTTTTATAGTAAATAAGAAGAGCTTATACAAACAATGGAAGAGAGGAAAATTGGATTGATGGGAATAGCGGACACCAGAACAAATGGGAAAGGGGGCAAGGAGCTCCACCACAGTTACACGCTTGTTTACTCTGGAGTAGTACAGCGAGAAAGGTTAAGACACCGGGTGGGAATAGTCATCGAACCACGGCTAGCATGTGGAATACTAGAAATAAAATATATATCAGAAAGAATCATAACAGTAGCATAAAAGAACAAACAATTACATGATATGTACGAATATACGCACTATGCAATGCAAACAATAATGAGCAAGAATGCGAGGACTTCTACGAAGACATACATGACGTGCTAAATAAAATATAAAAGCAGGACAACATCATAGTTATGGGAAACTTCAATACAAGACTAGGACATTACAGAGTTGGCATAGAAAAACATCTGGGATCATTTACAGATCAGCATAATTAAAGGAATGATAACGGAAGTAGACTGATAGAGCTTTGCAGCCAAAACGACCTCTATAAAACAAACACATTCTATAAACATACAGATTCACAAGTATGCACGTGGTATAAGTGGAACAATCTAGATACTAAAAGCCAAATTGATTTTATATTAACAAGAAATAACAGAAAGAGAAATATATTAGATGCAAGGGCAGTGCCCAATTTCAGTATAAACACAGATCATAAAGCAGTCGTTGCCACAATAAGAACCATCAGAAGAAGAAAACAAAGAGAAATGTGAATCATTAAACTTTAAAAAAAAAACAACAACTTAAACACGACGCAGTAAGGGAAAATTATGACAAAGAACTAACTGAACTCTTTGTAAAATTACCTATAGAAAGAAATACAGTTGAAGAAAAATGGGAGATGTCAAATCAAGCATTTTAAATACTGCAAAAAACCATGTGGAACCACGCAAAAACGCAAAACACGGTTAAAGAAAATAGCATGTTGGTGAAACGCAGAAGTAAAGAAAGCGGTAAAAGACAAAAAGGAAAAATATGAAAAGTTATTGAAGAGCAAACAGGAATGTGATAACATAGAATATAGAATAGAGAGAATACATGTGAGTAGAATAGTAAATAGGGAAAAAAAGAGTATGGAGAAACCCTAAATAAAAACTACAATGAGGCATCCAAAAACTTCTACAAAAATATAAGTGTATTGCAAACCAGAGGAGAACCCTTTCACCCAACTGAAATAATTAACAGCGAATATGGAGAACGAATAAGTGAACAACAACAAATCCTAATAAGATGGAAGCAGTATATCGAACAACTTTTCAACATCCCATCAGATGTCACAGAATTCAAGAGACCTACACAGATGTCACCGAAGAACTAGAACCAGACATACTAAAAGAAAAAATTCTAGAAGCCATTAGATTAGCCCCATTGAACAAATCACCGGGACTGGATGAAATACCAAATGAACTAATTAAAGCAGCAACAGAAGTAGGAACAGCTTGGCTACATAGACTTTTCAACCATATTTGGGTAGAACAACAGACACCACGAGACTGGGGACACGCCTAAATTATCACAGTTTGGAAAAACAAAGGCAGCAAAAGAGACTGCACACAATACAGAGACATTTCACTGTTGAGTCATACTGGGAAAATATTTTGAAAAATTCTTGAGAAAAGATTACGAACTACATTAGAACCCCAGCTAAGCGAAACACAGCTTGGATTTAGGAAAAATAAAGGATGCACAGATTCCATTTTTGCTCTTAGACGAACTTATAGAAAAATGATCGAATTCAATGAAACACTCTACTTAGCCTTTGTCGACCAAGAAAACGCATTCGATAGAATAGATAGTAACAAGCTGTCGGAAATCCTTAAACAATATGGAGTGAGTACACATCTAACAAACCTATGTAGAAGTTTATGCAACAACAGTGAATGCATAGTGAGAGCAACTGGAGGACACTCAGAACCCTTCACCATAAGATCTAGAGTACGACAAGGTTGTGTCCTGTCCCCCCTCTTATTCATAACATATATAGACAACATATGTGAGGAAACCAGCCAAACAGAGACAGCAAGAATACCGAATGACGAGAACATAGAAGATGAAGCATCTGCAAATCTAACCATTAGAGAACTCCTGTTTGCGGACGAACCAAGCACTAATAGCAAAATCAGAAGCTGAATTACAAGACCACATGAAGTCTAAACGAAATGTGTAGGGAACATAATCTGAAAATAAGCACAAGTAAAACAGAGGTATTGACTATAACCAAAGAAGAAAAAGTAACAACAATCCACCTAAACGAACATCCCTTGAAACAAGTAAAGAGTGTCAAGTACCTAGGAAGTATAATGCCACATGGCGTTTAGACAGAATGACGTCATCGGAATAGGCGGTAGAAAATCATATAGGGAAAATCCACTCGGACACAAAAGTGGACGTCAACAAAGGAATCCAAGGAGAATGTGGAGAACGTAATTGGACAGCAACGAGAGACGCTGGGACTTCGCGATACGGACAAGAGGTGTTTATGAAGGCTCGCTGTGAAGGTGACACCTGGAGGCCGTGATTTCAGGATGAAACAGCTGGGACTCCGGAGAGGAATTTATTGAGGCGACAACGGTGAATGGATCGGGAATGGAAATCCACATAGACTGAATTGTAGTATCTAAGAAATTGAGCTGAAGAATGGATAGGAAGGCTTCAAGGGCGACGAGCTGGTTTGGGAGCTCAGGGGTGGATGTATTTGAGTAGGTGCCGATCTTGTGGTTAGGGATCAGCCTGCTTTTCTGCCAGAGTTTTAATCCTGTTACCGGTGGCGGAAAATAAACGTCTGGAAAAATCGTTCGCTTCACTTGAGTATGCTGTTCTGAGTTCTGTTATCAAGTTCCGACTTTTCGATGATGCTTTTTGTGTTTGCTCCAGTTTGCGTTTAGAGGACAGGCACATTGAGACATGTGGGGGTCGTTTCTGGACACCGTTTGTTGATCAACATAAATTCCCGCCAGTTTCTAAGAGCTGAACATAAGTAATTACGCACCAGCGGCGCAGTTCACACCGTGCTACACAGAAAGAAAGAACGCACGAAAACTCCACGTCACAAAGATGGGGAAGATCAGGAATTATTTCAAGTAAATTGAAGATCATAGACGTTACAAAGTTTACAACAGTAAGTTGGAAGTTTATATTTCACAAGAACAATCAGTTCGACTAGAATTAACATGTCAAGACAGTGAGAAAATAGTACTGTAATAACACCGTTGCGTATAAGAATTACAATAACAGTATAATAGTTACACAGCAAGAATGCACCATACGCGCAAAACGGCACGATATTAAACACAACACAGCGCTATCAAATATTTCTGAACAACGAACAATAAAAGAGATTGTAAGATATTTAAGAACATTATATTTAGAAAGAATGTGTGACACTTATAGCTTGAATGTTACCTTTGAAAAGAAGAGAGACAACAGATGCAGGCCATATGAACAATTTGACTATTTAATCGACATGGAAGATACTTATGGCAATCATAGTAGGCAGTGAGCTCGTAATAAACACTGCGCTGTCACATTAAACTATTAACAGATTGACATTTCACAATAACGTGCGGTACTTACAAGAAATTAATGCAACTGATCGTTTAAAACTGCTCAGGAGTTATTAATTGTTTATTCTCGCAACTCTATTGCTGAAGTAATACATTAATAACGATTTGTGGGTTGAATTGTTACATACCCCACATTATCGAGAAACTTCGAAACAGAAGACAGTATATACGAATTGTCCTATCAGAATTTGGGGACAGAGCAAAGTAGTATACAAGAGCAGCAAGTTACACTGCAGTCAGAGATACATATGTTATACCGAACATGACAACCTTGAGGAACATGGGTCACCGGTACATTTCGGAGGTGCACTATTGTAATCTGTGGAAAACGAACATACTACTTCGTAATTAACGACACTACTTCCAAACCTTGGTGTCCCTCCACATAACCCTTTCAGGACATTTTTTTCTCATTGACACTGCCCTCCATAATATTCCCGCACTCAACCTTCACTGTGTCAACCATGTATTATTATGCCGTTATCAGATACTAGACTCAAGAACTTTACGTGACACACATTGCGCCGCCATACCAAGTGAGCAAGGATTTATTAACGACATTTCAGTCGTCACGGACACATTGTTGCTGACTATTTACAGTCGCCGAAGCAGCATTTTGTTTGTCTCACGGTGCCAGTTCATTATATTAGACTGACACCTCACTGGCATAGGATCAACGGACACGAAGTTTCTTCACAGAATATCGCATTCTTTATCGTCAACACTACACATGGGACATTACTTGACTTTACACGGAGACACTACACACGTCATCATGGAGGAATAGAAGGATGGATAAGACACCACACAACAGTCTACTGTGTGTATCGCTGGAATCATATACCCAAATTTAACTCAAAGTTCGACGGGTGCACCATAACCGACTAGGTTTTGTCAGTCGGCCACAGACCGCGTGGGTCTAGGTGCTGGTGTAAGTGCATTACACCATCGTGTCATTTTACCAGATATTGTGTTTCGAGGAGAACCTCCATTAATTGTCGACATTTACTGACAACGATAACGTCTGGACATAACGTCAACCTTTTGTTCCACACGTCATATTGGACCAAAGGAGTCAACCCAAATATTGCACAAGGCCAGTATATGTTACTGTTGGTTAATGTGTTATTGTTGATAAATGAGGTGCCTATTATTTAATATTAAGTAAATTAGTTCAAAAATGTATAGTGGGAGCGGTTGGAAGAGCGTTTCTACATTAAGCAAGGACACTTGAATATTGTGGGGTCAACACATAATTGTTGTCTTGGGTTAAGTGTAGTAGTAAGAGAGGATATTTACGTCAAATTTCTGTAAAAGTACTATTGTCTTTTATGAAAGAAAATATATAGTTACGTCACTCGTCAGTCGTCTTCTGTCACTGTTGACTGTCTAGTATTATATATTCTTTACACTGAATATATTTCTTATATTATTTTATATTATTTACAGATAGTAACACTTAAGATATATAGATAGCAAGAAGTTACTGAATTTCGTTATTGTTCAATTTTACATTGCTGTTGAGTTGCAGTTCACATTGTGTTCAGCAGTTGTTATATTGATTGTCTACTCCGAATTGAACATATTTACATTTTTACATTGTTCTATCATATTTCAGCTAGATAAATTATTACACAGGTAGGACAAGATGTCGACTCTACAATATTTCACGGAGTTGGGTGAGAAGAATGGAGTGGCTGGAGCAGAGCTAAGAAATTGGGTCATACAGGAATTTAGAACTCAAACCGCACATGAGAAGGAGGAACGATTGAAAAAACTAGCAGCTGAAAGGGAGGAACGATTGAAAAAACTAGCAGCTGAAAAGGAGGCAAAGCAACTTCAAGCGAGACGTGAACAAGAAGAACGAAAAGAGAAATTGGCTCTGAAGGAACAGGAGATAGCGCGGCAACGTGAAAAGTTAGCTGAAATGAGAAAAGAATTAAAGGCAAAACAGATTGCCGTAGAGGCAGAAATCAAACAAAAACGACTCACACTTGAAAAAGAGAATCTTGCACAGGAAACAATGTGGAAGGAGCAAATGAGACAAAGGTATGAAATAAAGGAAAATAATCACACAGGTAAAGTATCTGCTACAATAGTGAAAGAACCGAACGCCAGAGATTTCGTTCAGAAAGTAACTATCGAACACAAGTCTAACGAAACACTTACAAGTACAAATGCCCAAATTGAAACAACACAAGAAGAAGAAAAAGAAAAGACGCAAATAGAACAGGGTACATCAACGGTAGACATGCATGATACAATGCTACTGAGTGATAGCATAACGGTAAATAATTGCAAATACCAAGATTTGCACAAAGTCAACGAACCCAAACATGAAGAAATAACTGATACTCAAAAACAAAGCAAACGAGATTATTTGTCGGTAAATGACATATTTTTGAAACATTCAAAAAAGAGACCAAAAGTTACACGCATTGGTTGTTACACACAAAAGTTACATGCACAACAAGCGAGGAAACATAGTGTAAACGGGTTCATACAAACAAAAACGTATATCATAAACATGCACACAGAAGTGAAGAAGCATATCACAAATATACACACAAGAGGCAAGAAATGTATTACATACATACGCACAGAAGTCAAGAAGTGTGTCACAAACGTACATACAGAAGTCATTAGGTGTATTACACACATACACGCTGAAGTTAAACAGTATGTTACTAACAGTTACACACAATCAAAGAAATACGTTGCGTGCGGCATTACAATTATCCATTCACAAGTTAAAAGAAGATACACAAGACTGAAAACAATTACATTGTTCCAATCAACAAAGTTACCATGTATAAATATTGGCATGCTTGCAAAAGAGAGATTCTATAGGTTTGAAACAAAGAAAGAAAGAAAGAAAATAAATGAAAGGAAGAATAAAAGAAAATAATAAAGTAAAATAAAATGGGATGAATGTGAAAGTGTTAGGTTCATATCAACACATAGTACACTACAGACACATTAGGGTGTTATTACTTAGTTATCCCAGATGTCACTGCGTAAAGTTATACTTGTCAGAATTGTTCTCATTATCTTTCTTCACTTAAGTGTGTGAAAATATGTTGGTTCTCTATTCTACAGATAATTGTTCGTAACTATATCGTTATTAGAGAACTTAATAATTTTATGAAGAGTATTTGATTTAAATATTTATTATATTTCTGATTTATTATCTTAGAAATCTTGAATCTTTGAGATATGATTCTTCACAAAACTGTAGGATCTACAAATCAATTATAATCTTGCCGATATTCTAAATCAATTATAAATATAAATATTTTATTCAATTTATTCAATTCTAGTTTATTATATTTGTTTGTTCATAGAGTGTTTGAAAATATGTGTTAGATAGCACCGAATTTACTGGCAATACACACACAGATCAACAATTACATATTATTAATACAAATAGCTAGTTTAAGTAGTTGGATACTTCTGTCAATATGTGATTTTGACAGGATGATAAGAAATTTACGTGAGGAGGAACCGATGAGGCATGGAGAACTTTGAGAACTTTGACTTGTGAGGTTTTTCTCCTGTGTCGAGTTTTCACTTGGATGGTTTGTTACTGGGGGTAACTACTTTAAAGGAACACCGGTGAACACGTATTGTGATATGAGTTGAACTGAATGAACATTGTATAATATTAGTATGTGTATATGGAGTTAATTTAATGAATTGTGATAATAGTTGATTAGTTAACGTAGTTAGATTAAATACTATGTTAGTATAGTTATATTTTGATCATCGACCGTTAGTTATTATTACTTAATTATGGGTTGTCAGTTTTATTGTGATCGCCATTTCCAAGTATAGACACCACTACATATATCATTATGAAATACGCCGTTGAAGGATATTGTCACTCGGTCATTATTGCCACACCTTCACAGATAATTTATGATGACTTCTTTAAGGAGCATTTACCTCGATTACGCCTAAAATTATGACGTCATAATACTGGTCCCCTACCTACCCGTTTGATGATATTAATATTTACGACATAGCGGTCGGGATAATTGCAATGATGCTTACAATACGATAGTAAATGCAACTGGTACCTGTTTATTCCTCACGTCCCCTTACTCCAGGTTTTGACCTAGAGAAGGACGCTTGTCCTAAACGACAAATGAGGGACTGATCTTTATGATTAGATCGTACAGCCTCCCCATGGGCTGTACACACGACATTTACCGTTGGTGTGTAGATTGGAGGGCGTGCCCGTTATATATTATTTTTTTATGTTGTGGGTAATGGATAGGTGTCCATATCATCTTGCTAGTCCCATAAAAGTCATTGTGTTTACACTGCTATGTGTCAGGTTAATTCTCTTGATGAAAAAAAAATGATTACATCATTTTAAAAGGGAGGGGGGCATACTGCCACATGGCGTTTAGACAGAATGACGTCATCGGAATAGGCGGTAGAAAATCATATAGGGAAAACCCACTCGGACACGAAAGTGGACGTCAACAAAGGAATCCAAGAAGAATGTGGAGAACGTAATTGGACAGCAACGAGAGACGCTGGGACTTCGTGATACGGACAAGAGGTGTTTATGAAGGCTCGCTGTGAAGGTGACACATGGAGGCCGTGATTTCAGGATGAAACAGCTGGGACTCCGGAGAGGAATTTATTGAGGCGACAACGGTGAATGGATCGGGAATGGAAATCCACCTAGACTGAATTTTAGTATCTAAGAAATTGAGCTGAAGAATGGATAGGAAGGCTTCAAGGCTGGCTTGGGAGCTCAGGTGTGGATGTATTTGAGTAGGTGCCGATCCTGTGGTTAGGGATCAGCCTGCTTTTCTGCCAGAGTTTTAATCCTGTTACCGGTGGCGGAAAATAAACGTCTGGAAAAATCGTTCGCTTCACTTGAGTATGCTGTTCTGAGTTCTGTTATCAAGTTCCGACTTTTCGATGATGCTTTTTGTGTTTGCTCCAGTTTGCGTTTAGAGGACAGGCACATTGAGACATATAATATCATCAAATGGCAGATCAGGAAACGAAATCGAAAATAGATGCAATAAGGCAAACCAACTCATTGGACAAATGGCACCAATATTTAAGAACAAACATGTATTAATAACTACCAAGAAAGCACTTTACAACACAATCTTCCTACCAACTCATTGCTACCAATGCCAAACCTGGACAATGACATACGTTTGTTGTAGTCGTAGTCGTGGTAAAGCTCACAATATACTTCTCGTTTTTCAGTGATTCATTCAACGTATCAGGAAGAGATAATATCAGAAATTAAGAAATCATGACTAAAGTGGGGGTTAAAGCAGCACTAGATTTTATTAGAAAGCAGCAAGTCAAATGGTTTGGCCATGCAAGTAGGTTACCAGTCAACAGCATACCACAACAAACAATGATGTACAGACCAGATGGAAACAGAGGAACAGGCCGACCACGTAAATGTTGGACGGAGGGAATAGCAGAGTCCATGGAATATCGATATATGAAGCCCATAATCAGGCACTCTCACGATGTTTATACTTCACCTCGACACCGCAAGGTACAAGAGGAACATGATGAAATGAGATGAGAATATCATCAACGATGTTTCTATCCACCCATGGTGTTCTCATAAGTGTCCCCAAAGCCATATGTCATTATCTTCCTAATAATTCATCACTTGTATGTTAATTGTCCATGATTCACTTCCATACATCATAATGAAAAACAGTACAAGAACCTTGAGCTTGAACCTTGAGCAAGAACCTTGATTGAGCATAGCCTACGATGGGTGACTTTGTAGTGTTCTGTTATGATAATTTGGCTGTGTCCAGTGTGTGCCGCGTGGTTACGCACCCACTTCACACGCGTGATCCGGGGCTTGTTTCCGGATCCGTTCAGGGATATGCACTACTGACGAGCTCAAACGAGAGCGAAACTCGAGTATAGTGCTTCCATATTGACGTGGATAGGCCTTAGGTTCATACCAGAATACGATCAGCGTTGCCATTTGTGGGTTGTGCTCAATATTTAAAGTACAAGAACCAACATATATGCCTCGGAGGAATTGTTGCATGATTGAGAATCATCCCAGTGGGTTGCAATGAAAGCGGCGTTCTGCAAGGGAGTTCGGCATCACACTATCGTTACATAATGTTAACAAATGACTAGTTTTTTTTTTTTAACTACAAAAGGGGTGTTTGTTTATTGCCTATAACATGTTTTGTAACAAGTGCGTTTTCGTTGTCTATAGACTTTTTACCACATTTTTCTATACACTATGTTGTTAACCGAGTATGTGTTACCAATATACACTATTTTGATATTATTTTCTGTTGATCTTTGTATGCAATATCTTAAAACGAGTATATTGTAGCATCTATACATGTGTTAAAACGAGTCTAAGGTTGGAATCAGCCGCAGATGATTTTGAAGCACACGTTGTTGCGCTGATTTCCATAGCATGAGTATCGATCGTTCAAAATGCAATAGCACATTGTTGAACGTAAACACTGTCCAATAATCCAAAAACTTTCAAAAACGCCGAAGTTAATTGCGATGTCCTCTGAATGACAAGTTAGTTAAAGCGAGTATCTTTTGGTGTCTATAAACTATCTTTAATCTAGTATAGGTTTGTGTTTTAAAAGAAATATTTGTTAGTGCCTATACAATTTGTTGAATTAGGCATTTGTTGGTATGTGGGCCGTTTATTCTAACACTAGTGTATATAGGTGATGTACGCCTTATTTTTCAGAGCATGTGTCGTGTGCGTAAAGAATGAATGTCGTATTGGTTACTTGTTCTTCTTTACCACTTTAATGTCGCCCCTGGAGTGAAGGGAATAAACACCCACATTATTGTTAATTCCATATCTCTATTCTGGAGATATCCAGCAGACTCCGTCCTCACACTCCCTCAATCTGAGGACACTTTCTTCTCACTCTTGCTTACTCCTGGATCATGCCCCCTCTCATTCTTCCCCAACATAACATACTTGACAACTCTAGCCTCAACAAATAAAAACAAGAAATGTATTAAATCAAAGAGTATATGTAGGAGAAGTGTGTGTGTGTGTATAAGGTGTAGAATGTGTGACGTGTACTCTAAAGTGTCTATGGACTCAGATTAGTGTTCAAGAGTATAGTCATTTGCATCCTTGTGCTGACAACACACCAGCACCATGTATCCCATACAAGTAGCCTCACCCAGGTGATCCTCCTGTGGTCACGTGAAGACTTCCTCCGTTGTCTCTGGAACCACTAGGATGCTTGGACACCCCTGACAAAACACTGTCTAATGAGAGTCTTCAATCTGATTCACACTATGAATTTCCTCTGTTATTTAACCTATTGTCACTGTTATTGGAGAAATCTTAATGGATCTAGAGTCACTGGTTCTGAAGATTCCTCATATTAACACCACAGCCTAAATGTTCTCTGTATCAGTGTAACTTTGGTGTGAATGTTCCTGGTATCAATAGTGTATCTCTACAATGATCTGACTGTTCAATGATACAACTATCACTTGCTACTCATAATCCCATCAGCATGTCCTGCTCAGCAGAAGCCAGGTTCCCGCAAACCAACTTGGGTATAAGCCCAATGTAGCGGCCTCTCAGCAACCTCTGTCTTCAGATTCTGAGCGATCATCTTCTAAATTTGTGTTAGTCCCACCGCTGAAAATCACAGCACACATACGTGGACCTGGAAATTGAACCTGTAGAATAGAGAATACTATGGTGAGGGCAACTCAGTCCTGGCTAGAATTAGGTAAGTGTAGGCCAATAACAGCACTCAGATCTATAACAGAGATCCGATCTCTGTCATACGGCCAAATAACTCAATCATATGATCTGAGACATGGCAACACCAGGAAAGAATAAAGGAACGGGTAGAAACCCAGCAGATGCCCTACTGGAAGATTCTACCATTACACATTTCTCTCCTCCCTCTCAACCATCCATAATCTCTCTAATTATTATTCCACTGCATTGTCCTCAACTCCCTGAGTAAAATGATATATCACACAAGCTAGTTGAAGCCACACAATAGAATACTAGTGCCGACGCTCCTATGATACTTTCTAGCACCGCACTTATAGACCATTCTATCACTAATCATAATACATTATATCACTGCACCTATAATACATTATATCACCGCACAGTACTGTACTATATTCCTAATCATACTCTTAAGTCAGATATTATTAATTGCCTACCATATGCCCATTCTAGTTGTTACTCGAGAAACTAGGCAATCCGATTGGATCTATGTCCGCGGATAACTATCACTACTTAGACAGTCTAGTCCCTCTCATATAACACAACTCGGAATAATGCACCGATCTCAACACTTCAGAATGTTATTCCCAACTCCCTCCACTTGTTTACCGCACTGGGTTTTATCTGGGTGCTTGAGTGACGTCACCAAAAAGTCCAGACGCCAATCAGTCCAGAATATGGCTTTGTCCTCCTGTTTCCAGACTAACCGGAGTCAATTAGCTGTCAAGTTTCCTTTCATCTGGGGAGTTCTTTGTCTCATCCAACAAATATCCGGGTTGTCTGTGAGCCGGAGACCTTTCCCCCATATGACAGAATCCTTCCGACCTCTGGCAGACACTCTGTCCATCACTTTCAACGGCCAACTCCCGCTTCGTAGACAGATGTCGCCAGTACACGTCTCTCGAACAACAACCTGTCAACAAACTGTCGACCGTGTGTAGACCACTCGACGTGACTCACTTTGATCTCATACACCAATGCTGACCAGGTGCAGACAGTCTGTACGACGTATTTTCCTCAGTTGGTTCAACATCACAGGGTCAATTGTGTTTGCAAACCAATGTCGGGCTTGGTTGTCATCGATCGCAACTAACAAGTTTATGTAACTCGTGACAGCATGCATCTTTCGTTTAGTAACATATGGATGTGAGTCAAGGGAAATTTCACTTATACTACATGTGAGATGTTCAGCTCAAATGTTACTGACTGAACAATTCTGAGAATATCTTTGACCACGGAGAAAAATAATACTGAAATTATGCACGACCTGAACATTGAAGACAACTGGCTCGTAAACAACATCATGTCTCGGAAACTAAAGTACGTGTCAAATATTAAACGTAATAGTGACTTGAAAGAATAGTGAAGGGAGGTATGGCTTACTATAAGATGGACACAAGACACTGCAGACACGTTGGACATCGGAGTGCAAGAGGTGTGGGAAATCGCAAGGGATCTAGAGGTTGCCTGGCGCACTGTGATTAGAGCAATGTTATACAAAGAACCTGTCAGATGGTCATACACAGTATTGGAATTATTTGTTTGTTTATTGTTTACATATTGTGTTCATTTCAGCACTTAGTGGTAAGGAAGCTGTGTTAGTGTAGTGGCTAGATACTCTCCTGTTAGGCTGGTGGTTATGGGTTCAACCCACATCGAGGGGTTGTCGACATTTTAAAACTAACCAGGTCGAGACGGCTTAAGATGGGTACCAAGAACTGTCTAGGGAAGTGAAAGCGGCAGCTGGGATACTGACCACTTTAAATAATTCAGTGACACACAAAATGTATGTTTGGAACAAACAAAGTACACAGACACATGAACAAGTATGATTGTATACATGTTTGTTCACTGAGCAATGCCATTGCGGAATTTTACACGATACAAAACAAATATGACAATAACCCTAGTGTGGCGTTATATGATCCTTCTGTTCAAATGGAAGGTCATATTTGGCGATATATTATCCTTAGGCACTGAATCAGTGAACTATCCGTGACAACTGGCATATAACAATATACGTCTATCACTGTAAGATGCTTGCTGCTTAATGTGTGAAAAACAGTCATTTACAAAACTTTATGTATTTTTTGTGTCAGTAACACGCCAGGGAAACGTTGTTTGTGGTGTCTTACCTTTTCAGTGACACTCTCAACTGATTCAAAACTAACCCATTGATCACCTTTCCCTGCCATGCTGACTCGCTCATAGGAAAAATTCAATATCTTGGCTCCGGACTCAATGAACTCACACACCTGGCGAAAGTGTTATTATATGTGAAAATGCTTGGAAAAGAGGCCTGAGGTAGCAACACTACTAATTGAAGTTAAATTGTTCGAAGCAAATATAAGACCTGCCTACATAATACCCACATTGATATATATATATATATATATATATATATATATATATATATATATATATATATATATATATATATATATATATATATATATATATATATACACACATTGGCACCTTGCCGTCTTGACAGGCGATAGTTTGTGCTTTAAAAATGCATACTAACTTTTACCCATGGCGGTGGTGAATGTGACTGATAAGGCCAATTCGCGCTGTAAATATCCGTTTGCGGTGGGTGCATGTGAACACGTGGTTATTTCCACCATCATGCATCATCTTGCGACTCACACACTCGGTGTGTGACTTATCTGCAATACTTTTCTCCTTTGTCTTTATTCCATTTATGATCTTTGCTCTCCATGCAACACGTTCACCGGCGACTTGCTCACACTGTGCATTATCAATGCCTGTATCAATCATGTCCCGCTTACACACATCTTTTTATCGTAGTAGATGCCGACTCTGAGATCTCTTACCCATCTGTAATTCACCAAAAAAGATTTCCTTTAATATTCTACCATCATCCATCCTCCTAAGATGTCCCATCCATCTAAGTCTACGAAGACTGAGAATGGAATAAACCGTCACACAACCTGATCTTTCCAATACTTCAGTATTTGTGATTTTGTCTTGTCACTTAATACCAAGAATTCGTCGCAGACACCGCATATGAAAGCTGTTTAAAAGTTTCTTTTGGTGTGAGTAAGTTGCCCTGGTTTCACTGCCATAAAGAAGAGTACTAAGGACTAAAGCTTGATAGACAAGGACTTTTGTTTTGGCAGTAAGCTTCCTGTTCTCCCAGACTCTTTTTCTTAACCTGTTCATTGTTGTTGCTGCCTTACCAATCCGGATGTTGATTTTCTTATCTAGGGATAATTTGTTATTTACCACTGATCCTAGATATGTAAAATGGTCTACCATCTCTGGTTCGGCGTCGTCAATAAAGATTGATGGTACCCCATGTGCACCTTGTGACATATGGATGGTTAATGCCTACCTACATATATAACTATTTATTTGCTAACTTAACCTCCCTGCATGCCAATTTATCTATCTTTCTATCAGCCAACCTGTCAATCGTTTTATCAATCAAACCGCTAATTTTTTGTATCAGTCATTCAGTCAATCTTTCTATCAGACAATCTACCAATCTAAAACTAGACATACCAGCTTCATTTCTGGAGAGGCTATTATTACTATGTACTGCCAACATACAATTCAATTTTCTGAAAAAGGTATACCTCAAAAATGACGGAGTGGTTACTGGAAGTCCTCTTGGTCCTATTCTACCGGACATCTTCATGGCACATTTAGAAGAAAAGAGATCCTCAGAAATTAAAAACTTGGTCTTCTACCGTCGGTATGTGGACGGTATAATAATTATAACTACAGACAACCTGCAAGCAACGTCGTTCCAGGCCATAATGAACAGGACGCCTAAAGACATCTCTCTATCTATGGAACACGAACACAATGAAGCGTCGCCGTTCCTAGATATTCTAATGAGACGTAGAGCAGACGGCACAATTCAAAGATCGGTGTTCAGCAAAGAAACATGCACTGGCCAATACTTAAATTTTCAGAGTTTCACACCTCTCCAGTACAAACGGGGCATATTACGGGCCCTGTTTCACCGTGCTAGGTAGATATGCAACCAGGATACACTTACATAGGAATTTGAAACTCTGAAGAATGCTTTAAACATGAATAGATATTGCACAGGATTTATAAAGCGCCACTGCCAACAGCCCAAACCAAAACCAGACGTATATCGCTTTGTACGCCAAATCTAATTGTATTTACCAATTTACATGCAGGTGCGAGTCTACCTATATCTACCTTCGGCAGGGTTGCTTAACACATTCCTAACTGGACACGCAATAAAGACATGGAAGAAAACTCCGATTAAAACAAGACAATCTGACGTAACAGAGACGGAGAGACAAACTAACGTCCAGACTGCTTCTTTACATACAGATATGAACGATACGAAGCAAGGCGATACGATACGAGAAGTAAGGCGCCTCCTTACCTCCGCTAGCCTACGGGACACCCTTGAGCACGGTGGAGTACCCGTTTAGCCCCCCGATCAGGGTTACGTGAAGCCATGGGTGCAGGTGATGGATGAAGATGGAGAGCAGCTGACAGATAGTTGTAGGTTATGGTCTCCACCTTCACCACGGTAAGCAGAGGATCTCTTTTTTTTAGGAGACAATGGCTACGGTCACTGACAAGTATAGTCACTGCTGGGAAGGAAAGCAATGGCAAACTACCTTCTTTATAGATGCCAAGACAATCATGTTGTGTGGACTCATCGATAATCAGAGAAACGGTGTAAATGGGTGCTTCATAGGAGCAGCCTCTCCCGGTAGGGATAGTCATGCGCACCAGGTGACTCCAGACTGTCAACAGGCTACTAGGTGCAAAGGATTAATATAATTGAAAGTAGGAACTTGGAATGTTAGAAAAATTAATGCAGATGGAAAATTAGAAAACATCAAACAAGAAATGGAGAGAGGGAAGATTAACATATTAGGAATATCGGAAACGAGATGGAAAGGGGCAGGGATAAGGACAGGAAAGGATTATAAGATTATTTAATCTGGGGGAGAAGAACAGCAAAGAGGTGTAGCCATTATATTAAATAAGCAAACATCAAATTCTGTCAAAGGATATCGAGCTGTGTCAGACAGAGTTCTGTTAGTAAAATTAAACGGAAGACCTTTTAAAATAAATATCATTCAAGTATATGCCCCAACAAGTAAATGCAGTGAAGAAAATATCGAGGAATTTTATAATGACATGGCGTCTGCTTTGAAGAACTGCAAAACGTCAGAAATAAATATCATAATGGGTGATTTCAACGCAAAAATAGGAAAGCAAGGCGATGGATGCAGTGTAGGCAGCCATGGTTTGGGAGAGAGAAATAAAAGACGATACAGACTTGTAGAATGGGCAAAAGAACAAGATATTGTTGTAGGAAACACATGATTTAAACAGCATCCTAGAAGATTATGGACATGGAGGAGTCCAGACAGCAGAGTTAAAAACCAGATAGATTACATCCTGATTAACAGAATGTTTCGAAATGCATTAACAGTCGTAAAAACAGTTCCAAATGCAGACTGTTACAGTGATCAGAGATTAATTACAGGCACATTGAGGGTAAAGTTAAAGAAAGTCAAGTATATAGCAGGAAACCCCAAATATGACTTGTGCAAATTGAAAACTAACAAAGAAATACAAGACAACTTTAACATAGAAGTAAAGAACAAATTTGATTTCTTGTCTGATCTATATATGCTATTTCAAAATGTAGATGATCATTCGGAAATGCTGAAGAATTCAATCAGTTGTGCAACAGAAAAAACTATTCCAAAATTACAGAAAGTGGGCCGTAAGACATGGATGACTGAAGAAATTGTACAACTAATGGAAACAAGAAGACAGAACAAAAATAATCCTGCCAAATATGAAGAAATTCACAGAAAAGTCAGAACCTTATGTAGGGAGGCAAAAGAAACATGGCTTGAGAAAACTTGCGGAGAAATTGAAAAATCAACACAACAGTAAAAAATGCGAAACTAATGCACAAAAGAATCCAGGAGCTTACTAATCAAAGAACACGTACATCAGCAGGCTGCCAAAAGACAAAAGTTGGAAGAGTCATAATAGAAAAAGATCAGATCTTACATGTATGGTCAGATTACGTGAAAAACCTTTATGTTGACAACAGAGACGAACACTACGATGTTCAAAATAATAATGAAGGACCAGCAATTTTGAAGATAGAGGTTCAGAATGCTCTTAACCATATGACATCTGACAAGACCCCAGGTTCAGACAGCGTCACAACAGAAATGATTAATGCTTTAGAAAAATATGGAATAGATAAAGTCACCAGTCTGCTTAATACAATATATATGGAAATATATTTCGTGAATTATGTAATTCTGTATTTATTGCAATCCCAATGAAATCAAGAGCCTTGGAATGTGATCAACATCGAACAATTAGTATAATGAGTCACATCACGAAGATTTTGCTAAGAATTATCATGCAAAGAAATAGGAGGAAACTCCAACCTGAAATAGGAGAAGAACAATGTGGGTTTGTAGAAGGAAAGGGTACAGTAAATGCTGTGTATTTACTGAGAACCGTAATCGAACGATCTTTAGAAGTAAACAAAGATCTACACCTTTGCTTTATTGACTACACAAAAGCTTTCGATAAAGTGAGGCATGTCGACATGATAAGGATGCGTGAAGATCTACAAATTGATGGAAAAGATCTTAGAATGTAAAAAACACATATTGGAAACAAGCTGTCATAAGAGGTGATAATGAAGTAGGCCAATATCAGCCTATTAAAAGAGGTGTGAGACAGGGATGTGTAATGTCTCCAGATCTGTTTTCCCTGTACAATGAAAGTATTTTAAGAAATATTGAAGATATGGAAAGAATCAACATTGGGGGACGATGCATCAATAACATTAGATATGCAGATGATACAGTCTTGATTGCAGACAATGAACAGGATCTGCAATATTTAGTAGATGCGGTTGTTACACGCAGTGAACAACGAGGGTTAGAATTAAATTGTAAAAAAGACACAGATTATGGTCGTCACTAGGAAGAACGAAATACCACAATGTAATATACAAGTAAATAAGAATATTCTTCTACAAGTGAATAGGTATAATTATCTCGGAACAGTAATAGCATCTGATGGGAGATGCCTTGAAGAGATTAGAACAAGAATCGTCATGGCAAAAATAGCCTTTAGCAAGATGAAAAACATACTGACCAATAAAAAAGATGTCAATTGAACGAGAAAAAGAGTGTTGAGGTGCTACATAGAACCTTTACTTGTATATGGATGTGAAGCTTGGACAATGAACTGTCAAGCTGAAAAACATCTGGTGGCTGTAGAAATTTGGTTTCTGAGGAAAATTCAAAGAATACCATGGACAGCCAGAAAGACCAATAAACACGTCCTTTGAGAAACACATGAAGATCGTAAACTGATTAGAGACATTAGACGCAGACAGTCAAAATTTTTTGGGCATGTTATGAAAAGAAATGAATTGGAGAACTTGGTGACAACTGGTAAGATCGAAGGGAACAGACCAAGGGGAAGACCTAGAAGCAAATATCTGGATGGTTTGGCCTCGTGGCATGGTCGAGACAGAAACACTGAGCTGATCCACGACTCTGGTGATCGAGTGAGATGGCAAAACATGACCGCCCACGCTTACCGGCATGGCATATAATTATGAACGATACAGCAAAAGAAAATTCCTCTCCTACTTGACCAGAGTTAATGACCAGCAATCATCCAATGGGAATTAAACTCACCCGTGATTGCACAGATTGTGAACAGATAGGAACATTACACTCTCCCGCTGTTTATACTTCACCTCGACACCGCAAGGTACAAGAGGAACATGATGAGATGAGATGCGATGAGGAACATTACATAGGAATCAGTGCCGATTATACCATATTTGCCTCAAAAAGAAACACAGAGGTTAGCCGAATTCATTGAAAGCTTTAGAAGATTGAGTCCATCGCTCAGTGACATCACAGTGAGCATTATATCATTCTTCGGCGCATATTTGATGGAATAATTTGTATAACACAAGCCAGACACCAGGCTACTATTTTATCATATCATCACCGTACTATCTATTATTGTGTACACCTATACAGATATTTCAGCGTATATAATCATATGGCCTGAAAGAAAAACAAAGCAGTTTTAAAATATGATTTGTTGAAGTAAACATTTTAGGACATAGAATTTAGATGGTAATTTTGAAAATATACCCAAATTTTGTGAGACATTTTATAAATTAAAGCTCCTATTATCAAGAAAGAAGTCAGGAGCATGCTAAGACTCATAAACTGCTACCAGAAGTTTATTGTAAACTTTGCCGAAATGATAGCACAGCTATCTGAACTGTTGAAAAGGACAACCAACAAAGATTGGCTGGACAGACAAACATGAAAATCTATTTCAACAAATCAGAACATTATTAAGTGAACTACCTATCTTGAAGTTACTCGACATCAGAAACGATTTTATCCTTCAGACAGACGCCAGTTCTTACGCGACATCTGCAATTTTAATACAATACTACGACGGAAAACTAAATCCTGTCTTATATTCAAGTAGAAAATTCGCAGACACGCAGACACAGTATGTTATCACAGAACTCGAAGCCTTAGCTCTAGTCGAAAGTATGACTAAGATTTCTAAATATCTGCTGGGCAGAAAATTGTTGGTACTGTCAGACAAAAATCCTCTCAAAGTATTTAAATAGGGTATCCTAAAAGCTCAAGACTTCATATAATGTCTCTATTGCTACAGGATTTGGACTATGGCATTTGGCACATACCTCAGACAGACAACAACTTAGCTGACGTATAGAGTAGACTTTGGCATTACAGCAAGTATTGACCTACATGTAACTGCTCACATACAAGAACTGCCAAGGCCAAACCACAGATCAACTCATACCCCTTAAATCATTACTGTGACATCAGTTATCAGTTATCAGTTGGGGTATCTTCGTTGCACTCCGGACATGTCCATAGGTGCTCAGATCCTCCCCCCAGCATATGCATCAGCGTCCGGTGGCTAATAGTGCCAGTTCTGTGTTGGTTGACGAGGCGCTTTGTTTTCCCGATGTACTTCTCGCGTCTGGCTGTGCCGATTCTTACTCCCAGGTCTTTCATCCTGGAAAGCGATGTGGAATCACTGGCGTCAAAATCCTCTGTTCTCGCCATATCTTTAAGGGCGTTAATGACATCGGCACGATCCATGGGCTGGCCATCTACAGGGGGTGCAGAGCCAGCCAATTTATCAGCTCGTTCATTTCCCTCGACTCCCGCATGTCCCGGGACGAAGATGAAGGTGACTTTGCGGACAACAGACTTCCGCAGCGACTCAGTCCACTGTCTACGTACAGATCCAGCTTCGACCTTCTGAATCATGCTCATTGAATCACTTAGTACACACACGTTGGTATAATGCTGTGATTCCAGCCATATGAAAGCCTGTGTAACTGCCATCACCTCCATCGTCATGCTGCTCGTGGTCATAGAGTGGGCACCACTGGATTCTTGAACGGTTCGGCCCGCTGAACGGGCTGTAAATGCCCACGCACTTCTCTGCTGCTTTACAACAGATCCATCTGTATAGATGAGCACTTCGGGGCTATCTGAGTGATCATAGATGAGCGCGTTAACCTCTGCATTGACAGCGGCAGGGTTCTGCTCTCTGCACCGTCTGTCGAGTGTGATAATGCAGGAGAAGGTACACTTAAAAGCTGGAGGCACCGGCACCCATTCCTTGCCGGGGTTGATACTGGTAAGACTGCAGACCTGTCCGACGACATCTTCCGCCCGACCCATCCATGATTTGCCCCTCTTTAGCCTGTCACCCTTTTCTCTGAATACAGCGTCATGCAGAGGGTGCTGCTCATCTGCACTTATTTTTAAGTATGCACGAGCTCTCCAGATCTTGATCCTGTGTTCCATTGTCGGGAAGTCAAGGAGGTATCTCATTGCTACACAGCTGGTGTCTCTCGTGCAGCCCAAAATGATGCGCATGGCTTCGTTTTGTACCTTTTCAAGTCTTCCAATCTGTGTAGGGCTGACAGTGAGGATGGCCAGGGCATACTCGATGCGTGAAAGCACAAGTCCTTGGAACAGAAGTAATAGCAGTCTTTGCTCGATATTGGCAGTCGCCATGACTCTCATTGCTGCCAAACCTTTTCGAGCCTTCGTTATGACATAGTCGACATGATCTTTGAAGTGATCTTTGATTTACTGTGACATGTATGTCATCATCCCTCAGTCTTTTCCAGCAGACAGCTTCACGCGCTATGAAAACTTAGGACGGGAGAATTAACGAAACGAAATTTCGTTTTGTTTGAAGGCAATTGATTGGCCGCGCCCCGGAAACACAGGCTTAATCTAGACAAAGGCTTGGTAGACAAAGCGGTCTGGTCAATCGCCATGTTTCTCCAATGTTAGCGGGTGACCCATTGTTAATGGGTTAATTCAAAGCCCACTTATTCTCTGCGTTTTAGGTGAGCATTATATTATATACAACATATGTTATGTATTAGGATAAATGCTTTGTGGCAACTAATATCATGATTGAAGTTGTGTGTGTGAAAATTAGGAGAATCGCTTTCATTGAAATGTTGGTTTACGTCACACAGCCTGGACACCGCCATGTTCTCCAGTCAGCCTTCATAAAGCTTACAATATAATCTTGCTATGAGTCATTCTTTTGAGATGATTTTGTGAACTTACTTTATTCCTAAATACTTATTTTTCACAACTGGTCTCTGTGTTTTAAAGTGTTTTTTTTCCTGAGTGCTTATTTTGTATTTCTGCTCTTATGATGGAGAAATATTACTATCTCACATTTGTGTACAACTTTAATATAGGTTGTTAGATATATATATATATATATATATATATATATATATATATATATATATATATATATATATATATATATATATATATATATATATATATATATATATATATATATATATATATATATATATATTCTCGCTTGACTTTTTCATGCACTTAGGAGTTAATCTTATGTTTACCTGGTTGTAAATACACAAAGATTGTCTTGTAGTCTTTTATTTTCATAAATGATGTTATGGGATTTTCATGTGGTATGATATACATAATCTCAAGTGTATGGGAAAAGATTCCCATGATTTCTCTTTTATGAGTATTTTACCTTTTATGCTCATGATTGTTACTGCTTGATGCTGTAATAAATGATGTTATAAGATTGTCATTTGGTATGATATATCTATATATCATCTCAAGGGAGTGGGAAATGACACCTGCTCTTGTGTTTTTACTTTGAGATGTTGTAATACCCACTAGAGAGTTCATACCATGTTTAGTAAAAGTCTAACAAGTTTTTCTGTTATTCATCATATATATCATATGTATATTCTATTCATGATGTTACTGCTGAAGTAGATCTTTTAACTTCACCCCCATTGGGGACAAACACATGATGATGATGATGATGATGATGATGATGATGATGATGATGATGATGATGATGATGATGATGATGATGATGATGATGATGATGATGATGATGATGATGATGATGATGAGGCAAGAGGAGATGACTGATTGGTATCTAGCCTTTTTGCCATTTGTCAGTGGTAGTCACATAATGCTGTTTGTAACTATGGAAAGGAGATTTATGAATTGTGTACATGAGGACATTGTCTCAGGAACTTTTTCCATGATGTGACAGCGGTACTATCAAAAGATGTTTGCATATTTAGGAGGTGAAGAAAACCTCCCAGGAAGCTCCAGTATCAGTCCAGAAGAAATGTACCTAGTGAATAGATATCTCACTCACATTTGGAGTGAGACAAAACTCTACAGTAGGCGACAAGTGCTAGGCAACTATTGTCACCTTTCTTTCTTCTCCCCTTTTGTTCCCTCTAATTTTAATTATGATACATTGGTATCAGAATGTATGGTTTATTATGATCCATTGGTATCAGAATGTATGTTTTATTATGATACATTGTTATAAGAGTGTAGATTGTATTATGATACAATTATCAATGTTTGGGTTGTATTACTAATCTATATCGACCCTGTTCTTCTTCACTCTACATAGGCGCTAGAGATGGCGGTGGAGTATTGGCACTAGTCACCATGCTTCGCACTGGATTTATAGTCAACTTGTTTGGATTTAGAGGTAGGAAACTGGGATATCAGCCTCCTCTAATATTATACAAAGAGTGTTGGTGGTTACTGCTACTCACCCTGAACCTGAATGTCAATGCCTGGATACATAACGGATTTTGAATATGCGGAAGTGAATTCCCTACCTCTGGGAACTTACAGAAGGTGGTAAGCTTTTCAATGTCTGCAAAGACATGAGGCATGCCTGGCCTAGATGGATACAGAGTATAACCTCTTCTAAAAGTCACCGCCTAATTCCACATTCAACTGTCATATTCCAGAGGCTCATGGATAGTCTGGAATTCACCATCATTTACCAGTATGGATTTACCAACTGATTTTGTGAACTCCCAGCTTCCTTTGAATCTTCTCATCCATCATATCCCAGACATGGATAATCAAGCACATTACCAACTCCCGTCAATCAAGTCGTATATTCAGCTGAAGAAAGAATAACCTACATCTTAACCCAGAGAAAGGGGCTGGAATATTCATGCCCCATTCAAGTTAGTTCTGTCAGGAAATTCTAATGGATTATGTGATGTCACTCCTCATCCAAAGAGATACTGAAAGTGTTTGTGCCTGATCCTGATCGAATCAATCACATGGACTCCTGTGTGTCACGCCACGCCAGAATGCTTCAGACTTATTTATACCTGTCTGTTATATCACCCTGGAACGCTCCTAGCCCAGTGACTTAGCAACTGTGACTTGAGAGATTACAGTATATCCACATTGGATTCATATGGATTACTCCTACATGTTTTTCGCGATGGATATATGATCCAGAAGTGAAAGTTCTGTGTTTGTGTGTGTGTGTGCAATCCCCAATTTTCTAAATAGGTGGATATATGCAAAGCAGCTGCTTTCCTGGATTATAGAGAGTGTGATTATGGCCAGACTTTTTCTAGTGGATAATGAAGGAGAGGAAGTCATCATCAGACCCATAGGATAGTTCTAGAGACAGATTAGATAGATTTTCTTTATCTATTTCTTTGTATGAATTATTTACTTTGTTTTGTGTTTGACACATGTATTTGATGTGAACCTTTTTTGGGGAAATATTTTTTGGGACTTCTGTTTTGGTTGTATACTTTGTGTGCATTGCCTGAAATATGATAATTTTTCATGCCCATGTCACCATATTCTAGCCAACAGGGGTTTTCCAGAACCCAAATGTTTCCACAATACAATTGTTTGTTTGTTTGGTTTAACCAAGCCTTGAAGTTACTTCATTGTTAACCTGGTGTTCCAAAACTGATGTTTATAGTCCAGTTATTGTTACTGTTATGTGATACAGTGAGTCATTGTACTGTTTTGTCTAACAGTGGCTGTTTTCCTCTGTCATGTAATCCAGTTGTTGCGTCTAACATTGGTTGTTGTCCCTCTGTTGTATAATACTGTGGATGTGCATGACAGTGGATACTTGTCATTGTTTATATATATATATATATATATATATATATATATATATATATATATATATATATATATATATATATATATATATATATATATATATATATATATATATGGGAGATTAAATGTGGGGCGGGGCACTTACACATGGACACACCCTCTGGGTAGAGTGATTAGTACTCGGGTGTCTGTGGTAGAACTTCCCGGATCTCCCAGCCTTCTATGGGAAACATTTCTTCTATGTTAGTGTTTAACTTGCACTCTTTTCTGCCTTGTTCAATACTTGGGGGTTACGAGCCAATATATTAATTCCTATAGAGGGCGTGTTTGGGTTTTAGACCCCATTCATACTGAATACCCCTAGCGAAACTTGTCATTCTAATCTATTATATTTACCACCCTACAATTACCATACAGTGTGCTTGGAAACAGTCAGCATCTTGGGCTGTTGGATGAAATACAGTGCAAACCAGATTCAGTGCACTCGACATCCATAATTAATTATTAATAGTGTACTTATGGTATTGCAATATTCTACAGCTGTGTTATACAGTCATATTATATTGCATATTTCAGATATGTTATTGTAAAATGTCTACGAATTGCATTGAACAACTGAAGCTACATTGTACCGTAGATGCCACAGCTGTCAGATTAAAGAGATGGTCTGACGATCGATGTGGTTCAACACAAATATACGTTGGACAATCAGTAAAGAACAAGTGCACAAGTCCATCGACAACAGCTAAATAATTATACAATTCAGTTTAAATATTATACTTTTCATTACTATATAGGTTGCAATTAAAATGCCATCATATTTCTGTGATAATGTGCAAACCTGAACATCTAACACTTTGTTTAAAAAGCAAATAACTATATATGCTGTTTCATATTATACAATTAGTTTACTTCTACCCACGCATTGTTAATATTAAGTTGTCTTTATATGAACACACTTGATGTTATATGTATTCACAATAACACTAAAATATCAGCCATAACAATTACAATATAGTTATATCTAAATTTAGACCAACGCCACAGCTTAGACAAGTGCTTCTAGTTGAAATCCAAAGATCAATCGCCCCGTATCTCTCTATTAGTACATCCATCCTGAGAATCAAGAACTCAAAGCAGTGAAAATCAATTCGCCTATAAACATGAACTGCGTCATGCAGAATATTTCTGGCTGTGGACATTACCTTTGATTGTTGTGGTATACATATAATTTTTTATCTTCACTATTGTGGGGTATAATTAATATTATAAACTTTTTATACTACTGTGGTGCGATTAAGAAGATTATTGTAAATAAACAATAAGAATTGAAAACGGTGACAAGACAAAACTATTGACAACAACTATGGTAGACATGATAATTCGTTTGACTAAAAAGACATAACAACGGTCAATATAATTGATTGACAGAACAGATACGATATTGACTACAACAATCAATTAACACAACAATTACTGTGACAGAATTATTCCAAACAGATAGACACAGAATTACGACCATAACTACCGATTTATAGAACGACTTACAGACAAATGACTGTAACAGTTAAGGGACACAACAGGGCATAGACACGCTGATTAAACAGAAAACAATAATCAAAAATAAACAAACAAACAAACAAACAAACAAAACAAATAAACAAAACAACAACAACAACAAAAAATGACAGAGTCATGATAACTACAGTGCTACGGACAACAGACAATAGATAATGACAGTTTTCCAGTATACCAGGATGAATCCTACCGAGACAAATCATTGTATGACTCCAATAAAACGATTACGCATAAGACATCAGAGACGCGAAACAACATCTGACGACTACAATAACAACAAGTGGGGGAGGGGGGAGGGGGACGACAAACCATTACAGAAAGGGACACGAACCCAGTCAAATTACTACATACAAACTTGGTGATATAGAACTGAATAGCAACACAGCATTATAACTAATTTTCTTATTTTATTACTACGACACATCGTACTGATGATGTTCGCTTTACAATTTATATGTGTTATTGCTCAAACTTTTACACATATTCGTATATTATTCGGAATTGGTGTAATTATGAAATTACGAGAATGCTCAACACACGGAAGAATGAACTGAAGCATATATAATTCTACTATTAACACTAGAAAGAATGCAGTGAACGAATAGTTCAAGGTCATAATTAACTGCAATGTCCATAAGATGAGTAAAAAGCTAAACAGCGTTCAGTTATCGAATCGACAGGAATACTATTTTAAATACCACCACCGTAACTATTAAATACAACAACACCAAGAAGAACGTAGAACACACCCAAAGAAACAAGATCCAGACAAACCCCATAATGATTACAAAACCATTCATACGGCAAGATCAAAGATATTGGTCGTCGCTATATGAGGAAGATAATGAGTCACTTTGTAAAACGAAACATACGCATACTCCATATAGAGATAAGAGAGAAAACAAATGTTCAGAGACTGGATAAGCCAAAAACACAATGCCGTCACACTAAGCGTGATGGCGTGTAGAAAAAAGGTGTAAGGAATTGCATGAGGATATCGACCGGACATTCGAGCTCATGGCATATCAGCACCTTAATAAGGACAAATAAGGCTGAATCTACACGAAGATCCACGTACTTGAATTGGTATATTGTCCGTCGTAAATCATTATTAATTTTCTCTTTGTGATCTAATTGGTCTGTCCTCTTGAAACATGTCATTGATATATATAAATATGGAATTTGTATGCCACCATTCCGACAAATTGTGGCTATACGTTCTCACTGGTTTGGCAACATGACTAAAGATAGTATACTAACCGGATTTAGAAAATGTTTAAACACATATTGAAATGAGGGGAGAGGGATAATGCTATGTTCCAAACGTGACTGGATAGGAGTTAAAATAGAATAGACGCAGGTGAACCACACTAACTTGTAAGACAGGTAGAAAATGAGTCAACTTACCGCTGACTGGACGATGACAGTTCAGTAACACGACAACAATTCACGAGTTCATGGGACAGCTATGGAAGTTAGCGTCGTGAATACAGAAATAAGTCTTTATGTGTTTTGACAGCAGCCTGGGAATATCAACTAGAAACAACTAACATCAACTAAAAACAACTAAGATCTGCTAGACTCGACGAGAAATAACTAGATTCAACAATGATCAAATATCTCCGACCGCTATTCTAAGGACGGCGTTTCAAACCTAGTTTATGCAGGATTAAAATGCATGGATAATATTCTGACATTCATAGCAGTGAATATGTTAGCGATCCAGCTTCAACGACATACCGTAATTTGGCTAATTAAGTTATTAAGAACTTTACTCGATTACATTCATTAGAGACTAACAGTGACAAATACTCCAGTGTTGATATGTGAATATGCAATTGAATATCGGACTGTCATTAGCGAAAATGTACTTGCAGTGACGCAAGGAAGTGCGGTCCAGACATTGTCAGCGTGGAAGTGTCGATATCAGAAGTTGCTAAATAAAGACATATTCAAGCTGCTAGATGGAGTTCTGTGAATAATTGTCTGAGTGTCGGCAAACATAGTAAAGTGCCAGCCAATAGAGTATAGCTGCCTTCGTTGTTATCAACAGTGCGCCCATAAACTACAAAATAGCATCATGGCTCTCTCTCTCTCTCTCTCTCTCTCTCTCTCTCTCTCTCTCTCTCTCTCTCTCTTTCTCTCTCTCTCTCACACACACACACACACACACATATATATATATATATATATATATATATATATATATATATATATATATATATATATATATATATATATATATATATACATACCTGGGTACAATCTTCAACTTCTCCAACATCATAAGGGAAGAAATACACAACATCTACTAAAATCAAAGGCGCTATCTCGTAACACCAAGATCACAACATACAAAACACTGATCAGACCAGTTGTGCTGTATGGCTCTGAAACCTGGAGTACAACGAAAGGAGACGAAGCCTTGCTACAAACCTTTGAGAACAAAGTTTTAAGACGCATCTTTGGACCCATTAGGGATACACAAAGTGGAGAGTGGAAAAGAAGAAGTAACACAGACATTTATGATCTGTTTAAGTCCCCGCTAATCATTGGTATCATGAAGGATAATAGACTACAAAGGCTGGGGCATATAGAAAGAATGGAAGATAATAGGGAAACAAAACTCGCTTACACTCAGGAGATAAATGACCGTAGACCCCGAGGTAGACCAAGAAGACGATGGAGAGATAATATTATATAGGCCTGCAAGCACTTGGAATCAACGACTGGCAAGAGAAGGTCAACCAGAGAGACGAATGGAGGCGGAAGAAGAAGAAGAAGGAGAAGAAGAAGAAGAAGAAGAAGAAGAAGAAGAAGAAGAAGAAGAAGAAGAAGAAGAAGAAGAAGAAGAACATGATATACATATATATATATATATATATATATATATATATATATATATATATATATATATATATATATATATATATAATCATCATCAAGTGCCGTGCCGGCTGGCGTAGGCGTTCATGGCTCTCCATAGATCTCGGTCTTTGGTTTTCTGGATCAACTCTGCTGCTGATATTCCTCCATGCCACCGTCTCAATCCATCCAGCATCACTTCTCTTGGTCTACCTCTGCCTCTCTTCCCCTCGATCTTTCCAGTTGTTACGATGTTCTCCAATGCCTCACTTCTCATCACATGACCTCTCGCTGTTTGTCTCTGTCTTATTGTTGTATATAATGTTCTAGTTTCATTAGCCTGTTTCAGGCAGTCGTCGTTAGTTACTCTGGCAGTCCAAGGAATTCGCAACATTCGTCTCAGGAACCACATCTCTGTTGCTTCTAATTTCTTCTTAATTTGTTCATTTACATTCCAAGATTCACTGCCATACAGCAAAACCGGTTCTACATAGCATTTCAGCACTCTCTTTCTTACATTCAGTGATAGTGACTTATTGCATAAGATACTCTTCATTTTCTGAAATGCGGCTTTTGTCTGCCCTATTCTGCTCCTAATCTCTGTTGTACATCTTCCATCTGATGTTATAAATGCCCCTAGGTATCTAAAATTATCAACTTGGTTAAGGATTTCCCCTTCTATTTCTATGTCACATTTTGGTGTCACCATTTTCTTTGATATTACCATTGTTACTGTTTTCTTGATATTCAAGGAGAGTCCTTTCCTTCACTCTCTGTTACTACAACGTCTAATAATTGTTGTAGGTCTGTTGAATTATCCGCCACCAATACTGTGTCATCTGCATAGCGTATATTATTTATATTATAACCTCCAACTAGTATTCCTGGCATCTCTTTGATCTCTCTCATTATTACTTCGCTATACAGGGAGAAAAGATCTGGTGACAAGACACACCCTTGTCGTACTCCTAGCTTTATCTGTTCGTAACTACCCTCTTTATTTCCCATTTTAATTGCTGCTACTTGGTTCCAGTAAATATTCTTTATTATTCTTAAATCTTTTCCATCAGTGTTGATATCTTCCAACATTTTAATCAGTTCATCATGTTTTACTTTATCAAATGCCTTAGTATAATCTATGAAGCACAAATATATGTCTCTCTGTTTCTCTATTGACCTTTCTATTAGTGTCCGTAATGTATAAATTGCATTGTTTGTGCCCTTTCCTTCCACAAATCCATACTGTTCTTCACTAATTTCCATTTTTATTTTCTTTTTGGTTCTTCTCATTATGATTCTGAGTAGAAGCTTAGTGATATGGTTTATAAGGTTAATTGTACGAAAATCTTCACTAATCAATTGCTCCTGGTCTTTTTGGTATAGCTATAAATACAGATTTCAGCATATCACTGGGTAAATATCCACTGCTGTAAATATCATTCAACATTTTGGTTAATATATCTACTCCAAATTCTCCCAATACTTCTAATTCTTCTATTGTGATTTCATCTGGCCCAGCTGTTTTTCCTTTCTTCATACGTTTCATAGCGTCAGCGACTTCTTCTTTCAGAATAGGTGGACCTTCTAAGTTACTATCTTCTGTTAATTCTTCCCTTTCTCCTTCATATAATTCTCTTATATACTCATTCCACCTCTTCATTATAGCATCTTCCTCTAATATTATCTTTCCTGTTTTTGATTTCAAACACCCTGTATTTATTCTTATTTTTCTTCCTGTAAGCTCACTGATTTGTCTGTGCATATTTTTTGTATCTTTAATGGAATTTAATTCAATTTTTTTGCATTGCTCGTTTAACCAACTTTCTTTAGCCTTCCCACATTTATCTTTTATTTCTTTATTTCTTTCTTTATCTTATCGTATTCTTGTTTGTCATTTTTACTCTGTTTTCTTTTGTCCGTCAGTTTTAAGATTTCTTCATTCATCCATTTTTTCCTAGCTATTTTGCCTCTCTCCGGTAATACTTCTTTGCTAGTTTGATGAATGGAGTCCCTTAACATTTCCCATTGTTCATCTTTACTCTGTATTTTAGTTATTGCATTGTACCTATTTTTCACAGTCACTCTGTATTGTTCTTGTATTTCTTTATCTATTTTCAGAACCTCTTTATTAAGTCTCATGTTCTTAACCATTTTTTTCCCTCTCTTTAATCTTACTTTTATTTGTCCACATAGTGGTACATGATCACTATTACAGTCAGCACCAGACATTGTCTTTACATTAATTAAAGCATTTCTAAATCTTTTATTAATTAGTATGTAGTCAATTTAGTTGCGTATTTTCTTATCAGGGCTTATCCATGTGTGCAGTCGTCTTTTTAGGTGTTTAAACCATGTGTTTCCAATTATCATATCATTGATATTTGCCCATTCTATTAGCTTTTCCCCTCTTTCATTTCTTTTACCTAAACCATAATTCCCCACTACATCCTCCATTTTTCCCTTTCCTACTTTTGCATTAAAATCACCAAGTATTATCTTTATTTCTTGTGATCCAATTTGAGCCATCGCCATTTCTATTTCGTCGTAGAAGTGTTGTATTTCTTCATCACTACTGCTTGCTGTTGGTGCATATACTTGTATAATATTTATGTCTATTGGTTTGCCTTTGATTTTTACCATAATAACTCTATCTGAAATACACCAGTATCCATTAATTGACTTGGCTGCTTTTTCGTCTAATATTATCCCTACACCTTTTTCATGTGTATCCCATCCAGAATAAATTATTGTGTGATTGTCAGCTATAATTTTGCCCGATCCCTTCCATCTCATCTCACTAACGCCTAGTATATTCATTTTCATGCTATCCATCTCTCTTAGAACATTGGTCAACTTTCCTAGCTCATTTAATGTCCTAACATTCCATGTTCCTACTCTAAATTTATTTATTTTAGTTAAGATGTTGCCATCAGTAGCTGGATGACGGTCTGGTGTCACCTGTGGCTCATGACTGTCCCTACCGGACGAGGATGCCCTAAGACAGCCATTAACGTCGTTCACTAACTTTGATATATGTTTTGCCATCAAGTCTCGGGAAGATAATGTGGTGGTTTCCCCTTCCCTTCCACATTCACATGGTGGTCTTTTTACCTCTGCCTTTGACAGCCATTTCCGACTGTAAGGACAAGTGAGTGCCCTGCTCTGCTCAGCTGCAGAGTTGTCCACTTATTCCGGTGGAGACTCGGTCCCCAGAGCTGTGTTAGCCACACCGTAGTGTGTTTCCATCCTCTACCGCGGGGAGGTGCAGTTGGGATTTTCCCTTCATAAAGTTATGGTCTCTGACCAAAACTCTCCAGTACTTTTAGAGGATATATATATATATATATATATATATATATATATATATATATATATATATATATATATATATATATATATATATATATATATATATATATATATATATATAATAAAAGGGATATATTATCCAGTCATAATTAATAATATAATCTAGTTCATTTCAGTCCGATAAAATAATTCAGAAATTCCAGTATACATAAATACGCTGAATGTTATTTGCTAAACCCATTGTAATTATCAGACTAAAATCTATGAAAACAGAAAATATACTTAGGTTATTGAGGTTTTGTGGCGAAAGGGGTTGCTAATGCATTTCTTAATCCTGCATACCGCGTCCGAAACGCGGCTGCAGGCGATTTGGAAGCAGACGGTCTTTCGTTGTTTTCAATACAATGGTATGATTGCCTATTGTTCAGAAAGCAATGGCAAAGTACTTAACGATAACTTGCCTGACAATAACAACCAGTCAAACATGCTGAAGTTGGCTACAACGTCCTGTAAAAGACTTTTAGATAACTAACTAATGACGATACTTGCCTCGGCATAAGCTAAGATTCCAGGTATCCCAGTTGCGGGGCCAGGTTTGCCCTTGCCATCGGCCCTTGGAAATAAAAGCCATCTGAAAGTATCTTTGTACACGGTAAACGTGATGGCGAAGGTGGGAATGCCAATGTTGATATGTTCTTTAGCTACTCCTTTCGACACATAATAATTGGCAACCCAGTCCTGCCATCAGATAGAAGGAAAATACGCTTGTTTCGGACAGAAAATAAGATATAAATTAATTTCATATAATCTAAAGTTCGATATCCATTAGACTTTAAGCAGACTTAGTTAGTTAGTTAGTCTTTCCTTTTGAGTCCAGAACGACGCATAGAGTAGAAATAATGACACTCCATGTCTGGCGGTTCGCTTCCACCTGTTGTAGAACTTGGATGTTTGTTTGGCCGTTGAATGGGCCCTCTCTGATGATGGTTCTACGCAGGATCTCTGTTTGTCTTCCCCGTTTTCTTTTCCCTAACGGTGTCCATATGAGGGCAGACTAGTCGATGTTTAAATTGATGGGAATGAAAGCAAGAGGTACATTACAAAAGACTTTCAGCTGATTTTATACATTTCGAACGTGAAGCCATGGTATTTGCCGATAAAATTACATGCAGATAAGTAATTTTGCCATATGCTATATATATATATATATATATATATATATATATATATATATATATATATATATATATATATATATATATATGTGTGTGTGTGTGTGTGTGTGTGTGTGTGTGTGTGTGTTTGTGTTTGTGTTTATCCAACCGATTCTTCTGGGAAAAAGAGCGTATACATTCTGATATCTCAGAAATTCATAACAATGTTTTCCCGTGATGAATTTGAATAACGAAGACGCAAACAATAGATTGCACGATTTATTGCCTGTCATATTTCGCTGCATCTCGTCAGGTACATACTGCAGAAATCACACAACTTACGTGAATTAATTAGATAAATCCTTCAAACTGAAATATACACATGTTCGCACAGTAATGTCGATTGTCTAGCATGGTAATTTTAAACTGACCAACCTCAATCGACACTCCTGTACCGATATTTTACACTTCAGCTTGAGTAATCCATCCAATCGCTTCACTGTTGGTAATGGAAGGCGACGTTTCAGAAATTCAAAACAATGTTTTCCCGTGATGAATTTGAATAACAAAGACACAAACAATTTATTGCACGATTTATTGCCTGGCATATTTCGCTGCATCTCGTCAGGTACATACTGCAAAAATCACACAACTTACGTGAATTAATTAGATAAATCCTTCAAACTGAAATATACACATGTTTGCACAGTAATGTCGATTGTCTAGCATGGTAATTTTAAACTGACTAACCTCAATCGACACTCCTGTACCGATATTTTACACTTCAGCTTGAGTAATCTGATACTGGTACAGGAGTTTCGATTGAGGATAGTCAGTTTAAAATTACCATGGTAGACAATCGACATTACTGTGCGAACATGTGTATATTTCAGTTTGGAGATGCAGCAAAATATGCCAGACAATAAATCGTGCAATCTATTGTTTGTGTCTTCGTTATTCAAATTCTGATATCTTTCCGTATACACATGGGTGTCAGGTCGACACAACAACGAATTTTCTGCCACTACTATTGACCAGGAATGACGGGGGATGTGCGTCTTTATGTGAAATTGTGCCCAGAGTGCCAGAGAGTGGCAGCTAAACATTCGACAGCACAGTTGGTCTTGAGTTAAATGCCCATAATTAACTCTCACTTCGAGAGAGTCGCCATCGATATCGTGGGTCAGCTTCCAAGGAGCAGGAAAAATAACATGTACATCTTGACGATGGTAGACTGCTGTTTGATGTGGGGCGAAGCAATACCCTTGGCCACAATAGGCTCTAAGAGAGTAGACGACGCACTGATAGAAGATTTCACCAGATTTTGATTTCCTAATTATATCTTAAGTGATAATAAGTCCCAATTATGTGGTCAGTTGATGTAGATGTCTTCCTAAAATTTCTTACAAACCACGTACATACAAGTCCATACAACACTCAGTCTAATGGGCAAGCGGATAGGTTTAACGGGACATTAATGACCATACTCTGTAAACTTGTCTAAGAACAGCCTGATAGGTGGGATGAGTACACCCCGGCTGCCCTATGTGTATATAGAGAGGTACCCCCTGAATCAACTGGTATGCCAACAGCTACCCTACGTTTTGGGCTACCAATCAAATATCCTCTAGAAGCTTTACTGAGGTGTAGGACGGAGGAGGGAGCTTATGAAGAGGTGGTGTCCTCTTACAAGTACATCGAGGTGTTAAAGAAGAAACTCAAGACGGGATGGACTTTCGCGACTCAGAACTTGAGGAATGCCAGGAATAGACATGCGGCCTACTACGACAGGAGGACCAAAGAGAGGTCTCTACAGATGGGAGACTGGAGATGCTGCATGTATTCCGAATGAAAGAATTAGATGTTTAAGCACAAGTTGCGATGCGAACCGAAGGAGCTGTAGGTAAAGCTGCATTACCTGGTTCACCAACTTTGGGAGGGAACTATTTCACCCCATAAAGTTCCCATTACCTTCATTCTAGGAGGACATAGAGAAAATCGATCAATATTTGCAGAGTTATGAGGCTATGACTATCACAATTGGTCTCTCGAGAGATAAATAGGATTTGAAGCTCTCGCAAGGACTACGTTGAACGGAATACGAGGTTTATGCTCGACTACCTCCAGGAATGAGGCACTCAAGAAAGCGCTGTTGAAAATGTTCGAGATAACTGCGTACACGTGCAGAACGGAGTTTATGACATCTAAGAGAGCCCGGAGAATTGTTTTCGGCCTATGGAGAGAGGTTAAAGTCATATTTACTCAAGTGGATGGCCTTAGCCAAGTTTAATCAGGATTACTAGAGCTTGGAAAAATTGAAGATAGTCGACCAGATGAAAATGAAAATTTCGAAACATTTGAGGACATTTTTAGGTGTAAACGGAGCAGAAAAGCTGGATCTATTAAATAATCTGTGTTTATTTAATCTGTAATCTGTTATATATTGTAGAGCATGAAGAAGCTGGAGAACCGCCGAAACCAGTGCTAGAGATCCAGGAAAGGAAATGGACAAAAAGAAGACCAAGCTACGTCACATGAAGAAGGTAGAGTCTTCAGACAAGAGTCCAGAGAAGAGCAAACTAGAAGGAAAGAGTCACCCTGGATCCCCACCTAAGAGAAAGTGGAGTGACAGGTGTTGTAAGATTTACAAGTCCGCCTCACATAACACCGTGGATAGTAAATCGAAGTCAAAGGACTCACATTTCGCTGCCTGTCTCGCCGAATATAAGGAAAGGACAATGGAAAAGGTAGAATCGGGTGAAGAAAATAACCTGATAAACCACCTATCGTCGAAACATTGGAAGTAAACGGCCAGTCGGTGGAGTGCTTATATGATACATATCTGCAGGGCGACGCTGTAGTAGCATCCCACTTGGTAAGCACGGAACAACTCACGGGGAATCAGTGGAAATACAGCCGACTATGAAAAGTGCTGTAGAATTGTCCTTACCGATTGCCAAGATGGAGATTCTGTCAAGGTACGTTAATGGCACGTTTCAGGCGGCCGTATTACTCCTTCCCATATTACCCATGATATTTGGATGTTGCTATGTATTCTTGGTATTCTATGTATTCTATGCATTCTCGCCGTGACAACCCATAATAGTAGGAACAACGCAGACCAGATCACAACAGGAAAATGAAGAATCGGAGGCATTAATATCAAACCCTATGCCGGGAGAATTGCGAGCTTCCTATAGCCAGGATGCGACCTTTCAGGTTTGCTTTAACAGGTTGCCTAAAAGTACTGACCCACCAAAACGGGGCCACTATTACATACATGAAGAACCGATTATTATACCGTAGAGCCGGGCGCGGAGATCAACAATACTGACAGCTGGTAGTCCCTAAGGACTATAGTTCCCAACTTCTTCATATGAGACGCTGCATATCCTTCAGTGGACACGTAGGTGTGGCGGCGACACATCCACGGATTTCCTGCCACTACTATTGGCCAGGAATGACGAGAGAAGTGCGTCTGTATATAAAATCGTACCCAGAGTTCCAGAGGGTGGCACTTTAAAAATTTTGACAGCACCGGTGGTCTTGGGTGAAATGCCCATAATGAACTCTCCGTTCGAGAGAGTTGCCATCGATATATCGTGGGTCCCCTTCCCAAGAACAGGAAGAGGAAGATGCACATCTTGACGATCGTAGACTGCTGTTCGATGTGGGTCTAGGCAATAACGTTGGCAAAAAGAGACTTTAAGAGAGTAGCCGATGCACTGATAGAGGCCATAGCCAAATTTTGATTTCCCAATCACATATTAAGTGATAATGAGTCCCAGTTCTGCCATAAGTTTATTGAGAGGTTTTCCGGATATCTCATACAAACAACATTCATAAAAGTCCGTACCAAACTCAGTCTAATGGTCATGTGGAGAGGTTTAACAGGACGTTAATGATCATGCTCCGTACACTTGCGCAAGTACAGCCCGATAGGTGGGATGCGTACATCCCGGCGTATCAATTTGCTAATAGAGAGGGACCCCATGGATCGACTGGTTTACCACCAGCCACCCTGCATTTTGGACGGCCAATCAAGGGTCCTCTAGAATCTTTACTGAGGTGTTGAACCGAGGGTGAGCTTCTGAAGACGTGGTGTCCTCTTACAAGAACGTCGAGGAGTTAAAAACAGAAAATCAATACGGGATGGACTTTGGTGTCTCAGAACATGAGGAAGGCCAGGAAGGAAACATGCGGCCTACTACAACAGGAGAACCAAAGAGGGACCTCTTCAGGTGGGAGATTATTTGTTATGTTTATATAGTTTTATTGTTGCTGCCCATGGGGAATAAAAAGCTCGAGACCATTCCCAGTGGAGCGGGTGTTATCCAGAACCCGAATCCGGGGAAATCTAAGATTCCCCACATAAATCTTCTCCAAGAATACGAGGAGAGATCCGGTGAGGAGTCTTCCCACCTCATGACGATAGCTGTCACTGTAGAAACTGAAACTGGTCCGGATGGGGAAAGAGAATACCCTTTACTACATAGGGAACACTATTGGGAGGTATAGGCTAATTCCGATCTTTCTCACAGGCAAAGGGATAAAATCGGTCGTCTATTAGAGACCATAGCGAGATACTCACTAATAAACCAGGGCGGACGGAGTTAGTGACTCTGACTAACTCAGACCCCACCCGCCAGAAGGTCTAGTCAGTGCCTGTCTCGAAAGAGAAGGCATTAGAAGAAGAAATCCAGAAATTGATGTAAGATGAAGTGATCAGTCTGTCGATATCCCCGTATAATGCCGTGGTTGTCTTATAACGGAAGCCTAGTGGGGAGCACTGTTCTGTATCGACTATCGGCTCCTAAATAGTCATACACAGTTTCAGGTGAAGCCTCGCCCCAACCCGAACCAGTTATTAGCAGGACCCAATAAAGTAAAGTATTTCTCCAAAACAGATTTGTGTCGGGGGTATTAACAGATACCGGTAAAGCCAGAAGTCCGCCTCCTACTAGCTTCTACTATCCCTAGTGGGTACTACGAGCTCCAGGTGATGCATCTTTTTTTAAAGCAACGCACCAACTGTGTTCACCCGCATGATGCGGAAGATGCTAGATCCATTAAATGACCCAGCCATAGTGTCATCCATGGATGACATACTCATACCCAGTGACATTTTGGACGACAACCTGGCTTCATTGGATTGGATCTTTTGGAGCTTGAGAGAAGTTGGATTAACCGCCCGCTCATCCAAATCTGTGGTGGGCTACCAATCACTGTAGTTTTTAGGTAACACGATTACCCCAATGAAGATTATGCCGGAGGCCAAAAATATACAGAAGGTCAAAGTAATCCCGTGACCTAAAACTAAGAAACATGTGAGGTCCTTCTTATCGCTCTGCGGGTTTTATCAGAAGTTTATCCCACCTTTCAACAAACTGGGGGCGGGGAGGGATTTAACCGAAACTCTAAAGAAAGGGGCACCAGACAAGATCGTCTAGAACCCTGAGTGCGAAAGCACGTATAACCAGATGAAAGATTCCCTAATTAGCAAACCAGTCCTTCAGTTTCCCAACCCGGCAAAACCGTTTGTCTTAAGGACGAACCCGATTAGCATCGGGATTGGGGCAACCCTGTTACAAGAGAGGAGAGAGTGCCCTTCGGTTCTCTGACCGGTGGCGAACATGAACCGGAAACTGCCATACAGGGAATGAAACTATTCATCCGACGAGCACGAGTGTCTTTCACTTGTATGCTCTGTCCAAAAGTTCCAGCCACACTTGTATGGGGTAACGTTTAGGGTACAGTCGGTCAATCAACCTCTTATGTTTCTGGCCATGTCCCAGTAAATTAATGCACGACGCATGCGCTGGTCTCTACTCTTGGAACCCTATCACTTTACGGTAGAATACATCCCATGGAAGGATAACGTGGGAACCGATTTCTTTTCCACACATCCTGTTCTAGAGGGAGAAGAGGAGTCATCTCGGACCGAACCACTGGTTGGGGAAAGTGCTTTGGGGTCAACTTTCTTAAGTGATGGTCACATAACCAGCCGTATGTTCTGCCTCGCGGCCCGTTCTGACAGTGGAGAAGACCGCGATAATTCTAGCCGTCGGTAGCCGGAAGGGAATTCCCCTGTCTGTACTGTTCTCTAACATTATCGAAGCTCTTTCTGGGGGTTACCCGTGACCTCGGAGCGAGCTCAACTTTCTGAAATTGCGTTTCATATAATTGGGGTACGCTTCTCCCGAGAAAGTCGCTTGTCTTGCTGTAAGCGACATTCTCCTTCCCCGTAGTACTACCCCAAGGTCGGCGATTAACATTCACCAGTTGTGTTTGGGTCTCCACTGAACAGACGCCGCACGAGTGGCTAGTATTGTATTAATAGAAGTCAAAGATTCCCTACATGTGATAGAGCAGACATAAACCAGAAGTGTTTATGTCTGAAGATTAATTAATTTACTATTACTTTCTTAGCAGTGTCAAAGCCAGTAAGCTAACACGCCGTCTTTGATGACAATTATCTGTGCGTAGCGCGAAGTTAGGTCATGCATATTTGTCACAAAATTGGCCAGAGGGTTCGCCTCTCGCCTAGGTTTGACAAGGGAGATCACCGAGCTATTTCTAGTCGAAAGAAGCTCGACGGGAATTTCCTGGTCTCGACGGTTCTACCGTGTTATCGAAGCTCTATTCTATGAAGAGGTGTTCTAGTCCAGCCAGAGATCGTTTCACGATACTGCGTTGCAGGTAATTACCGCATGTTTAGTCCGAGAAAAATAACTGGCTGAGGTAAGCGAATTTCACTGTCTCTCAGATAAAACCAAGGTTGACTGTCCCCAGTCGCCAGTTGTTAGTTTGCTGTTGTCGAGCGACGACATCTTTGTGAGGTCTCGTAAAAGTGCCTACATGGTCAACAATGTATCCCGATATTTACTGGAGCAAGTTTCAAGATGTATTTCGTAACGAAGATAAATAGATTTAAGATTCTATTATAACAGTATCGAAGCGATTGCTCGTCTTGGCGACAGTGATGTCGTTAGCAGGTGGCGCGCAAGGTTAGGTCATGAATATTACAGATGCCTTATTAAGTGGTAGATAGCCGGTATTGGGGTGTGGAAATAAGGGCGTTTAAAAACCATCCTCAAGGCGCATCCTATTCGTCGGCAGCCAGACGATAGCCACTTAAGAGGAAAATAGAAAGGCTCAGACCCCTTAAAAAGTGTCTATGCATAACCTGGCTTCACGGAAGTAATAGTCGGAGAGCGGTGTGACGAGGTTACATTCGGCGGGTGCCGCCGGGAGTCGAGGAGTGTATGAGCAGTGCAGTGCGGTAACCAAAGTCTATCGTGTAATATCTCTATCGATGGGGGAGATCGTAAGCGGTCAAATTCGAGCGTCGGCGGAAGCGTAGAACGTAGTCTTAAGGTCGACCGGGTGATAAGTGCGTCTCCGCAATTTCGGGCTGAAACTGGATGTTCTATTTCTACTTTTCTCTCAACTGTCTTTTACCTATTTACACACGAAGGAGGAACATTATTAGAGAGGTACTCTTTTCTCATGATGAGGACAGAAATTGAGCTAGAACATCTCATTTCATCCCATCTCATCATAATCTGCTTGTACCTTGCGGTGTGAGGTGAAGTATAAACATAGTGAGAGTGCACGCTTATGGGCTTCATGTATCGATATTCCAATGGACTCTGTTATTCCCTGCGTCCATCGTTTACGTGGTCGGCTTCTTCCTCTGCTTCCCTCTGGTATGTAAATCATTGCTTTTTGTGGTATACTGTTAGTTGGTAACCTACTTGCATATCCAAACCATTTGACTTGCTGCCTTCTAATAAAATCTAAGGCAGCCGTAACCCCCACTTAAGTCCTCATTTCTTCATTTTTGATCTTATCTCTTCTTGGTACACTGGGTATCCTTCTCATGAATCTCATTTCTGTTGTTGTAATTTTTCTTTTCTCTTTATCTGTCATCGTCCACTTTTGGCATGTGTAACATAGAATTGGTAGGTAGATTGTGTTGTAAAGCGTTTTATTAGAAGTTATTGATACATGTTTGTTCTGTAGTATTGGTGTCATGTGTCCAATTAGTTGGTTTGCCTTATTACATCTATTTTCGATCTCGTCTTTTGATTTGCAATGTGATGACATTATACTTCCTAGGTACTTGAAACTCATTACTTGTTTCAAGGGATCTTCGTTTAGGTGAATCGTTGTTGCTTTTTCTTATTTAGTTATAGTCAATACCTCTGTTTCACTTGTGCTAATTTTCATGTTGTGTTCAATACACGTTTCGTTTAAACTATTCTTGTGGTCTTGTAATTCAGCTTCTGAATTTGCTATTAGTGTTTGGCCGTCCGCAAACAGGAGTTCTCTAATGGTTAGATATTCAGATGCTTCTTCTTCTGTGTTCTCATCCTGCGATGTTTTGCAGTCTCTGTTTGGATGATGTCTTTACATATGTTGTCTATATATGTTATACACAAGAGAGGGGACAGGACGCATCCATGTCGTACACCGGATTTTATGGTGAAGGTCTCTGAGTGTGCTCCAGTTGCTCTCACTATTCATTAACTGTCGTTGTATAAGCTTCTACATAGGTTTGTTAGTTGTGTACTCACTTCATATTGTTTAAGAATTTTCCACAGCTTTTGTCTATCTACTCTATCAAATGCCTTGAATTCAACTGAGTTTTATATAAGTTGCCTAAGAGCAAAAATGGCATCTGTGCATCCTTTGTTGTTCTTAAATACAAGCTGTGTTTTGCTTAGCTTGGATTCTATAATAGTTCGTAATCTGTTATCAAGAATTTTGCTAAATAATTTCCCAGTATGACTCAACTATGAGATGCCTCTGTATTGTGTGCAGAATCTTTACCTGCCTTTGTTTTTTCCCCAAATTAGGATAATTGTGGCGTTTCCCTAGTCTCGTGGTGTCTGTTGCTCTACCCAAACATGGTTGAATAGTTCATGTAGTCATGCTGTTCCCACTTCTCTTGCTGCTTTAATTAGTTCGTTTGGTGATTTGTTCAAAGGGGCTAATCTGGTGGCTTCTATAATTTTTTTTTTTTTATTTCAGTATGTCTGCTTCTAGTTCTTCGGTGGTATTGTGTCGGTTTCTTGCGACACCTGATGTGATGCTGAGAAGTTGTTTGAAGTAATGTTTTCATCTTATTAGGATTTGTTTTTGTTCATTTATTGGTTCTCCATTTTCGCTGGTAATCATTTCAGTTATGTCAAAGGGTTCTATTCTGGTTCTCATTGCACTTATCTTTTTATAGAAGTTTCTAGTTGACTCCTTGTAGTTTTTATTTTGAGTTTCTCCATACTCCTCCCAGTCTTTTTGTTTTTCTCTCTTTACTATTCTATTCACATGTCTTCTCGCTATTCTATATTCTATATAATCGCATTCCTGTTTTCTCTTCAACCACTTTCTATATTTTTTCCTTTTTGTCTTTAACAGCTTTCTATACTTCTACGTTCCACCAACTTGTTATTTTTTTAATCTGTGTTTTGCGATTTCTCGTGGTTAAACATGTTATCTTTGCAGTAATTAAAATGCTTGATTTAAATATCTCCCATTCTTCTTCCACTGTCTTTCTTTCTATAGGTAATTTTACAAAGATGTCCGTTAGCTCTTTTTCATAATTTTCCCTCACTGCCTCATCTTAAAAAATTTTTTATTAAGTTTACTGATTCGCATGGCATGTATTTTCCTAGTCTTTGCTTCCTTATACGGATGATTCTTATTGTGGCAACGACTGCTTTGTGGTCTGTGTTTATACCTAAGTTGGACACTGCCCTTGAACCTAATATATTTCTCTTTCTGTTATTTATTGTTAATATAAAATTAATTGGGCTTTCAGTATCTAGATCGTTCCATTTACACCAGATGCATATTTGTAAGTCTTTGTGTTTATAGAATATATGTGTTACATAGAGGTCGTGTTGGCTACATAGCTCTATCAGTCTAATTCATTTCTTTCATTACGTTGGTCTCCAAATGCTCCAAGATGTTTTTTTTTCTATTCCCCCTCTGTTGTGTCCTAGTCTTTCATTGAAGTCTTCCATAACTATGATGTTGTCCTGCTTATCTGTTTTATTTAGCACGTCTTGGATGTCTTCAAAGAAGACCTCACATTGTGCTTTCACGCATCGAGTATGCCCTGGCCATCCTCACTGTCAGCCCTACACAGATTGGAAGACTTGAAAAGGTACAAAACGAAGCCATGCGCATCATTTTGGGCTGCACGAGAGACACCAGCTGTGTAGCAATGAGATACCTCCTTGACTTCCCGACAATGGAACACAGGATCAAGATCTGGAGAGCTCGTGCATACTTAAAAATAAGTGCAGATGAGCAGCACCCTCTGCATGACGCTGTATTCAGAGAAAAGGGTGACAGGCTAAAGAGGGGCAAATCATGGATGGGTCGGGCGGAAGATGTCGTCGGACAGGTCTGCAGTCTTACCAGTATCAACCCCGGCAAGGAATGGGTGCCGGTGCCTCCAGCTTTTAAGTGTACCTTCTCCTGCATTATCACACTCGACAGACGGTGCAGAGAGCAGAACCCTGCCGCTGTCAATGCAGAGGTTAACGCGCTCATCTATGATCACTCAGATAGCCCCGAAGTGCTCATCTATACAGATGGATCTGTTGTAAAGCAGCAGAGAAGTGCGTGGGCATTTACAGCCCGTTCAGCGGGCCGAACCGTTCAAGAATCCAGTGGTGCCCACTCTATGACCACGAGCAGCATGACGATGGAGGTGATGGCAGTTACACAGGCTTTCATATGGCTGGAATCACAGCATTATACCAACGTGTGTGTACTAAGTGATTCAATGAGCATGATTCAGAAGGTCGAAGCTGGATCTGTACGTAGACAGTGGACTGAGTCGCTGCGGAAGTCTGTTGTCCGCAAAGTCACCTTCATCTTCGTCCCGGGACATGCGGGAGTCGAGGGAAATGAACGAGCTGATAAATTGGCTGGCTCTGCACCCCCTGTAGATGGCCAGCCCATGGATCGTGCCGATGTCATTAACGCCCTTAAAGATATGGCGAGAACAGAGGATTTTGACGCCAGTGATTCCACATCGCTTTCCAGGATGAAAGACCTGGGAGTAAGAATCGGCACAGCCAGACGCGAGAAGTACATCGGGAAAACAAAGCGCCTCGTCAACCAACACAGAACTGGCACTATTAGCCACCGGACGCTGATGCATATGCTGGGGGGGGGGGAGGATCTGAGCACCTATGGACATGTCCGGAGTGCAACGAAGATACCCCAACTGATAACTGATAACTGAACTGAACTGTCTATGAACGCATGCAATGTTTAGCGAGAGTGTGTTGTGAATTCATAAATTGTGTAATGTGATTAATAAGTATTCTCTATTTATGTACAGGCAAAGAACGCCTTAGAGAATTGTCAGGCTTGCCTGAATAAATATTGTAGAGAAAACATCTGTGCATATTATTATTATTTGTGAGGTGCAGATGAGGTTTGCCTGAGTGCAGGACTGTGACAGGCAACCCGCTTTTGGTGTCAGAAGTGCTTGAACCCATAGCCGGAGGTGCAGAAGTGGAAAAACTATTTGATACTGACACCCGCTTTTGGTGTCAGAAGTCACGGAAATAAACCCATACCCAGAGTGCTGAAATGCAGGGGGTAAAAAGTATCTGACACTGCACCTGTATTTAAACGTATATCAAGATGTGTGAGGTGCAGAAATAAAATTACGACACTGATGTATCATTGAGTTAAAACTAAAAGTGCTTGTGTAAATAAATCACAGCGGGGAAAAATGTCAGAATAAATGTTCGTGAAGTACACAAAGTGACCTGGCAGTGACCTGATTGCCGTCGCAAGTTTGTTAGCGTAACGATATTAATCGCAATGGAATGTAATGTATTGTGATGTGTTAACGATTGTTGTTACAAACGTTTCAGTTGAAGGTCAACCTTGAGAACTTTACGACAGACAAGACATGACAACACATATTAATTAATTAATTTAAGATTAATATACCTCATTCCAGTTTCTACATAAATTAAGTATAGAAAACTTGGACTGCATTTTGTTAACTTCTGTAATAATCATTCATGTAAAAAAATGCTAATTGTTTGCACTCTACACGTCAGGATGCGCACGAAATTGGTGACAACATCTAGCTGAAAGTAGCATTCTCTCCCAACTGAAAGAAAGATCCTGATCATTTTCAACTGATCAGATAAGTACATATAATTGTGACGTGCATAAAGTAAAACAGCATCTACATTTTTTTTGGTTTCATTTTCACTATAAATCAAGCATTTTACAAGTCATAAGTATTGTATGTAAGAGTGTGTGAAATATAACCATTAACCATGTCTACACTTAAGGAGTGTATAGATGCGGGGGTAGCACTAGGTTACAGTGGAGATAAACTAGAGAAATGGGCAAAGGCTGAATTTATAGAACACACTGATAGACAAGCTGCAGCAGACAGAGATGAAAGGGCAAAAGAACGGTTACACCAGAAGGAACTCGCCGAGATAGCGGAAGGTACTAAGTTAAAACAACAAGAGGTAGCTGAGACGAATAGATTAAAACGAGTGGAAATTGAAAGTCAAACACAGATTAAAATGAAGGAGCTCGAAATCGAGTCTCATGTCCATATAGCTACTACTAAAATGAAAAGTAAGGAAGAAGAAAATAAATTTGCTAAGTACAAAGGGATCATAAAGCCATTCTGCCAAGGGGATTCCATCTCAGCATGGTCAGAAAACGTAGAATACCAGCTAAAGGCCCAGGAAATACCGAAAGAACATTGGGCATTAATCTATATGAAGAATTTGTCGGGGGAGCCCTTAAAGGTATTAGAGTCCATTCCCTAAGACCTTAGAAACAACTACGAATACATCCATCAAAGGGTAATGCAGCATTTCCTCTTAGACGCCCCAGGGTACCAGATTCAATTTTCCAAGCTAAAGCCTAAGAGCAATCAAACCTTCATTGACTACGTCTCAACAGTGCAAGATGTATGTAATAAATGGCTTAAAGCTTCTAAAATTAACAACAGTTATGACAAACTTAGGGATCTCATAATTATGGACAAAATTATTTCCACTATTCCTAGTCCTTTTGCCAAATTTTTGCAACAATCAGATGTAGATTCCATTGAAGAGCTTGAGAAACGGGGGTCCGCCTATTTTTCTTCAAACAGGGATGTGTTTAAGTCTATTGCTGAAGAAAGTGAGATTGTAGCTGCTGCTATGGAAAGACCACAAAAACCATACAAATTTAGGGAAAAGCAAAGAGGCAATTTACAACAGTGTCCTTATTGTAGATTTCAACATCCAGAATACTCGATGTGTGATAAGAACCCGAAATATCCAGAACACTTAGAGATGGTCATAAAGAAACAGCAGTCTAAGATAGAAACCTTTAGACGTGCTGTTAAATGCTTCTTTTGCCATTGTTTTGGCCATTATTCCTCTGCGTGTATGGGAAGAAAGAAGTTGAAAGCAGTGAATGCAGCATTAGTTGAGTCATCGTCAGAGAGTGGAAGTGATCTGGAAGAAATGTGTGAGAATGAAGAAAATGTAGCATCAGCAGTTGATGTACTAGATTACAGTAGTTGTACAACATGCCACCAGTTTAATGATAATGGGAAACTGAAATGTGGGCACACAGTCCCGTGTTCCTGCTTGATAGTGGCAGCACATTAATCGGTTTAAAAAAGGAACTGGTCAAGCCAGAAGATTACACGGGTGAAACAGTGAATTGCCGCACTTTTTCGGCACAATAGAGACATACCCGTTAGCCAGAGCTAATATAAACACACCTTTTTTGACTGGCACCTTTACGTGCGCGGTCTTAGATAAACCATGTGCAGATCTGATAATTGGCCGTTTGCCACAGCTGCAGAAGCGTACCACTGACGAGATAACAGCCTGGAGAGAAACCTTTTTACAACAGGCTAATGCAATTACTAGGTCGAAAACTAGTAAAGAACAGGAGACTGAAGACCAACAGGACGCAACCATACCAATGAACCAGACGTCAGGCGAATAAATAACAAACACAGTAGTGAGCGATATAGAAGACGAACACATTTCAGCCACAGTCATTAACCAAACAGAAGAAGATGACTTTGAATTACCAGTACCGACGGTAGAAAGCAACACAACATTCAGCAACATACATTTAGGGCCTACGATGACAGACGAACAGAAACAGCAAACAACAGCATTACTAACAGAATGCAAGGAAATGTTCTCAGACACACCAGGTAGGACAGATAGAATACAACACTCCATTGTTCTCCTAGATGATACTCCAATCAAATGTCGACCTTATTCTATCCCTTTGAATTATAGGGAAAATGTATACAAAGAAATTCTTAGCTTAGAAGCCTGTGGGATAATCCAGAAATCCCAGTCTGAGTATTCATTTCCAATAGTTCTGGTAAAAAAGAAGGATTCCACCATGAGACTCTGCATAGATTACAGGAAATTAAATTCTATCACTAAAATTGACGCAGAGCCTATCCCATCATGTGGCGATCTGATCCTAAATATGTCAGCATCTATCATCTTTTCTAAACTCGACCTGACGAAAGGATACTGGCAGATCCCGATGGAAAAACATTCTGTTCATCTTACTGCATTTGCTACACCTTTAGGGCTTTATGAGTGGCTTTTTCTTCCTTTTGGACTTCGAAACGCACCTGCCACCTTTGTCCGCCTCACTAGGGAACTTCTCCATGGAGTAATAAATGTTCATACATTGATGACATATGCATCCATACGATAAACTGGACAACACATCTACAAACTTTAAGACGCGTTTTCGACAGAATAAAGTTGTTTGGACTGACAGTAAAACCGGCAAAAGTAGAGTTGGCGTTGGAGGAGATAGAGTTCCTTGGCCACACAATTTCCAATGGGCAGTTAAAAACCGACAGCAAAATTATTACTAAAATTCTGAATCTTACTATTCCAACAACAAAAAAGCAAGTAAGAAGCTTGCTGGGGCTAGTAAATTATTACAGCAAATTTATCCCCAATTTGGCACAAATAATGTGTGTATTTTCGGACCTATTAAAATCTTCTGCAAAGATAAACGTTCAAGATGCTATTTTACAGAATGCTATGTCAGAATTAAAGTACATGTTCAGCAGAGTTTCCATCTTACGCTTGCCTAACCCTGAGTTACAATATATTCTTAGATGTGACGCCAGTGCAACAACGATCTCTGGTGTACTACTCCAAGAACACGAAATGATCCTTCATCCTATCTATCTTGTATTTGACCCGTAAGCTTACCACAGCTGAATCACGGTATGATGTGTCTCAGTTGGAAGCTCGCGCTATTGTATATTGTATATCTAAGCTTCATACATACTTGGCTGGAACTCACTTCATTATAGAGACCGACAACTCCCCTCTTTTAATTATGGAGAAAGGTCAGCCGAAAAACAACAGAATCTATCGCTGGGCTTTGATTCTCTAGAATTACTCCTTCAGCATTAAACACATTAAAGGAAGTAATAATAACCTTGCAGACCTTTTGACGAGACCATCAGGTATTGAAGTGATGAAGAAGGCAGATGTAGCACTGCTATAGGTATCTGCATTAAGCAATAAGTAGCTCACATATGTACTGTGCTAGTGGTGGTAAAAGATAAGACAATGTAAATATTAACACGTGAACTTACCACGAACTCTAGTAATGCCATATACCAAGTACATTACATTTATAGAGGCTACTAGGACAGATAAACTTTGATACCATGGTAAACATTTTATGATACGCTACAGAGTCACTTAGAGTGCAGTTAACATTGTATATAGACGATTGTAAGGAAGAACCCAGAGGAACGACATGTCGTGATCACCATCGCCTGGACCTACAATTAGTTAGTTAGTTTAGTGATTGTATAACATGTCTGTGCATATAACATGTGTGTAATATTATTTTTATAGTATTGTAATGAAGTTGCATTAAAGCTATTTAGTGGTTCATTGTAGTAGAACTAGTAGTAATAGCAGAACCACTAATACTCCAACTGTGAGCTGATTTAAAACAATGGCAGCTATATTATTATTTAATTAGATTAGACACCTTTACAGTAGTTTTATAGTTATAAATATATATTTTAGGTATATTTAGATAATTAGATTAGATTAAATAGTTCTCTATTGAGACTACTACCAATGAAGCCAATTAACATGGGGAGGTAATATATTTAGATTGAGTTAGAAATAAAATAGATTAATTTAGAAATAGATTTAGAAACATTGATATTAATTTATTTAAGGGAACTAACACATTTTTCTTAAAGTGTTTAATTTAGTTAATTACCTTCCCTTAGAAACATCCATACATTGATAGTTTATTTAATTATATACTTAGATTTAACATCAGTCATTATTCACTTACTTAATGTAAATTATCTTGTTTATTACAATTATCATTTACTTAAAAAGATTAGTTGCATTTTTTAATTTAATAACATCCTTTATTTAGTTAATAACATATTTTTTTTTTTTACTTTACATCATAAACCAACATTTAGTTAACTTACTTCCGTTAGTAGTTATTTTTTGTTACTTAGATTATATACCTTGGTTAGTTTCTTAAGCATCATTGTGTAGAATGATAGTAACGTTAGACACCGTCAATTTAGTGACTGGTATAACCAATTAGACATTAGATTAGTTAGAAACATTTACATTTAGTTAGCTTCACTGTATTGCCTTATCCAACACAGTCAAAAGTGTATATAACAAAGTGATAGAGAAATCTACTTTATTTTCGGCTCCGTATTGTTTAAAACGAGCCCATTTTAATTTTTCATTACAAAAACATTTTTACAAAATTGACTACGTGCAAGAAAGTGAAGAATTAGATGAGTAAACGGACGAATGAGAGAAGTAACATATTGGAATGAATATTTGTGCATTTTTTCGCACACATGTGTTTTTATGACTCGTCCGCGTCCTCTGTGTAAACCATGTGATGTGTGTTGTTTCATGTGTGTTGCAGCCACTATTGCATTGAAGCGATAGTTGTTTTCTAGGATCCCAAATTGGCGAAATGCGTCATGAATTAAGCATACGCATTACTTGATGACGAACATTGGCCTATCCGTGATGCTCGAAAACCTTAATACATCAATTATAGGCATAGGGTTATGTTCCTAATTGCAACACATATAAATTAAAGATTTACGCGCAGAAAACCAGGAATACAAACAGATAAATTTACAAACAGCAGTTGATTTCAAAGGAACGGAACACTTGATCAAAGGGACACCACAGACTCGCAGTGAGTGGGAGGGCAAGGTGAATATTTAGCTACACGCGAAAGCAAGATAGGCTAACATCAGCATACACACAACTAACAAGAGAAGTGAAAGTACATTTCACGGGAGCCATGAATTATATTCATGTATTGCATCCTTAACAGGAGCAATTTGTTTTGGGATATTGGTCAATCAATATTTTGAGGGGCTGAGGTTTGTTAACGCGCCCTGGTTCAACACAGCTCCCAAGAGAGTAATGTAGTGACTCTTGTTTAGAGTGGAGATGTGTGAAGCTGATCTATAATCAGTAGCTGGATACAACAACTTGTGACCAGACTTATTGAAAGACAGAAGTGGACCTATATTAGAACAGTGTACCCCTTGACTAAATTAGATCAGACTAATTTTATATGCTACGACGACATTGCGTCAAACTTACTACATTAATCTATTGACGCAAAAACGACGGACGACGGGAGAATGTCAAGGTCCTACACTGTACTGAGACAGACTAGTGACAGTAGAGGGGTGAGGACTTATAGGACATAGAGACAGGACGTCTATAAAGATATAGACTGAATAGAGACAGCACCCAAGCCAAGACGTAATAACAGATATGACTAGACTCGGGTGGGAACACTAACGTGTTATAGTTAGGACAATAGAGGGACCGACCCAGGAATAGGGGGCGGCAGACGTAGACGTGACAACGTGAAGTAGAACAGGACTCTAGAAGGCAGAGACGATAGTGCTGTGTGCAAAGGGATTCGCACGCACCCCACGAGGGAGCTTGACCGCGTAGGCAAGCTGCGAGCTGAGTTAAGACAGACGGGGGACAGACGGCTTTCTGACTGGACGTGGTTCTAAGTTATTGTCTATGAACACATGCAATGTTTAGCGAGAGTGTGTTGTGAATTCATACATTGTGTAATGTGATTAATAAGTATTCTCTTTTATGTACAGGCAAAGAACGCCTTAGAAGTTGTCAGGCTTGCCTGAATAAATATTGTAGAGAAAACATCTGTGCATATTATTATAATTTGTGAGGTACAGATGAGGTTTGCCTGAGTGCAGGACTGTGACACTGATCTATCTCGCATTCCATTAACATTGCCGGGTCTATATCCGTTTTTGTCAGTCCGTTTATACTTCTTAGTTTTGCTACGAGCAGTATGAAGATCCCCTGCCGGCTTGCTAGGCCAGTCGCAGGTTTAGAATAAAAACTGACCATAGGGTGTCCATCCCCTATGGCGAGCTAGAACAGAGGGGGCAAGCAGCCATCTGAAATGGATATTGCTGTTCCAGTGAACAACGCCACCGTTCTAAATAATCAGGCTATCAAGAGTGGGTGAAAGAATTTGGTTGGAAATACACCCGCTACATGAAGGACGAACCATGTATGTATGCAATCCGTAGAGGGAAAGGACTGGAGCAGAGACACACCTCTCCTACATTAAGAAGGGAAGAGGCGAATACCTAACTATGGTTTCTCAGTTGTCTGGGAGTAAGAGCCCAGAGAGAAACGGGTGTCTACAGGAACAGGAACAGGGTTCGGCCGAGCAGCCCTATATCCCTATAAGAGTGTTATGAAGCATGACACAAATATCTATCCTATCATGTGGTGAATGAAAGGAATGAGAAAGAGTGAGAATTTTACATTTGAGTTCCTGAAGCTACCTGTGATTGATCGATTGAACCTGTACGAGCTGCATCCTAGATCTATTTGATGAAGCTGTTCCAGGAGCTGTCTGACAGATGAGATCCACAGTTCACTACAGCCCACATCATTGCAGATGAGAAAAGTTGCAGGAGCATATTTATGTGTATATCATGTTATGTTTCTGAAGGTTTATTACCCTGTTCTTGGCTGTGCGCTAGATGCTGTTACATGTCGCTCTCACTAGGCCCTAATGCTACAGAACCTACCTTCGATTGTACCGACTACGAGACCTCATGCCCGGCAAGAGACTGGGGAATAAGGCGAGTACTCCATATAACCGGCAGCGTGAACTGCCCAGAGTTGGGGCAGCGCCCTGTAGTTCCATCTGAGAAGTTCCTACCGAACAGAGTCGTCGTCGGCAAACCCGATCGTCGAATACCAGTCACGAATAGACATCAACATCTACCACCTACAAACGAACGAACGAACGAAAATCTTTATTTTCAAAGGGTTAAGAATTGGGCACGCAGGCCCGTCTGACATTCTGCCTTCTTCTCTATTTCTTCTCATACATTCTTTCATTCAACATCACTTATGAAGCAAATTACACACAATGAAGGTAACATTGCCTGTTAAATGTGATATCCGGCCAGTGAGGCAAAGAGACGTTGGGGTAATTAGAGACTTGGTCTTAACCAGAGACTTTATGCTATCCAGAGCCGCAGAGCTCCATCGCCATTAGCTTGTGTCCTACATTAGAGGCTTGACTCGAACTGCTAACTGCAACCAGAGTTGAGTCATTGCCAATAGCCTGTTGCTGGCTCGATGAGTCAGATTCATTGACAGATTTAACATGAACATCAACATACGATGAATAATGCACATACTGAAGTCCTTGGTATTCTCCGTTTATTGTAGACAAATGTTACAGTAGACATAAATCACATGGTCCCGTATATGTGGGAGGGCGTGTGATGAGTCTAAGTACACATACATATTCACTTCTGCTGGATACAGTTAATTCATTTGAAGAGTAGACGCAATCGTTTCAATACAGCAAATATTCAGTTTATACAATGGTGTCTGATAATGAACTAAGTTCAAACTTACAGCCTGATCTTGGCGTCTGGTGTGCAGTATCGCTGGTCTGCCATTAATTATGTGACATGCAACAAACCTTCATGCTGGGTAATCGCTCAGCCGTACTATCTGGATGATACATCTCCGATTCTTGATGGACAATCAACACACAAATTACTTTGACTAGCTTTAACGGCTTTAAAACATTTTGACGTTTTGCTTCTGTCAAAACCCTGACCTAACTGACTATAGTGTGTATACTTTTTTTTGCCCCAATTTAAAATTCAATATCTCAGTAACCAACTGATGGAAAATGATGCGATTTAGCATAGAACCTTATCATTATGTCCACCCAACAAAATTTTTTTTATTCTGGAGATTGTACAGCAGATTTCAAAGTTTGTTTATATGCGGTATATAATTTACGGCTCAGAGATTAAATCCATCATTTACAAAGTATTACAGCTTCACCAAGACAAATTTTTTTTAAACATTGTCTCGCGGTTTTCGTTTTGGCACAAACTGCGCGCATTTATATGGGACTTTTCAGAGGTGTCTCCGATGTGGGTTCTTTCATGAAACACGATTATATAAATAAATATATAAATAAATTGTGCAATTAATATAATTAAATATTAATTATTATACTACATTATTTATTATTTTTATTAATATTTATATTATATTATATTATATTATATTATATTATATTATATTAAATTATAATATTATAAAATATGGACATTGTAGTATCAGAGAGTGCACAGAAAGGACTTTCCTTGAATATAAAGAAAACAATATCAATGGTGATATCAAAGAAATTGGGGATACCAAATTGTGACATAGAAATAGAAGGGGAAATTCTCAACCAAGTGGATAATTTTAAATACCTAGGGGCACTTATAACATCGGATGGAAGATGTACAACAGAGATTAAGAGCAGAATAGGGGAGGCAAAAGCCGCATTTCAGAAAATGAAGAGTATCTTATGCAATAGGTCGCTATCAATGAATGTAGGAAAGAGAGTGCTAAAATGCTATATAGAACCAGTTTTGCTGTATGGCAAAAAATCTAGGAATGTAAATGAACAAATTAGGAAGAACTTAGAAGCAACAGAGATGTGGTTTTTAAGACGAATGTTGCGAATTCCTTGGACTGCCAGAGTAACTAACAACGATTGCCTGAAAGAGGCTAATGAAACTAGAACGCTATATACAACAAAAAGAAAGAGACAAACAGCTTTCTTTCGTCATGTAATGAGAAGAGAGGCATTGGAGAACATCGTGACAACTGGAAAGATCGAGGGGAAGGGAGGCGGAGGCAGACCAAGAGAAATGATGCTTAACGCTTTGAGACGGTGGCATGGAGGAATATCATCAGCAGAGTTGATCCAGAACACCAAAGACCGAGATCAGTGAAGAGCCATGAACGTTTACGCCAGCCGGCAAGGTACTTGATGATGCTGATGATGATTAATATAATATTAATAGGTAATATTTGAATGTGTGAATATTGTTCAATGGGATTAAAAGTGAAATTGTGTACACTTCGAAGCATCGCTATGAAGTTGTACACATATTTTTGTCAAGAAGCTTATCGCAGGAAACTGTTTCATACTGTTACAAATCCCCAAAAAAGAACAGTGCATACAATGGGTTTGAATAAACGGTCACTTCGTCGATGGGTGCAAGAATCTGGAATGAAACCAACACGCGATAAGCAAACGGTACTTAGAGAGGCAATTGTAGACAGCTTTGACAAGGATGTCATCAGGCGAGTTATTATAAAAATGATGGATGCCAAAGAAACAGTGACTGTAAGAAAACTGAGGGTTTGGTTGAGAAAGAACAATAACATAGAGCTATCCAAAACAACTTTGTGGAAAATTATAAGGACATTAGGCTTCACTTTTAGAAAGTACAAGGGAGGTAGAAATATCCTTTGCGAGCAACAGCATTTAGGAGCCATGAGAAGCAGATACATACGTGAAATAAGGGAAATGCGCAAAGAAAATTATGACATAGTGTGTTTGGATGAGACGTGGATCAATGCGCACCACACAAGTGAAAAGGAATGGCAATCAATGAATTGAAAAATAAAGCGTTATGTGCCCAGTAGTAAAGGACAGCGTTTGGTCATATCCTATGCTGGTAGTACTCATAATTGCTTACTACAGAATGCTGGGCTCGTGTTCGTATCAAAGCATACAGATAATAGGGATTATCATAATGAGATGAATGGTAATGTATTTAGAGATTGGCTCGAGAATACAGCACGTCCTTCCCTTGATAGACCGTCTTGTCTAATCATGGATAATGCATCACATCACAATGTTGTTGCCCAAGAAGACAAAATACCTACAGCATCGAGCACAAAGGAAGACATAAAGATATGGCTCCGAAGGGAAAATATACCATTTCCAGTAGCATATTCCAAGCTACAGTTGTTGTCCTTTGTAAAACAGGGGCAAAAATGCAAGAAATATCAAATCGACAAGTTGATAGAAGAACATGGCCATAGGTGCTTGCGACTTCCGCCGTATCATTCTCATTTAAACAATAAAAAACTTGTGTGGGCTAAAATTTAAGGACAGGTGGCAGCTGCCAATACTACATTCAAATTGTCTGACGTCAAGATACTAACCCAGTCCGCGCTATTAAATATTGATAAAAGTTACTGGAAAAAAATGTGAGGACCATATTTTGAAAGAGAAACAGGACTATTGGAGAAAGGATGGATTGCATTTTATGCAACCGAGAGCAGTCATCAACCTACTGGAATCGTCCGACACAGATTAATGTCTGAGCAGATCGCAGACCTTAATCTACTTATGCTCTTACTGTGATATTTTGCTCAAACTATTCAGGCCCTAAACATTACAGCATCAGCATAATGTCAATGGCAACAGTTTGTATTCCATAGTGATGATTTTTCAATTCCGCAAGCCCTCATCGGTGACATACAACTATATTGAAAAACAACACACACACACACACACACACACACACACACACACACACACACACACACACACGCTAAACGCATTGAATACCAACAGAAGAGTAATATTGCGGTGGAAATTGACATATTAGTTAGTTAGTCAGTTAGTCGACAGATCATCCTGGTTGCACATCGAACCATTCAATCCATAAGTGCTCGGATCCCCTCCTCAGCAAATCCCGCAGCGTGTAGCGGCTAACGACGCCAGTTCTGTGTTGGTTTATCAATCTTCTTTGGCTTCCTGCGTAGTGTTCTATTTTGGCCACCCCTCTTTTAATTTGCTGCTCCTGCAGTCTGGCCATTGTTGTAGATTCACAGTCATCACTTGGTTCTCGCAAAAGTCTCACTTCTCGTAGAGCATTCAGAATGTCAGCCTGGTCCATGGCGCGTCCGCCCTCCACAGTAGCCTCACCTGCGAGCTTGTCAGCCCGCTCATTTCCTTGTACTCCCGCATGACCTGGCACGAAGATGAAACTAATCTTTGCCAGCCGAGACCGCTTCAGAGGCAGCAGCCATTCTCTTCGGATCGACCCCTCCTCTATCCTCTTGATCATGTTCATTGAGTCGCTAAGGAAACAAGCCCTAGTGAATGTCTGTGTCTCGAGCCATGTTATTGCTTTACTTACTGCCATGACTTCCATGGTCAGGCTACTTGTGGTTTCAGTGAAAGCACCAGAGTCCTCCTTCACAATTCTCCCTCCGGCCCGAGCTGTAAAGGCCCATGAGCTTCTCACATGTCGGACGACCGACCCATCTGTGTAGATGACCGCGTCACCGTCTAGCGAATTCTCGAAAATCAACGCTTGTACTTCAGCCTCAACAGCAGCCGGATTTTCTTGTCTGCATTTTCTATCTAGTTGGATGCAAACTGAAAAGGATGTGCAGAAGTCTGTTGGCACTTGCACCCACTCCTCGCCAGGTTCTAAGTCCTCAAGTGAACACACCTGTTGAAGAATGTCTTCGGCTTGACCCATCCACGACCGTCCTCTTTTTAACCTGCTGCCCTTCACCTTCCTAATTTCACTATGCAGTGGATGTTGTGTGTTTGCGTTAATTCTGAGGTAGGCGCGTGCCCTGCAAACTTGTATTCTCTCTTCAATGGTTGGAAAATCAAGAAGGTAGCGCATCGCCCTGCATGCTGTATCTCTTGTACATCCAAGAATAATGCGCATAGCTTCATTCTGTATCCTTTCCATCCTTTCTATCTGCTTATGGCTGAGAGTCAGGATTGCCATTGCATACTCCAAAACAGACATGACCAGCCCCTCGTACAGAAGACATAGATGGCGCTGCTCACAGTTTGCTGCCGCCATCACCCGCATCGCTGCCAAACCCCGCTTGGCCTTTGTTATCACCTGGTCTATGTGCACATTATAAGCAAGGCTTCGATCAAACCGTATCCCCAGGTATTTCATTGCCTGCGTTCTTTCCACCGTCTCTGAACACAGCATTACAGTTGGTGTTGGGTTGTTGACAATATGATTATTCAACGAGAACCAAGTCACTGTTGCCTTTGTTGGGTTGACCATTGCCCCAGCTTCATCACACCAAGTACTTATGCGATTGAGTTCGGTTTGTAGTTCCACAGCAACCTCCTCTCTATCCTTACCCTGACGATACACTAAAACATCATCGGCATACGACAATGTCCTGCCAGGTCCAGTGATCTGCTCACTGGTGATTCTCACTGTGTAGGCGTTGAACAGTACCGGAGATAATGGTGATCCCTGTGGTAGGCCAGGATATATTGTTGTTGGTTCCGAAGTCCAACTGCCACATCTAAAAACTACTTTCCGTTGGTAGAGGGCTGCAGCGATCCAACTAAGGAGGAATGGACTTACGTTTAGTTCAAGAAGCTAAAACATTAAAAAATTCCAGTGGTACTCTGTTGTATGCGTCCTCAAGATCAATCGCTGCAGCAACGGTTTCAGTGCCTGAGTGGAAACCTTCATAGACATCATGGGCAAAGACTGCTGCATTGGTCCAGGTTTCTCTTTTTGGACGGTACCCACCCAGGGTAGGTGGGAAAACACCTTGCCTCTCTAGTTGGCTTGATATTTTCCTGGCAATTACCTTCTCCAGCAGCTTGCCTATTGTATTCTGCATGGTTATAATTCGATATCCCTGAATTTTTTTGTGGTCTTTGTCAGGCTTCGGCAAGGGAATCAGATAGCTGTGTAACCATTCCTCCTTGATGCTAGCACTCCCTATACTGTTGTTGTACATGTCTGCTAGTTTCTCTAGCTCATTGTCGGTACACCTATTTATGTCGTTGTATCTTATGCCATCAGGACCTGGAGCACTGTTATTTGATCGTCGAAGCACAGCCTTGATTTCTTTCACTGTCACTGTGTCTTCCTCCGAAGTGTTCTGGGCCTTGCATCTGTCTGAGGTGACCTCCTTGGCCAGATTTCGGCCTCCCATGTCTGTCTGGTTGCCCTGCTCAAGGTAGCGTTCAAAGAGGGCTTTGCCCTTGTCCTCGTCAGTCCTCTGCCAGGTGAGGTCAGCACCTTGGAAGTCTGAAATGCTCTTATTCTTGACTACACCACTCATGCTTTTATGTAGTCGCCAGAACAATTTCAGTGACTTGTCTGTGCTTACTCTTTGACACACCTCTGCCCATTTTTCGCTTTTAACCACCTTGACCAGTTTTTTGAAATAGCTTACTTTTGTGTGCATCTCTCTTTCTAAGTGCAAGCAGGGACTAGGATGACCAGCTCTGTTCTTCTTGGCATTTTGCCATCTCCTTACAGCACTACGCTTATCCACCCAAGCCTTCTCCACCTCGAAACTCCACCACGGTGGCTGCTCCCAGCTTTTTTTCCTGCCCTGAAACGTTCTGCGCTTGTCACGTCTTATTTTACTCACCACATCTTGCCCTGTACTGTCATACTGGAACGTCTTTACCTTTAGCTTGTGCTGCCTGGTTCTGCCTTTCTCCACCAATATGCTGCAAGGGTGGTGGTCGCTGCCATGGTGTCCTAGGACACCCCATCTACACACTGTAGTGAGTGAAGGTGAAACTAGCGCCAGATCAATAGCACTGTCCTCATCGCCTGGACGGCTTGCTGTCCTGGTGACACAGCCACTGTTGATACAAACCAGGTCGATGGTTTCCAGTGCAGTCTCTAGCTCCTCCCCTTGTGTATTGGAGGAAGTGTTTCCCCATGATCTGCCTTTAGCGTTGAAGTCACCACAGAAAATAACATTTCTCTCGTGGCCTAATATGCCACTTAAGCACTGCCACTTCTGGGCGTCCATACTCGCATTGCGGGCATAAACATTAACCAACACGAATGGTATACTGGAATGAACTCTCAACGCCTGTATTTGTATATCGTCACTGTCCCAACTGGACATGTCTAGCTCTGACGCCACCATGCTGTCGCGAACGAGAATCGCCGTTCCCAGATGTCGTCTGTTGTAGAAACATTTGAAGCCGGCAATTTGGAGTAGCTGATCGCCCAGTCTCGTCTCCTGGAGTGCTACAATGTCGTTCCTGTAAACTAGGGTTTCTAAAATAGAGCACCGTTGTTTTACACTGGCACAGTTCCAATATAGAATACGGATGTTCCTGAGTCCTAGACGGTGACACTTGAGTCTAAAACGTCTCAAACCACCGCGCTTACCTTGCTTCTTTGTCCCTGCGCGGCTACCACGCCGCTTCGTTATGTTGACTGCTGACCGCTCGGAAAAATCACGTTCTTCCGCCATGTTGAAAAAACGTAAACACATAGAACCACACACGCTGCTGAAAATTCACTCAAGGATGGCTTCGCTCGATGCACGAACTCCGTAGCACCCGCGCAGATCTTGAGTAGAAACTCCTGGTTTTACATCCTAGCACACCAATTACACGCAAGAGATGAATAAATCCATCCCCTACGCGAAAAAGTTAACGAACACAAAACAACACGACCGTCCATCGCCATCTTGAAACCGGAAGCCGAAAAATTGACATATTGTGGCATAACAAGAAACGTGGGAGCAAACACGTTGTCAAATTAGGGGACAACACACGTGCATACGAATCAATCTATAAAGTTCCATGAAAAGAGGACCAAAATCTTGGTCGTTAAGAAGAAAGCCCAATACAGAGACACTGACAACTATTTTCAACAACTATGTTCCGTCTCTGAACGGTAAACAGCAGAGTAGTCAATGTTTCACGAAGACTCAAAGCGAGTCTGTCACCCATGTGTACGTGTAAACAAACACAGACAGTTGAACAGATCCTTAAAAATAGAAACATGATGACTAAATTGCGGTATCATTTCTGGTCACTCCATAAGCACATTAACGCACAGCTATTTGGAAGCTTTCACGAACTCAATATAAAAAGGTAACATGAATACTTGTGTACACATTATTAACCAGCAGCTGAAGAAACAAGAAGGAAATGAAAAATAAGGTAAGAAATATATTCCTTCTACTTTCCTGTCAATTTAAAAATTATTTATCCCATGCCTCTGTAAATTATGGCTTTACTAATATTACACATTGCACCCTCTCGGGATTCTCCGTGGTGAAGTGGTCAAGCCGTCTTACTCGGGCTTCGAAGGTTGTATGTTCGATTCAGGGCCGCGTCCTTCATTTCACGAGTACATTTTTTCGGAGACTGCCGAGGGTCGTCGCTGGAGCTACGGAGTTCGTGCTTTGGGCGACGCTTTCCACGCTGCGGAAAGAAACTGAGCCATATGGGATAAAACCCGGTGCAATGCAGACGACCCTGTCGACTTTTAAGCTACTTTTTTTATTGCGCCCACTCCCATACGAATCAGGATACGCCTTGTGTCGTCATGTGAATTGGCGGGGCATACATTACTGTAAAATTAAGGTTGTTAGCTAGAAATCACTAGTTTTTCAGCAAAACATCAAAGAAATGTCGCCGCTTTCGATGATTTAAGTTGCTTTTGGACCTATCAAAGACATATTCCTTGGGTGGGGTAAATATAAGACGGCAGGAAAAATTTCATAAAGATGCAACAGACAGTTTTCCAAATAATTGATAGTGAATGACGGCATTCTTTTCGGGACAGACTATAGACCGGCCAACAGTTTCATTCTCGTGATCTCAGCTGTTTTTATCATGTGACACAAGTCTTTCTGCGTAGTTTCCCTTCTCCCTCGTGAATCATCATAACTATCTGTTAAAGGTCTCAGCTTCCCTCGTTTTTCTGGTCTGATAACTTAAATTACACTCGTTTTCTTTTCCTTCACATCTCCTGTACTTCTTCTTCTTCTTCTTCTTCTTCTTCTTCTTCTTCTTCTTCTTCTTCTTCTTCTTCTTCTTCTTCTTCTTCTTCTTCTTCTTCTTCTTCTTCTTCTTCTTCTTCTTCTTCTTCTTCTTCTTCTTCCTCTTCTTAAGCGTTCCGAGGCATTGAGGTTCTTTGGTGCAGATGCAATCCGTCTCCATTCGTCTCTCTGGTTGACCTTCTCTTGCCAGTCGTTGATTCCAAGTGCATGTAGGTCTATATATATATATATATATATATATATATATATATATATATATATATATATATATATATATATATATATATATATATATATTATCTCTCCAATATCTTCTTGGTCTACCTTGGGGTCTACGGTCATTTATTTTCTGAGTGTAAGTGAGTTTTGTTTTCCCATAATTTTCCATTCTTTCTATATGCCCCAGCCATTGTAGTCTATAAGCCTTCATGATACCAGTGATTAGCGGGGACTTAACCAGATCATAAATATCTGTGTTACTTCTTCTGTTCCACTCTCCACATTGTGTATTCCTAATGGGTCTAAAGATGCGTCTTAAAACTTTGTTCTCAAAGGTTTGTAACAAGGCTTCGTCTCCTTTCGTTGTACTCCAGGTTTCAGAGCCATACAGCACAACTGGTCTGATTAGCGTTTTGTATATTGTGATATGGTGTTACGAGATAGCGCTTTTGATTTTAGTAGATGTTGTAGTGCATAGTATATCTTATTTCCAGAACTGATTCTAGTTTGTATTTCTTCCCTTATGATGTTGGAGCAGTTGAAGATTGTACCCAGGTATTTGTATGGTTCCGTTCTTTTAATATTATTTATTTGTCTGTGGCCAGAGTTTTTAGCCATTCCTTCTCTTGAAATTACCATATATTCTGTCTTATCTCGATTGATAACCAGCCCCATCTGTTTGGCTTTGTTCCTTTAAGTGAGTCAATATTTCGACTGTCTTTTGTTCATTTTCCCCTATAATATCTATATCATCTGCATAACCAAGCAGCTTGGATGTTCATCCAATATCACATTCCTCCTTTACCTCCGTAGCAACTTTCTCTAGAGCCAGATTGAAGAGTAGCGGCGATAGTGCATCACCCTGTTTCAAGCCAGATGTTAATTGGAAAGGGTCTGACTTCCTGCCTTTATATGTTATTATATTATAAGTATCTTCCATGTATAGTCTAGTCATGTTGATTAACTTCCTTGATATTCCAAATTCCTGCATAGCATTCCATTGTACTGTACACATTCTGTTAATACGCAAGACTCGTACTGTAGACCCTGCGTTGCTACATGGCAGTCATGTCGTCTGGATGGTGCCCTAGTGGTTAGCGTCCCTAGGTTAAGAGGTCGAGAGAAAGCTGGGTCCAGGGACCGGAGAGTTTGTAGATTGAAAGCACCTATGCCCACGCCCAGAACATATCCTATAGTATATAATGAAGCGATGTCTCCGGCCACCCCATGGACATTGATATAATATCAAGAAGGCATTATCGATCGTAGACAGCTTAACTGGGGCGGGTAATAGTTTGCTTTAAAATGCATTGTTAAAGCGCGTCACTTCCACTTCCAACTATTTACCAAATTAAATGGGGATGTGATAGGCCGGTGGGCTTTTGCACATTTAAAAGAACTATGAATGACCTAGCTTTCGACATCGTTGGTTCGAAGAGCGTTGCGTAGTTCTCCGCTCAAGTGGACGAGGTGTTGATGTTTACTGCTGACGAAGGAGTCGAGGGCGAATCGATCGCTGTAACGAAGGGAGACGGATGAGAAGCAGGTCGACGGGGTTAATATTATCGATATTGAACCGTGATACCGTGATAAGTCGAATGGGAGCTTCGACCGAGTCGCATATTGGAGTTATACGATCGACAATAGCAAGGGAGCGTCACCGCAGTTTCGGACGGAGTATTGATCTATCATTTCTACTTTCTACTGGTCCTTAAGTTATCATTCCCTGCTTGGGCTATCAATGGGGAACTATCCTTCTCCACAATGGGAAGAGAGGGGGATGTAGATACAAAGGGAGCAGACTGCTGTCTACAAAAAATCACGCGGTTCCCAGGGGGTTCCATATAAAGTCAAGCCACTAAACCGGGGTCACCGAAGGGGAATGTACTGATCGCCTTTTACTTGGGAACAAACCCAGGTATTTCGTCTACACTTGTCCTGCGAACTAAAAGGGTGAAGGACTACCATAGTGCACGCCACTCGATTACTAATGAGTGCAAGAGCCGCCTATGAGATAGTGTTTCTCCAATACCTGGGAGTGAGGACCCAGAGAGAAAAAGTGATTCAAGTGTGATAACGAAGCGAAGTCGTCAGGAAGAAGAGACCCCTGCCGGGACCTCTATGTCTTACGCAGATCCCTGCATTCTGAAGCGATAAATGAAAAGAGTGAGAAAGACTGAGTGTTGTACATGTGAGTTTCAACGGTCACCTGCGACGGAGAGACGACCTATCCGAGCTGCCATCCAGGTTTACTGACGAAGCTGTTCTAGGAGCTGAGTGACGGGTGATTGTCCTAGGTTCACCGCTGTCTACAGTCTTTCGCAGATAAGGAGGGCAGGTGAACATATTTGATATGTAACCTAGGCTGATGTCTTAATAACTTTTCTGTATTTAGTCACCACAGGCTGTGGCAGGCTACTTTCATTCGGTTCACTCATTGCAGTACCTAACTTAAAGTGTGACCTAGAAGAAATATTAGGCCCGGCATACGACATAGGAACCTGGCAAACTCAGATTGTGTAAAGTAAATGCGCGAACTGCCCAGCGTTGGAGCAGCGCCTGACTTCAGCCTAATACGCTCCCGTCGACAACACTATTTGCTGGCCCTTAGATTCTCCAAGTACCAGATACCTACGCACCATTGGCCCTTCTTTCCTGCACCGCTATACCAGGTAAACGATGACCTATTCATTGCCGTATCAGGCCAATGAGGCCCATATAGACTTTGCTATGGACTTATATTCAGTACACTGTCAGGCCCACAGAGACAATGTTAACGAATCATGTGCCTTACAATATCAGGCTCCTGAGGCCTACAGAAACTGTGTCATGGAGTTGAGCTGTGAAACTCCAGCGAGTGTATCTCGTGTTGACCTTATGTGATACACCTGACCCGGTCATTACCTTGGTCAGCCTAGTGACTTTCAGAGATCGCGTTTTGTGAACTGTTAGTAAGGGCCAATTGAACAATGTGTCCAGGTTCTTTTTAAACTTTTCTGTCACTAACATCGAATACAGAGAAGAGTCTATGATGGAGTGTGCCAGAATCTGAATTTGTTTCAAGAGAAGTCGACAACCAGTGTCAAGCAGTCCAGCAATTCCGGATTTGTCGATGGTAGTTCTGCAAATATCCGGTGAGGCAACTGCTACAGCTGAACAGGACGACTAGACAAGTGCCGCCCGAGGATGACACTCGGATGTTAAACTGCAACTCCTTTGTCTGTCTATCTCTGATTCTCTCTACCTCAATCTAGAACTGCTCTCCATTTCACTATTGTAAATAATACAATGTTGCTTTATTATCTTGATGACACCAGAGTTAAGTTATTTCATCCGTACTGAGCCCTAGTGGTTAGCTCCCCTAGGTTGAAAGATTGTGAGAAAGCAGGGTCCAGGGACTGGAGGGGTTCGGTAGACAGATTACACCCATCCCTACTCCCAGAACATATCCCAGGAAAATATAGTTAAGTAATAGCTCTGCTCACCCCACAGATATTGCTACACGATCTATATATTAACTGTCAACATGATTTTTTATTAACATGAAGTAAAAGAAAGATAAAGATATAAGATTCAAGGCAGTGCCATGCTTCAGTACAAACACAGACAACAAAGCAGTCACTACCACAGTAAGAACCAACAGAAGAAGAAAGCAAAGACATACTTAATAATAAACCGTGGAAAAAGAATGGAAGGCGTTGAAAACGAGTATTAAAATACTGCAACAGTAACTTTTAAAAAGAACAAACGCAAGACACGGATAAAGAAAATAACAAGTTGGCGAAATGCCGAGGTAAAGAAAGATGTAAAGTACAAACACAAAACAAACAAAGAAACAAAAAATAATAAAATTTGGGTGAAGAGCAAACAGGATCGGGATTACATAGAATACAGCATAGCAAGAATTCACGCGAAAAGAATAGCAAATAAATAAAGAAAAAAAATTGAAGGAGTATGCAGAAGCCCTACACGGAGGCAAATAGAAACTTCTAGAACATGATTAGTGTAATGAGAACCAGAGCAGAACACTTTGATCCAACTGAAATAATTAACAGCGAAAAGAAAAAGAGAACCAATAAGTGAAAAAAGAAAAACAAAACATCCTAAAGAGATGTAGGCAGTATTTCGAACAACATTCCACCAGATGCCACAGAAATTCAGGAAACCGACACAGACGTCATAGAAGAACTAGAAACAGACATACTGAAAGAAGCAATTTGAGAAGCCATCAGATTAGCCCCATTGAACAAATCACCGGGACAAGACGAAATACCAAATGAACTAATTTAAAGCAGCAAGAGAAGTGGGAACATCATGGTTACATATGCTATGTAACCAAGTTTGGGTAGAACAATAGACACTAAGAGTCTCAGGAAGCGCAATAAGTATCCCAATTTGGAAAACAACAAGGCAGTGAAAGAGACTGCACAAAATACAGAGGCATTTCCTTTTACAGTTATACTGCGAAAATGTTTTGCAAAATTCTTAAGAATATATTACGACCTACAATTTAACACCAACTATATGAAACATAACTTGGATTTAGGAAAAACAAAGGATGCACATTTGCCGTCTTTACTCTTAGACAACTTATAGAAAAAAAAAACAATCGAATTTAACTAAATACTCTACTTAGCCGGTGTCGAACAAGAAAATGTATTTGATAGAATCGACAGAAAAACAGATATGGGAAATTCTTAAACAATATGGAGTGAGTACACATCTCGCAAACGTATATAGAAGATAACACAAAACAATGACTGGACGGTGAGAACAAATTAAAAAAAAAATTTTAACATAAGATCCGGAGTGCTACTAGGTTGTGTCTTATCCCTCCTCTTCTTTATAACTTGTACAGATATCATAGGCAACAAAACCAGTGCCATATGGCTATTGTTGAAACACATGAGGCAGAGAGGATAAAAGGAAATCCCTAATTGTACAGTAAAGTGGATAGTGCGCCAAAACTCAGGGATACGAGATATGTCACAAAAACGAAAACATAACAACCAAGGCATACGCTGTGGATACATCTTAAAGGGTGGTTGTGTATTTCGATTGTGGAACCAAATTCGTGTGGCAATTGGATATTTGGATGCAATGGTACAATGGACTTTAAGTGGATAACAAGAGGAAGCATTTGTTGAGAAGAAACTATGGATCTAGAACATTGGACTGAAAAAAATAGACGAAACTCTGATAAACATAACGGCAAGGATCTGGAATAGAAATAGACTGGGCGTCAAAGGGAAAGATGCAGATATAGATAATATTAATTGTGGATGCTGTAAATACATGTTGTCCAGGTGTAAACGGGAACTCTATGATGCCACTGAAATTTGATGTTATTATTCTGTAACACCGAATTAAAAAGGTGTTGAACTTTTGCCGGAGCCACGTCCTTATTTTGCATTTTCAAGTTCACTTGATGAGACTTGTTATTGTTACAGTTAACGAGCTCATGCCTGTTGTAGATTCCCAATACATTATTATGGCGCAGCAGACGCGGATCTACATCACAGCAAATATGGGGACTCTTCTCGGGCCAAGTTGATTGTCAACATTGCTCCCACCACGAACTACAAGTGATTTAAAAATAAATTTGCGCATCAGAAATAATCCAGTCACAAGGTGTGCACGGAAAGAAGGTTACACGCTATAAAAGAAATGCACACCAGGATCCAGTGGGACGCACCGTGCAACACGTTCCGGAAACGATAACGCGACACGTCAGAACAAAGAGTGCAAATTTACATCGTACAAATTACAAGTATTTTATGAATATATCGTTTCACGATGGCCTGCACAAGGAAAGATAGCTGAACATTAAGAAGAACATTATAATATCCGCATATTTCATAACGGCAAGGATCTGGAAGAACATTGGAATAGAAATAGACTGGGCGTCTAGGGGAAAGATGCAGATATACATCATATTAATTGTGGATGCTGTAAATAGATGTTGTCCCGGTGTAAACGGGAAGTCTATGATGCCACTGAAATTTGATGTTATTATTCTGTAACACCGAATTAAAAAGGTGTTGAACTTTTGCCGGAGCGACGTCCTTATTTCGCATTCTCAAGTTCATTTGGTGAGACTTGTTATTGTTATAGTTAACAAGCTCATGCCTGTTGTAGATTCCCAATACATTATTATGGCGTAGAAGATGCGGATCTACATCACAGCAACATACCAAGCAGAGAATCAACACAAATTGATGAATAGAACACATAAGAAGAACTAACGGCAAATTACACCATTGAAGAACTATTTGCGAATGATCCAGCACTAATAGCAAAATCAGAAGTAGAATTATATACCACATGAATACTCTTAACGAAATGTGTAAGCAACATAACATGAAAAATAGCATCAGTAAAACTGTGGTAATGACTATAACCAAAGAAGAAAAAAACAGCAACAAAGATTCATGAAAAAGAAAACACCCTGAAAAAAGTAAAGAGCTCCAATTGCTTTGGGAGTATAATATCATCAAATGGCATATCAGAAGACGAGATCGAAAAAAGGTGCAATAAGGCATTCGTCGGCATAAATACTAAAGAAAGAATAAAAACGTATTAATAATTACTAAGAAAGCACCCTATAATACAGCCTCCCTACTAACAGTATGCTACCTATGCCACATTTGGATAGTGATTGAAAAGGAAAAACGAAAAATCACAACACATAAACACAATTCCTGAGAAGTGTCGTGAAATCACTGTCATTTTACAGTCAGATGATAAAAATACCAAGGACAGTTTGATTCGTAACTACAAGTTGTTTACTACGTGGAGTCGGTAAGATCAATCAATACAGTCGTCTTTGAAAGTCCCCACACGACAGAAAATTGTAGGCTTGTTATTGTGACCCGATTGGGAAAATGCAGGACTTCGCTACCTTGTTTTGGATGCTGAAACAAGGGGGAACCACTTTTGCATTGATTAAAAAAGGGGAGATAAGAGATTTCTGAAATGGATAATCTGCCCCTGGAACATCTGATGTATTGACTTCAAGGAACTTCACTAGAACACTCCCGGCTCTTTGACAAAAACAAGACTTGTGTACAGTAGTGTAGACAAGAACGTTGACTTGAGCTGACGTGTTTCTGTACCGCTGTTAGGAAATTCGGAGAGCATCTTCAGTGTTAGATTTAATTAAAGATTAAATAACATATGTCTTTATGGCAAGTTGTAGATGCCATCCAGGAGTGATGCGGTGTTGCATAAGTATTATAGATAGTATATTTAGGCCTAATTAATATAGGCATTAGCCTTGGTAAAACTAGCTAGAGTAGTGAGGTGATGATTAGCTCTGCTAGTTGAGAATAGAGTAGTGAAGTGAGAATTAGCTCTGCTAGTGAGAATAGTGTAGTGGGGTGATATTTGGAGAGATTTAAGAATGGGTTGGGAGATGGAGGAAGTGTCCAATAGTGGGATCTTTCAGTGGGGTGCCCACTGGGGTTCTGCACTCTGTTTATTGGTCTTTCCTTGTCATAACCTGATTCGGACCTAGATGATAAGCTCATCTGCTCTATGACAGAGTTTAGTTCACTGATAAATATCTGAGAAAGGCTGTAGGCCTACACTCAGCTGGTAGGATCAGTGACTGATGCTTTCACCCGGTGTATTATTTCTCTAACAGGTTTCCTGCCAGTTACGAAGAAGCTCTACAAGAGTTTTGAAGAAAGTTTACTACGATTGGGAAGAACACCAGTTGAACAGTAAATGTTTTTCTTACGGAAAATGAATAATGTCAAAGAAGAAAGTTGTTCAATAATGTTTGGGCTGGGCCAATAATCAGGAGGGTCCACCGGAACAGGGCTCAGATGAGCGAAACCATTTAACGATTCCAGTGGGTTAAGGTTCACCTAGGATGGGTGATGTTTGTTGAGATACCACACTTCATACGAACATTAGTAACTACAAGAGAACTTTAAATGTAACATTCACTTGGTGTGGTAGATTCAAGGGAAATATTACAAGGAACAATTGTAATTTAGACACTATAGACAATAAATAGGATCAAGTCTGTTTCCAACAACAGTGATACTTATTTTCACAGTACAGGGATTTGTACATTTTAGGAAATATAGGAACTTATAATGTGCAGTGTGCAAACGGACCATGATCAGTGGTAACATATAGACTATAGCTATTTCGGGTGATCATGTCGAGGGATTACCAGGTAGCTACAGAAGAAAGTCAGTGTCTGGCAGGAGAGATACATCACTTGGTGAAGTTGTCTAGTGCTGACCTAACGTGCTGTGGTGTGTCCTTGCAAGGATGAACTGACTGTGCTAATGATCTGAGGGTCCGATTCTACACACATTATAGAACACGTCACACATTCTTCGCATACGCTTCTCACGCACATTACACTTTTCTTTTAATAAATTAATTGTTATTATTTTTTAGAAGCTAGAGTTGTTGAGTATGTTGCGTTGGGGAAGAATGACAGGGGGCATGATACAGCAGTGATAGAGAGAGAGAAAGAGGTGTCCATAAACTGACGGAGTTTTGTAGACAGATTCTAGGGGTTTCTCCAGGATAATGATAAGGGGTTAAAATATAATGTGGGTGTTGATACCTCTCACTCCAGGGACGACACTTTAAACGGATACACGACAAGAAGAATACTCAATATATCAAGAAGAAACAAAATCAGAAATTAAGACACCAGGACTAAAGTTGGGATTATAGTAGCGCTAGATGTCCTCAGAAAACAGCATGTTAAAAGGTTTGGCCATATAACTAGATTACGAACTAACATAATACCACAATAAGCAATGATGCACAGATGAAATGGAAGCACAAAAAGAGGTCGGCCACGTAAGCGATTGACAGAGGGAATAATGGAGTCCATGGTAATTTCTATACCAGAATCACATAAACGGGCACTCTCTAGATGTTTATTCTTCACCTGGATACCACAAGGTACAAGAGTAACATGATGACATGAGATGAGAGATGAGATGAGACATTCACAACTAAAACTATTGCTTTGTAGACTCTTAATTTAGCACAGTTAGACACACATAGTAAATATAAACACACAACTGGAAGTACTTCGAAATAGCTTGTTGCTATGGTTGCCATTTCCTAAAGTTAGCAAATTTTAAATTTAACGTGATGTATAAGAGGCAAGGGTGCGATGGCGAAGTTGATAAGGAACTGCCCTGATAATGTCGGGCTAAGGTTCGACGCTCGACTCATCACCTGCTAAATGAGAGAAAAAAAATACCTACCCATTCGTGTATTACTAAGTGCAATGTCCCTGCCACATCAAAGTATGATCCCGCTCAGGGACAAAAGAAGAACAAGTAGAAAAAGTTGAATGTGAGAGAAGGCTGTTGAAACAACGTTCCTAGTGGACAGCTCGACTGTAGCCGTCTTCACTCTGTCAACTTAACATAGCACATTAGGTTTGCAATATCGCGCTTGCATTTCCTTCAAGTAACACTAAACTGATTACATGCCCAAATAAAAATTGGGTCCTGACCAAACAGAAATTTGTGGCAGAAAATTTGAAGTAGGGGTTTGTCATAATAATGCTGTAAAAATATTAAAAATTGTAGCAGATATATTGTATTGGAGGATGAGGTTGAAGAGCAGCCGACAGATAGTTGTGGGTTATGGTCTCCAGCTTGACGACCGTAGGCAGAGGATCTCTATTTTGAGGAGACAATAGATACGGTCATTGACCTGTATGGTCACTGCTATGATTGATTGATTGATTGATTGATTTAGGAACCGACATCACAACATTCGGGGCATTCCCATAAGCGCTCCGTCCCCATCCTCACATGCCAGCGAAGAGTTCCAACCCCAATAGTACCAGTAGCAATCTGATTATATGTGCATCCCGCCTTTCCTATAAGCGTCGAGCATCGGCCAGATCCCCTCGTCACTCCTCACTGTCGCATTCTTGCCAGACCATGGTGATCCATTTGCCACATTTGCTCCTCCGAGGTGTACACACTCCCACAAGGCCGCAATCACGTCTGCCTTATCATGCATCAATACCCCACCATGTTTTGCAGAGCCAGCCAATCTGTCTGCCTGTTCATTCCCCAGCACACCAGCATGCCCCGGGGAAAAGATCCAGAGGATGCTTGCCACCCGTGACTTCCGAAGCGAAGCAAGCCACTCTGCACGAAGCTTGCCTGTCCTCACCCTACTCAGTATGCTTTCCTTCACTGCTAAGAAGGAAACAATGGCAAACTACCTTCTTCACAGACGCCAAGAACATTGTTTTGCGATATCCTCGACATTCAGAGAAATGGCGTAAATGAATGCTCCATAGGAGCAGCCTCGCCCGGTAGGGATAGTCATGTGCACCAGGGAACTCCAGACCGTGAACAGGCTACTAAGTGCAAAAGAATATTATCATTAAAGGCAGGAACCTGGAATGTCAGAACAATCAATGCAGGTGTAAAATAGGAGAACATCAAACAAGAAATGGGAATAGAGAAAATTAATATATTAAGAATGTGTGAAACCAGATGGAGAGGGGCAGGGATCAAGACAGGAGAGGATTGTAAGATTATTTATTCTGGAGGAGAAGAACGGTAAAGAGGTGTAGCCATTATTTTGGACCCGGCAAACATCAAATTCTATTAAAGGTTATTGGGCTGTGTCAGACAGAGTTCTGTTAGTAAATCTGAATTGAAGACCTTTTAGAATAAATGTCATTCAAATATTTAGTTAGTTAGTTAGTTAGTCGTGGTTCCAACTACACGGCAACGGGTCGTCCCCATATTGCTCTGTTCTTGTGCCAATGAATATCACACAAAATATTCCTCACTGCACAATGTGAACAATGGAATAGACAGGAGTATCGGCAAGCCAACAGCCCGCACAGGTACACTGTGCATAATGCCGCCACCAGAATGTTAACACAAAAGTCCTCAATGAAAAATACAGTTCATCGTCAATGGAAACGGCAGTGACCAGAACGACTCCACTGACCCAAATTTTATCCCATATGGCTAGGAGTCTTTCCACAGGACGACCCGCCGAAAGCGCCATACAAAGCACGAACTCTGTAGCTCCAGCGGCAACTCCCTGGAGTCTCCTGAAAAATGCACTCGTGAGCCGAAAAGGCAAGTCAGTCAATCCAGCAACAGCCGGCCGCCATCGTTTCGAACATGCACTTTCACGCTACAAACAACCGCGGACAGATGTAAAAGTATTTCACGCGAAACTCACAGCTCACAGTGTCGCGCCACGCACTCACACAGTAGCAGGACGACGGAACCATATCCTCCTTAGTCACCTCTTACGACGTGCATGATAGGCAACAGTGTTACTATTCTGTATTCCCCCGTATGGGCCCCGGCAACACATGGGCGATGCCATTCAAATATATGCTCCAACAAGTGAATACAGTGAAGAAAGTATAGATGAATTTTATAACGGCATAGAGCGTACTTTGAAGAAATGTAAAAAAAAAAAAAAACAGAAATAAATATTACAATGGGTGATTTCAACGCAAATGTGGGAAATCAAGGCGGTGGATGCAGTGTCGGCAACCATGGTTTGGGAGAGCGAAACGAAAGAGGATACAGGCTTGTAGAGTGGGAAAGAGAACAAGAAATGGTTGTAGAAATCCTAAACGATTATGGGCATGGAGGAGTCCAGACAGCGTGATTAAAAACCAGACAGATTACATCCTGATTAGCAGAAGGTTTCGAGATGCGCTAGCAGTCGTAAAAACAGTTCCAAATGCAGACTTTTAGAGTGGTCATAGATTAGTTTCAGGCACACTGAGGGTAGAAGGTTTCGAAATGCGCTAACAGTCGTAAAAACAATTCTGAATGCAGACTGTTACAGTGATCACAGATTAATTTCAATAGCGCTGATGGTAAAGTTAAAGAAAGTCAAGTTTACAGCCGGAAACACTAAATATGATTTGTGCAAATTGAAAACTGACAAAGAAATACAAAATAATTTCAACATAGAAGTAAATAACAAAATTGATATATTGTCTGATCTAGAAGTTATATTTCAAGATGTGGATGATCAATGGGAAATGTTGAAGAATTCAATCAGTTTATCTGCAGAAAAATACTATTCCAAAATTAAAGAAAGGGGGTCGTCAGATATGGATGACTGAAGAAATTTTACAGATAATGGAAACAAGAAGACAGAACAAAAATAATCCTGCCAAATATAAAGAAATTGACAGAAAAGTCAGAACATTATGTAAAGAGGCAAAAGAAGCATGGCTCGAGAAGTATTTCATGGAAATTGAAAAAGAACACAACAGTAAAAATACCATACTAATGCACACAAGAATTCAGGAGCATGCTAATCAAAGAACACATACATCAGCAGGCTGCATAAAGACGAAAGATGGAAAAATCATAATAGAAACAGATCAGATTTTACATGTATGGTCAGATTATGTGAAAAACCTGTATGATGATAACAGAGAAGAACAGTAATATATTCAAAATAATAATGAAGGACCATCAATTTTGAAGATGGAGGTTCAGAATGCTCTTAACCATATGAAATCTGGCAAGACCCCCGGTTCAGACAGTATCAAAACAGAAATGATTAATGCTTTAGAAGAATACGGAATAGATAAAGATACCACACTCCCGAATGCCATATACGATACTAGAGATATACCTCATGAATTATGTAATTCTGTATTTATTGCAGTCCCAAAGAAATCAGGAGCCTTGGAATGTGATCACCATCGAACAATTAGTATAATGAGTCACATTACGAAGATTGTGTTAAGAATTATCATGCAAAGATTTAGGAAGAAAATACAACCTGGTATAGGAGAGAAACAATGTGGGTTTGTCGAAAGCAAGGGTACAGTAAATGCTGTGTACATACTGAGAACAGTAATTGAACGTTTTATAGATGTAAACAAAGATCTACAACTCTGCTTTATTGACTACACAAAGGACTTTGATAAAGTGAGACATGTCGACATGATAAGGATGCGTGGAGATCTACAAATTGATGGAAAATACCTTAGACTTGTAAAAAACATATACTGGAAACAACAAGCTGCCATAAAAATTGATAATGAAATAGGTCAATATCAGACTATTAAGAGACGTGTGAGACAGGGATGTGTAATTTCTCCAGATCTTTTTTCCCTGTGCAGTGAAAATATTTTCAGAAATATAGAAGATATGGAAGGAATCAACACTGGGGGAAGATACATCAATAACATTAGATATGCAGATGATACAGTCTTGATTGCAGACATCGAACAGGACCTGCAAAATTTTGTCGATGCGGTTGTTGCACACAGTGAACAACTAGGATTAGAATTGAATTGTAAGAAGACACAGCTTATGGTCGTCACTAGGAAGGAAGAAATACCACATTGTATTATACAGGAGGAGCGTCTGGCCGAGTGGCTAGAACGCCGGACTCTCAATCGGGAGACCCGGGTTCGAATCCTCGGTAGGGTGAGGTATTTTTTTCTGTCTGGGGCAAACAGAAAATCCTAACCTGCACAGTTCGCGGCGACTGCACTAGCCAGACGGCCTTAATTCCTCAGGCTGAAAGACCCCTCTGCCATACACCGCAAGGTACTATACTGGCAGTAAATAACAGTTTTTGACAGTAATATACAGGTAAATGGTCATATTCTTAAATATGCCGGTGTGCTGGGAAATGAACAGGTGGACAGATTGACTGGCTCTGCAGGACTTGGTTGAGTATTGATACATGACAAGGCAGACGCGGTTGCGGCCTTGTGGGAGCACGTGCACACCTCGGAGGAGCAAATTGATTACCATGGTCTGGCAAGACTGAGACAGCGAGGAGTGACGAGGGGATATGGCCGACGCTCAACGCTTAGAGGAAAGGCGAGGCGGACTTATAATCAGATTGCTACTGGTACTATTAGTGTTGGAACTCTTCACTGGCTGCTGAGGATGGGGACGGAGCACTAATAGGAATGCCCCGAATGCTGTGATGTCGATTCCTAAATCAATCAATCAATCAATCATTCTTAAATAAGTGAAACATTACAGCTATCTCGGAACAGTCATAACATCTGATGGGAGATGCCTTGAAGAGATTAGAACAAGAATTGCCATGGCGAAGGTGACCTTTTGCAAGATGAAAAACATACTGACCAATAAAAGTATATCAATTGAAACGAGATAAAAGTGTGTTGTAATGCTACACAGAACCTGTTCTTTTATACTGATGTGAAGCGTGGACATGGGCAGACAAGCTGAAAAACATCTGATGGCTGTGGAAATGTGGTTTCTGAGAAAAATGCAAAGAATACCATGGACAGTCAGAAAAATCAATGAACAAGTCCTGTAAGAAACAAATGAAGAGCGTAAACTGATTAGAGATATTAGACGTAGACAGTCAAAATTTTGTGAGCATGTTATGAGAAGAAATGAATTGTAGAACTTGGTGACAACTGGCAAGATCGATGGGAGGCGATCAAAGGGACGACCAAGAATTAAATACCTGTATGGCTTGGCCACATGGCATGGTCGAGACAGAAACACGGAGCAGTTCACGACTCTGGTGATCGAGTAAGCTGGCAAAAAGAACCGTCCACGCTTATCGGCATGGCACATGATTGATGGGATATTGTATTATAATGAAATTAAAGGGGATTGCACTTAGGGCACGTTGGTATTGCTACTGTTGCTATAGGTTAGAAATATAATAAAAATAATAATTTAATTAGTAAAGTTATTTGAACACATAAATACAAATTATTTAATAAATTCACTTATGAAGGTGCTTTCTATACTCCTATGCTGCTAATCCTGTTTAATGTACTGAATAATGAAACTAACACCACTTGTTTTCAACAATATAAACATAATTGCTCTTTGAAACCATCCAAAAAGAAGTTGTGCTGCATATTCTGAAGCATGACTTGTTCGCAAAATAATCAGGACAACACTTGGCACATTTGTTCTAAATAGATTCACAATTAATATATAATATAATATATTTACATTTCTGTTTGTTATTATTTACAATACTGTTAAGCCTATTTGTGATAGGCTGCAAAGCAAACTTTGGTGCACAAATGTGGTCTATTAGTGCAGACGGAGCAAACAAAAGATGATCTGCGTCATTTAGCTTGAATGGTGCACAAAACACAGTTTTCATCGACACCAACATGTTCTATTAAATGTTTGGCTCCTGTCACTCTTTCAACATAATTTCCTGCACCAGGTGTTTGTAATTCTTTGGCAGGCAAAATGTGGTACTTTCAGGAATAATCTGAGCTGCTTCGCGATGTGCACTTCCAAGTAAACTTTGCTTGAATTCCTTCAATGACAGTTTTCCCCTCCATTCTCTGTATGGCGTTTGGTGTGCAGGATGTGTGCATTGATCGGTGCAATTTCAAAGATCAAAGTACTTGATTTTCTTCCGCCACTTAATGTTTTTCCTATCATGCATGTTGTAACATCCAACCATTTGGTCCATCTTGTTGCAGCCATTCATGGACATGTTATGTTCATGGATCATCTTCGGCTTGCTGACCAGTTTCCTCATTCCGGTCTCAATAGTTCCAATCTTATGCCATTAACACTTTCAGTGCCAAACAGGAATTAGGTGTGGACCAAACAAAATGGGTGGCAGAAAATGGGAAGTGGGGGTGTGTCACAGATATGACTTGAAAGCTTTTAATGTGGTAGCAGCCATGTTGTATTAAAACCAAATGGCAGATACGGGAAGTCGCTTAAAATTAGTAAGCATCACATGATACTTAATCAGTTAACATACATCACACCTATGAAGGCATTAGAGGATAGTACTTAATAAGACCAGTCGCGTTATAGTTAAACACAAGAGCGCAATTACATTGAGCTGGTAACATATGCATTCATATGTTATACGTGTAATCTGTTTGAATCAATCAATCAATCATGTGCCATGCCGGAAAGCGTGGGCGGTCATGACTCGCCATTTCACTCGATCACCAGAGTCGTGGATCAGCTCAGTGTTCCTGTCTCGTCCATGCCATGTGACCAAGCCATCCAGGTATTTTCCTCTCGGTCTTCCTCTTGGTCTGTTCCCTTCGATTTTGCCAGTTGTCACTAAGTTCTCCAATCCGTTTCTTCTCATAACATGTCCAAAAATTGTGACTGTCTACGTCTAATTTCTCTAATCATTTTACGATGTTCATTTGTCTCCTGTAGTACGTGGTCATTGGTTTTTCTGTCTGTCCATGGTATTCTTTGCATTTCCCTCAGAAACCACATTTCTGCAGCCATCAGATGCTTTTCAGCTTGACTGCTCATTGTCCAAGTTTCACATCCATACACAAGAACAGGCTCTATGTATCCCCTCAACACTCTTTTTCTCGGTTCAATTGACATCTTTTTATTGGTCAGAATGTTTTTCATCTTGCTAAAGGCTACTTTCGCCATGACGATTCTTGTTCTAATCTCTTCAAGGCATCTTCCATCAGATGTTAGGGGAGACTGGGGAGAAATGGACATAGGGGAGAAATGGACCACCCCCTCTCTGGCCCCTGGCTGTGATGCAATGAAAGTGAAACCATAATAAGTTTGTTTTCCACATCAAACATAGTCCGAATTTTTCATTTGCCATCGATTTCCCGCACAGGTCGTTCCCACGCAAAGTTTGAAAAATTTTCTGCACTAAAGTTTCTTTTTCCAGTTCCAGACACCATCGTAAAGCAGACGCATAGTCAGGAATCAGGACAAGGTAATTACGTTAATATCTTTATTTACTTGTTATTTAAGAGTTCATATAAAAAATATAGCATATAATATTAGATTTAAGAGACTTTATGGCTGAATAGTTTAATACATTGATGGGGGAGAAATGGACCGGTTCATTTCTCCCCATGGTTCATTTCTCCCCATAGAAGAAATTGACAAGACAGTCTGTTGTTATTAAAAGTGTTGAAGATTGCATTCGAATATCAGGATTATTGATTCTTTTTAATACTGGGGTCTAAATCTAGACCAATAAAACTGTTAACAAATTTGATTTCAGTGATTTATTAAAGATGCACGCCATTCGTGCTATGATCAGTATTTCTTTGCAAATGATAGGCCTACCATTCTAAATGTTATATAATTCTGTCACTCTTTTGTTTCAGATGCCAAGATTGTACATCAGAAACACCAACAAGGGTCTCATTACGGAGGAACGTATGAGAGAAGCTGTTAATGCTGTGAAAAATGGAATGAAAGTGAGGAAAGCTGCAAGGGAGTACGGCATTGCTCGCTCTACCCTCAATAACAATCTTACAAAAGACAGAGAAGGAAATGGTCTGCCTACTAGACTCGTACCAAATTATAGGCATAGCCTTGTTTTCACAGCTAAGCAAGAAGCTGATTTTGCTAGTTACTTGAAAGATTGTGCAAGAATGTTCCATGGACTCACAACTAAAAACGTTCGTATTTTGGCGTACGAGATGGCGAAAGTCAATAACATTGCACATCCTTTAACGTGGGATGAGCAAATGATGGCAGGGAATGACTGGCTTTGTGGATTTTTGCGACGGAATCCCGAGCTGACCATAAGGCAACCTGAGGCAACATCTCTGGCTAGAGCTACAGCTTTCAACAAACATAATATTTGCACCTTCTTCAACATTGTGAAGGAAACCATTACAAAACTAAATGTGAGTGGAGCTCAAATCTACAATTTGGATGAGTCAGGTCTGACCACTGTACAGAAAGTGCCAAAAGTAATTGCCCCACGAGGAGTGAAGCAAATAGGCCAGGTGACATCCAGAGAAAGAGGAGAACTGGTCACAATCTGTTGCATTGTGTCAGCTGCGGGTCACATTATCCCTCCAGTTTTTGTGTTTCCCAGAAAAAATTTTAAGAATTGTATGCTTGCTGGAGCACCTGAAGGTTCCCTTGGCCTTGTGAATGAATCAGGTTGGATGACCCGTGATAATTTCGTCAAAATTATAAATCACTTCATTAAGCATTCAAGACCTTCCAAAGACTTCCCTTTGATTTTGATCTTGGACAATCACGATTCCCACATTTCATTTGAATCACTTGAACTGTGCAAGAAAAACAACATTCATGTGATCACGTTGCCACCACACACCTCATCTAAAACTCAGCCCTTGGACCGTTCAGTTTTTGGACCCATGAAGTCGGTCTACAACAATGCGTGTGATTCATGGATGATGAAAAATGTTGGGACACCACTGACAATCTATCAAGTTGCAAATCTAGGAGGCCACGCTTTTCTTAAAGCGGCAACTCCCATTAACATTCAATTAGGCTTTGCAGTGTCAGGTATTTGGCCCTTTAACGAAGATGTTTTTACAGAAGATGATTTTATGCCTTCAGAAATAACGAACAGGCCCATCAGCAAGGACAGTGAAAATGCCACTTTAGAAAGCAATGAACAGACAGGATCAGCATCTCCACATTGTGGTACCAGCACAGATCAAACTGCACAAGAATTTCATGAAAATCAGAAAGAGTGTAATGTTGAGAACCTTGTAGATGACTTGCAGGAAATATCAGGGAGTCTTCAACATAAAGCTACTTCTTCCTTTACTTTGCCTCATGTTTTCAGAGGACTACCAAAAGCTGGTCCGCGAAAAGATTCAAATAATATGAGGAAAAGAGGAAAAACTTACCTGGCTATTTCTACGCCAGAAATGGATCGAATTAGGGAAAGAGCGGTGATGAAAGAAAAGGCAGCAAAAGTTCCACCCAAAAAGGCAAAGAGACAGCTGCTGAAAGAACTTGATGTTGATTCAGATCCAGAAACTGACATTTCGTTTTGTGATGACACAGATTCTGATGTTTCATTTGGTGAAAATGAGGAGTGTACGGTTAGCTTGACTGGTGTGCGTGAGGTTTTTGAAGGCCAGTGTGTGCTATGTGAATATGGAACAAAGAAGACTTATGTTTACTATGTAGTAATTGTAAGGGGAGACATTGATGATGATGGTGATGTTGAGGTAGAGTTCTTGCTCAAGAGTGAGAAGGTTGCTGGTAAATTTGTTAAGCCTAAGGTAGAAGATGTCGCCAGTGTCTCAATTACATGTATTAAAGCACAGCTTACTAGATCTACAATCATTGGAACCACTTCTAGGACCAAAGATGGCTATGTCTTCAAAGAAAGTCTTGCAGGCATAAATGTTCGATAAAACTTTATATTAGATTAATATATCATATTAAACTTTTTTTTACTGTCGCTTAAAATAATAAAAAAAAACTGCAAATATCCTTTTAATGATTATTTATTTCTTATAGCAATATGGATGAGTTGTTGCTGCTTCTTTTTAAAAAAGGTCCATTTCTCCCCACTATGGTCCATTGCTCCCCACGTGCTGGTCCATTTCACCCCAATGGTGGTCCATTTCTCCCCATGTTCATATACATTTTTGAAACGCATTTTGTAAAGAAACATATAGAAATAGATTGCTAAATGTTTTCCCCTTTTAAAATAAATGAATGTACAACATTTTAGTCATGGTTTTGTTATGTTTCGATAAAATCTGTTCCGGTGATGAGCAAAAATTGAAAACTACAAAATTGCTGGTCCATTTCTCCCCAGTCTCCCCTATGACTTTTCCAAGATAATTGTACCGATTTACTTGTTGAAGAATATTTCAATTTACTTGTATATTACATTGTGGCACTTCTTTCTTCCTAGTGACGACCATAACTTGAGTCTTTTTACAATTTAGTTCTAACCCCAGTTGCTCACTGTGTACAACAACCGCATCTACTAATTGTTGCAGGTCCTGCGCATTGTCTGCAGTTAATACTGTATCATCTGCATATCTAATGTTATTGATGTTTCGTCCCCCAATGCTGATTCCATTTATATCCTCTACATTTCTGAAAATATTTTCACTGTATAGGGAAAAAAGATCTGGAGACATCACACATCCCTGCCTAACACCTCTCTTAATTGGCTGATACGTCCCACTTCATTATCAATCCTTATTGCAGCTTGTTGTTTCCAATATATGTTTTTTATAAGTCTAATGTCTTTCCCATCAAGTTGTAGATCTGCAAGCATATCCACCATGCTGACATGTCTAACTCTATCAAAAGCCTTTGTATAGTCAGTAAAGCAAAGATGTATATCCTTGTTTACTTCTATAGCACGTTCTATAACTGTTCGCAGCATATACACAGCATTTACTGTACCCTTTCCTTCTACAAACCCGCATTGTTCTTCCCCTATTTCAGGTTTATCTTCTTCCTCATTCTTTGCATGATAATTCTTATCAAAATCTTTCTGATGTGACTCATTATACTACTTGTTCTATGTTGATCACATTCCAAGGTTCCTGATTTCTTTGGGATTGCAATAAATACAGAGTTACATAATTCAGGAGGTATATCTCCAGTATCATATGATGTGTTCAGCAGTCTGGTGACTTGCTCTAGTCCAAATTCTTCTAAAGCTTTAATCATTTCTGTTGTCATGTTATCTGCACCGGGGGCCTTGCCAGCTTTCATATGCTTAAGAACATTTCGAACCTCCATCTCCAAAATTGGCGGTCCTTCATTATTAAGTCTTATATCATACTGTTCGTCTCTGTTATCCTCATAAAGGTGTTTCACATAATCTGTCCATACATGTAGAATCTGGTCTTTTTCTATTATGATTTTGCAATCTTTAGTTTTTAGACACGCTGTTGATGTACTTGTTCTTTTATTAGTAAGTTCCTGAATTCTTTTGTGCACTAATTTGATATTTTGACTGTTGTGTTGGTATTCAATTTCTAAGCACTTTTCCTCAAGCTATGATTCTTTTGCCTCCTGACATAATATTCTGACTTGTCTGTGAATTTCTTCATATTTGACAGAATTATTTTTGTTGAGTCTTCTTGTTTCCATGAGGTTTAAAATTTCTTCAGTCATCCATTTCTTACGACCGACCTTCTTTAATTTTGGAATAGTTGTTTCTGCAGCCACATTTATTGAATTCTTCAACGTTTCCCATTGATCATCCACATCCTTGAATACTGTCCAAGTGGAGCGCTTATGGGAATGTCCCGAATGCTGTGATGTCGGTTCCTAAATCAATCAATCAATCAATCAATCCTAGAATAGGATCTCTAGATCAGACAAAATTTCAAATCTGTTCTGTACTTCTATGTTGAATTTGTTTTGTATTTCCTTGTCATTACTCAATGTACACAAATCATATTTAGTGTTTCCTGTTATATACTTGACTTTCTTCAACTTTATCCTCAATGTTCCTGTGAGTAATCTGTGGTCACTATAACAATCAGCACTGGGAACTGTTTTTGCTATTGTTAATGCGTTTCTAAATCTTCTGCTAATCAGAATGTAGTCAATCAGGTTTCTAATCCTGCTATCAGGACTCCTCCATGTCCATAATCTTCTAGGGTGTTGCTTGAACCAGGTGTTTCCTACAATCATGTCCTGTTCGTTTGTCCACTCTACGAGTCTGTATCCTCTTTCATTTCTCTCTCCTAAACCATAGTTTCCTTCTGTGTATCTATCCCCTTGATTTCCTACTTTTGCATTGACGTCCCGTATTATGATGTTTATTTCTGAATTTTTACATTTCTTTAAGGCAGACTCTATGTCATTATAAAATTCCTCTACATTATCTTCACTGGACTCTCCTGTTGGGGCATATACTTGAATAATATTTATGCTAAAAGGTCTGTCATTTAATTTAACTAGTAGAACTCTGTCCGACACGGCCCAATATCCTTGAACAGATTTTGATGTTTTCCGGTCCAAAATAATTGCAACTCCCCTATGACGATCTTCACCTCCAGAATAAATAATCTTGAAATCTTCTTCTATCTTGATGCCTGCTCCTGTCCATCTCGTTTCGCACATACCTAAAATATTAATTTTTTTCCCTTTTAATTTCTTGTTTTATGTTCTCTAATTTTTCGTCGTCGTTTAACGTCCTAACGTTCCAAGTTGCTAATTTTAACGTCTCTGTCCTTGTCTTGCGATGATCAGTCTTTAAGCGAATCATGATATACTAGGCACTTTTAAAGAGGTAGTTTGCCGTTGCTTTCCTCTATGGCAGTGACCTTACTGGTCGGAGACCGCAGCCATTGACTAAAGAAGAGTTCATCTACCTGCCGTCGTGAAGCTCGAGGCCATGACCCACAAATATCTGTCGGCTGCCCTCAAAATTTCATCCACCACCTGCCTTCCGTGGCTTCTTTTGAAAACTTCCAATAAAAGGAACACAAAATAACATCACTAATCCACAGGAAAACACTATTCACAGGAAATCAATAGGAAATCACACGAAATCCAAAGGACAACACTAAATAGCGTCCCTCCGAAAAGTAACGCTTTATTTTGCCGCTATTATACTGCAGTAATGTGTATGAAAATTGTCCAGTGAGTGCTGCTTCCATATGCGATGAACTGTAAATTTTCTGTACTGTTGTGTTAATATTCTGGCAGCAGCCTTATGCATGTAAGCCTGTGTAGCCACTACGATACAGATTGCCGCATTTTAACGGAAATATATTTGCGGTTTTGTTCGGCAACTATATCTTGTGTCTGTTTCTGTTTGAAACGCCATTTATTAAGTTTTGATGTAAAACAATGAAATCGATAGCAACGTCAGTGGTTTGCCTTACTAATAACCCACACACATGCATTGACTGAGTAGAAACACTAGTTTGATATGACGGAATCACACATCACGAGCTCAAGAAGCGACCAGGACATATTCCAATTAATAAAGTTGTGAGGGAACGACGCTGTAGTATATGGTCAAGTCTACGAGTCTGGTTTCAAACGTGACCATAGGATGACTCGTTACTATATCTGTATTTATTGCCACTATATAATGTGTCCAGAGACCACACATGATCTCCACATTACTATCATCATAGAATTACCATTCCCTTCCACACCACCACACGGATACGACATAAATAAGGGGCGTTCATTTGAAATCCGTTCGTGCCGTACCGCGCGTAATTGCGTACGTGGAACATGATCATGTCATATTCATATGATAAGTACTGACCAATGAATCAACGAGTACGTGCTTATCGTCCCATGATGCATAAGTTTTGTTTCTGACCGTTGAGAAAATGGCCGGTTTGATCCAAAATCTGTCCAAAGAAGCTCAAATAGCAGTGATTAAGTTTCTTTCATTTGAAGGATGTCAACCAGTGGATCTTCGACGGCCGGGTCAAGCGCATATTGTTGCAATAAAAACAAAAAAACATCGCCAAAATTGATGCAGAAGTATAAATGAAACGTTGTCGAAGCATACGTTTGCTAACAAAGGAATTTGATGTGTCAATTAGGACAATTCAAAAGGTCGTTCGTAAGAAACTGCATTATCGGAAGGTGTGTTCACAGTGGGTACCGTGGATGTTGACCGACCACCAAAAAGAGGAACACATAGGAAGGCGTTTGAACCACTTGCTGCTTTACAGAGTGGAGGGTGATGCATTTCTCTTCCGCATAGTGGAAGTCGATGAATCATGGTGTCACCACTTTGAACCGGATACAAAAGAAAGAGCATGCATTGGAAGCATGCGGATCACCAAACGCCAAAAAATTCAAGTTACAGGTTTCCGCTGGTAAGGTTATGCTGAGCGCATTTTTTTTTTAATTATGAAAGGCTATTGTTGGCCGACTTTAAAGAACCTGGTGTCAACATCAACTCTACCCACTACTTGCAAACACTAGATAAGTTACAACAAATTATCAAGAATAAACGACCCGGCATGCTTTCTCTGGTGAGATCTTGTTGCATGATAATGATCGTCCGCATGTAGCAAAGATTGTGCAAGGAAGAAGTGGGAAATTCTGCAACATCGAGCCTATATTCCTGATTTGTCAGTATGTGATTGTCATTTGTTCGGACCTCAAAAAAAGCTCTCAACGGGCAATGATTTCACACAGATGCAGATGTAATGAACGCGGTAAACACTTGGTTCAGTGAGCAACCACAATCCATTTTTGCAGACGGCATTCGCCGCCTACCTAAGCAATGGGATGTTTGCCTGAATGCCTACGGCGACTTCTTCTGACCAACCCATAGTGCATAATTCATTCAAAATGAATGCTTTGTTTAATTCTACCACACCTGTTAATGTTTTTTTTTTTTCGTGCTATTGTAATAAAGCCATTGGAACGGGTTTCAAATGAACATCCCTAATATTACCACCCAAAGCTTCATCCAACCAGTCCGTCTGGATGAAACATGGCATTTTTCATCATCATCATCATCATCATCATCATCATCATCATCATCTTCCACTTGTGCCGTCAAGCGAGCGAAGTTGGGAGGAATAATTTGCGCTCCAGAGCCCTACGGGCGGCACTGGATAGTGTCATTTCATACAATTGTATAATGTCTTCCATGTCGTCAATCCACTTTCTTCTTGGGTGTCCTCGTCGCAGATGATCTTTGATGTAAGGCCAGTGATCGTAGTTGACGGTATTGCATTCTAAAACTTGGCAGTAGTATGGGATGTTGTAACTACACCCCAAATGTGGTTTCAAACCCCCGATAAATCGTTCTTTACGGGGTTATCCGGCCATCTTGAATTGTCATATTTTACGACCTCAATATTTTGAAAATGGCGGGTATTTTCTTGGTTCTGTGTGACTACTTCCGGTTGTCGTGATGACTACTTCCGGTTGTCACTACCGGTTGTCGTGATGACTACTTCCGGTCCCGAGGGTTGGCGGCGACGGACCCCAAATGACCCAGATATTTGAAAATGGCGGTTATTTTCTCGGTTCTGGGTGACCACTTCCGGTTGTCACTTCCGGTCTAGGGTCGGGGTGGAGGCGGCGGTGGTGGGGCGGGCGTGGGGGACAACGAGACAAACCCCGGTCATGTGGAACACTTATATAAATAGACCAAATAGTTGTCGGGCAACTGTGTTTGAGTCCCAGTGTGTGTGTGTGTGCGCGTGTGATGCGGTCACGTGGTGTGATCGAACCCCAGTCATATCGATCCCCTTCGATGAGGAGACCGAATCAAATACGACAGAAAATGATTTAGTCCATCTCTCGAGCTAACCCGATGATCCATTTTTGGATGATGAATAAACTTTTGTACGCTTCAGCAGAAGTCCCGACCCCATGTATCAACTTTAAGCGCTTGGTGATAATCTGGTTTAGAAAATATACTAACCACCCAATCAATTTTATTAAAAATTAACCCTAAAACTTAATTAAACCCTCTAAATTTCTAGTATGTATATTGGCGAGAAGGTACGTCAATGAAAAACTCTAGTCCTCCTTTAAAATAAACCATAACTTTCCGAGATATACATTAAAATATGTAAATAAGCAACACAAATAACGGCCCTTTTTTACAAACATAAATAGAAATAAACCAAGGGAGCTGATTCGTTTCACTTGTCTCCACTTTATGGTTTTCCCCTGACCGCCAAATGTTACCTGCGCCACCAGATAAAGATCACACAATAACCCATCACGCCCCGTGAGAAATAAACGATCAGCGACCGCGAGATTTTCCGATACCACTCAACCATAACGCTTCACCGACCACGATCCGAGCGATATGACAATAGTCGCGGTCAGCCGAACACGCCCCGCGAGAAAAAATACAATGCCCAGCGTGTACTGATAACCGGTAGATAAAACATGAAGGTAATTACCAGTGACGGCTAGGCGCGTGGAAAATATGCAGTGGTCAGGCATACAAGAATTCAACACAAATATGTATTTTCTATGTGCTACAAATCTCTCTCTCTCTCTCTCTCTCTCTCTCTCTCTCTCTCTCTCTCTCTCTCTCTCTCTCTCTCTCTCTCTCCCTCCCTCCCCCCTCTCTCTCTCTCTCTCCCTCTCTCTCTCTCTCTCTCTCTCTCTCTCTCTCTCTCTCTCTCTCTCTCTCAATCTATCTCTTTCTCTATCTCATGAAATAATACTGAATACGTCTGTGCGTGTGTGTGTGCGTGCGCGCGCGCGGGTGTACTATCAATTACAGGACGTCGCATTCAGACCCAACATTCGGTGGAGTGGTGTGTTTGCTGGGTAAGATTGCTGCTGTCTTATTGAACGAACGGTAGTTATGGCACGTACGTGTGTGTGTGTGTGTGTGTGTGTGTGAGTGTGTGTGTGTGTTATCAATTACAGGACGTCGCAGTATTTTACGGAGTGTCTGACACCCGGGGGGTAGTTTTGCAATTGTCATTATATACGAACGACAGTCAGGTCGTGTGCGCTAGCGCGCGTGTATGTATGTACATGCGTGTGTGTGTGTGTGTGTGTGTGTGTGTGCGAGCGTGGGTGTGCTATCAATTACAGGACGTCGCATTCAGACCCAACATTCGGTGGGGTGGTGTGTTTGCTGGGTAAGATTGCTGCTGTCTTATTGAACAAGTGGTAGACATGGCACGTACGTGTGTGTGTGTGTGTGTGTGTGTGTGTTATAAATTACAGGACGTGGCAGTCAATCTCAATATTCTACGGAGTGTCTGACCTCCAGGGGCAAGTTGTGCAATTGTCATTATATAGGAACGACAGTCAGGTCGTGTCCGCTAGCACGCGTGTGTGTATGTACATGCGTGTGTGCATGCGCGGGCGCGTGTATGTATGCTATCAATTACAGGACATCGCAGTCAACCTCAACGATCTAGGGAGTTTCGTGTGTGCTGGACAAGTTTGCAATTGTCATTTTCAATTAACCCCAGCCAGGTCATGTGCGTGTGAAGAGGGTGTATTAACAACTAGTTGTCTATCTATTACAGGACGTCTTAGTCAGACCCAACATTGTTTATGCAATGAATTTACAGGACGTTGCAGACAACCGCAACATTGATTGGTGTCCGTGTGCCATCATGACATCTGTTCCGTGTAGACGTGCAGGTGTATGTACATGAGTGTGTGTATGCTGTCGAGTGTATGCGTATGCGTCCGCGTGAACGTGTGCGCTAGTTATTACAGCACATTGCAATCACCCCTACCATTCCGTGGAGTGTCGTGTTTACTGTGTAAGATTGCTGTTGTCTTTTGGAACGGCTGAATTTCTTTTACAGATGACAATCAAGCTTTAATGCATTGCCTTTACAGGACAGCTAGTCAACCCCAAAATTCAGCCTTCCTGGGCAAGGTTGTCGTTGTCTTTCTGAACGGCTGAATTTCTTTTACATATGGCAGTCAAGCTAGCGACTACATGATAACTAGCTAAAACCGGTAAAAATGACGTCACAACCGGGTATAGCTGTAATGTTACAGATAGAACACGTTGATAAGAAGGATACTACACTATGTCGTGGTGATAGACAACGCCCTTACCATGTGAATACATCACGGCCAGACAATGTCCAGACAATATTCACCTCAATCAGGAGTCTTCACCAGCAGATATCGTGTATATAACACACACCATTCGTTGTCTAGATGTCCTTGTCTCAGTGAACACTGAGGTAGACAGACAGTTTTGATAAATCTTTCACATTTTCGGTGTGCTTCTCCAAGTAGGCATACAATTAACCTAACAATACTAGTATAATAAAGAGATATATGGTGCTAAGCACATATAACTGGAGTATGTGCTCTGCTGGCTGCAACACCAATCAACACATGCACATGGCTAATCCATCAACCCTGCATACAGAAATTAGTGTCCTTAGTACCGGCAATGTCCCACAAGGAGCGCCTCGAGCACTGATTTTTGCATTTGCCAATAGCAACTAATGATACAACCGAGACACGAGTGTAATGACCCAGTAGGTAAAAAACAGTGGTAATGGAAGAAACCAGCGTGGAAACTAACACACAAAGTACCCCAGAGGGGGAAAGAAATTCGTTCTGGTGCATGTGTGGTCGGCGAGTGCCGCGACTAGAGATTGTCTTCTTCTGTCAATTGGTCGTTATAAACAAAGTCATTGGCATATCACTATTTAATCTGTCTCGAATCAGCGTCGATGCGGTCGAGGGAAAGTTGTGGATCGCTCTTCTAAACAGCTGTCTGGGTTACATGCTACCAAACCCTAATATATGAGCTTCTACCTGACATTACCGAGTAATGATTCGCCGAACATATTTCCCAAGAACTCACCAGGTCACTATTTCGTCAAGTTACCACAGACTACAGAGGTGAGTCAATATTTTGAAGTGGGTCTGGCCGAAATTCAATTCCCCAACTACTACTGTAATGTGTTAGAGAATGAAGTATGGCTAAGATACATCCCACCCAATGGTAGGGTGATAAGACAGGTGTGTCCCTCAGGTAGGTACAGTTCACCAGACGCATTTATAGCTGCACTGAATCGCCTAATGAAAGATCGGAAGGTCGACGATCAACTCTGTGTTCTATTCCATTTCGACAATGCATCAAAGAAAGTCATCGTGAAAATATTAGAACCCGGGGCCACTATTACATTTAGTGAGAAGTTACAAGAGATACTAGATACAATTGAAGGTGAAAGGTCGATAGACCTGAATAACGACCTGCGAAATGTCTACGTATACTGCAATCTCATTGCGACAAGACCAGTTGGAGACGTCATGGTACCACTACTAAGGACGGTTCCTATCATGAAGCAGCGATCAACCTCAGTGTTTCTCGCCTACGACAAACCTCAGTACATACCCCTGAATCGTAACTCCTTTGACACGGTGGAAATACTTCTAACCACTGAGACGGGCACAAAGGTCGCATTCACTAACGGGACTTCAGTGCTGACGTTACATTTTCGAGTTAGGAAGAGATCAGACCTAGAATAATGGTGAAATACGGGGTGGTACATCGAAAACTCCAGACTGTCCGAAGACAGGATGTGCCCGACACTCAGATGATTGAGGCCTCGGGTATCTACAAGACTCAGATATCAACCCACCAAGCAGGATACCAGTTTTACGATTACATGCTAAGTGACATGTACATACCAGGCTACCAACCAAAAAAAAACCCAACCAACTCAGACAATGGCGTGTAGAAATCCAGAAACAATAGACAATGTTTATAGCTTAGTATGTGAAAATAAAACGGTGTGATGATAGTATGTATACTATCTCATATCACATCATCCATTTCGTATAATGACATTATACATTTTTTATTCTTGAAAAATGTACTGAAATACTGTAAAATGTACTTGTAATACTGTAAAATAAAACAGGCATATATTATAATTACGTCTTGGTTGTTGAATTTGTCCTAGTGTTTACGGTGTATGTAGTTGTCATGTGATGAGAGAATAATACATATTGGTGTAAAATTCAAGAAATATTTCAACAAAACTAAGGAATCGGGTTAACCAAAGTAGAAAAAACTGTCGACCATAGTCTGAAATACCTCAATCAAAATTACGAAAAGTTGGAAACTTTGCAAAACGTAAGAAAATCTGTTACCCTAAAGGGAAATATAATATTTGGCCACATTTCAATCAAATTTATGATAAGTAGGAAATTTTGATAACCAAATGGCAAAAATCTTGGTCAAGTAAGAGAATTTGTTAACCAAATGTGAAAAGGTTAGCCGAATTTCAAACCAAACTTATACAAACAATCTCAGTCAAATATATGAAAAAGTAGGAAAATTTTTTTACCAAACGTGAAAAGTTTGGCCAACTGTCACCCAAACTTGTGGAAAGTGGGAAATTTTGTTGTTCGGATGTGAAAGGTTTGACCACATTTCATCCGAACTTATGAAAAGTAGGAAACTTTGTTAAACAAACGACAAAAAGCTTGGCCAAGTAAACAAATGTGTTAACCAAATGTGAAAAGATTAACCAAATTTCAAACCAAACTTATAAAAATCTCATTCAAACATATGAAAAGTAGGAAAATTTGTTAACCAAACGTGAAAAGTTTGGTCAACTGTCACCTAAACCTATGAAAAGTGGGAAATTTTGGTGGCCAGCCGTGAAAACTGTGATCAAATTTCACCCAAACTTATGAAAAGTAGGAAACTTTGTTAACCGAAAGGCAAAAATCTTGGACAAGTAATAAAATGTGTTAGCCAAAGGGGAAAAATTATGGCTACATTTCAACCAGACTTATAAAAACTCACCCAATCTTATGAAAAGTACGAAAAAATTTTTTAATCAAATGTGAAAAGGTTAGCCGAATTTCAAACCAAACTTATAAAAATCTCAGTCAAACATATGAAAAGTAGGAAAATATGTTAACCAAACGTGAAAAAATTGGCAACTGTCACCCAAACTTATGAAAAGTTGGAAATTTTGTTGTCCAGCTGTGAAAAATTTGACCACATTTCACCCAAACTTATGAAAAGTAGGAAACTTTGTTAACCAAAGGGCAAATATCTTTATGTTTCCAACTTGAATGTTTCATGTAGAAATTTAATTGTTAATTTTGTGTACAATTTTATTGTTGAAATTTTATTTTGGGAGACACTTGGCCAAACTTTTCACAGTTGGTTAACACATTTTCCTACTTTTCATATGTTTGACTGAGCTTTTTATAAGTTTGGTTTGAAATTCGGCTAACCTTTTCACATTTGGTTAACAAATTTTCCTACTTTTCATAAGATTGTTTGAGTTTTGTATAAGTCTGGTTGAAATGTAGCCAAAGTTTTTCTCGTTTGTTTAACACATTTTCTTACTTGGCCTAGATCTTTGACATTTGTTTAACAAAGTGTCCTACTTTTCATAAGTTTGGGTGAAATTTGGTCACAGTTTTCACGTCTGGACAACAAAATTTCCCACTTTTCATAAGTTTAGGTGCCAGTTGGCCAAACTTTTCACGTTTAATAAACACATTTTCCTACTTTTCATATGTTTGACTGAGATTTTTATAAGTTTGGTTTGAAATTTGGTTAATCTTTTCACATTTGGTTAATACATTTTCTTACTTGGTCAAGATTTTTGCCATTTGGTTAACAAAGTTTCCTACTTTTTATAAGTTTTGGTGAAATGTGGTCAAACTTTTGACCGCTGGACAACAAAATTTCCCTCTTTTCATAAGTTTGGATGGGAGTTGGCCAAACTTTTCACGTTTGGTTAACAAATTTTCCTACTTTTCATATGTTTGACTGAGATGTTTATAAGTTTGGTTCGAAATTTGGTTAATCTTTTCACATTTGGTTAGCACATTTTCTTATTTGGCCAAGATTTTTGCCGTTTTGTTAACAAAGTTTCCTACTTTTCATAGGTTCGGGTGAAATGTGGTCAAACTTTTCACATCTGGACAACAAAATTCCCACTTTTCACAAGTTTGGGTGACAGTTGGCCAAACTTTTCACGTTTGGTTAACAAATTTTCCTACTTTTTCATATGTTTGACTGAGATTGTTTTTTTTAATAAGTTTGGTTTGAAATTCGGCTAACCTTTTCTTTGGTTAACAAATTCTCTTACTTGACCAAGATTTTTGCCATTTGGTTAACAAGTTTTCCGATTTTTCATAAATTGATTGAAATGTGGCCAAATATTTTTTTCCCTTTTGGGTAACAGATTTTCTTACGTTTTGCAAAGTTTCCTACTTTTCATAATTTTGATTGAGTTATTTCAGACTATGGTCGACAGTTTTGTCTACTTTGGTTAACCCGTTTCCTTAATTTTTGTAAAATATTTCTTGATTGTGTCACTAATATGTATCATTCTCTCATCACATGACAACTACGTACACCGTAAACACTAGGAAAAAATTCAACAACCAAGACGTAAGTATAATATATGCCTTTTTTTTTTTTTTTTACAGTATTTCAAATACATTTTACAGTATTTCAGTACATTTTTCAAGAATAAAAGATGTATAATGTCATTATACGAAATGGATGCTGTGATATGAGCTAGTATACATACTATCATCACACCGTTTTATTTTCACATACTAAGCTATACACATTGTCTGTTGTTTCTGGATTTCTACACGCCATTGTCTAAGTAGGTTGATTTTTTCGGTTGGTAGCATGGTATGTACATGTCACTTAGTATGCAATCATAAAACTGGTCTCCTGCTTGGTGGGTTGATATCTGAGTCTTGTAGATACCCGAGGTTTCAATCATCTGAGTGTCGGTCACATCCTGTCTTCGGACAGTCTGGGGTTTTCGATGTACCACCCCGTATTTCACCATTATTCTAGGTCTGATCTCTTCCTAACTCGAAAATGTAACGTCAGCACTGAAGTCCCGGTAGTGAATGCGTAATTTGTGCCCGTCTCAGTGGCTAGAAGTATTTCCACCGTGTCAAAGGAGTAACGATTAAGCGGTATGTATTGAGGTGTGTCGTAGGCGCGAAACACTGAGGTTGATCGCTGCTTCATGATAGGAACCGTCCTTAGTATTGGGACCATGACGTCTCGAACTGGTCTTGTAGCAATGAGATCGCAATATACGTAGACATTTCGCAGGTCGTTATTCAGGTCTATCGACCCTTCACCTTTAATTGTAACTAGTATCTTTTGTAACTTCTCACTAAATGTAATAGTGGCCCCGGTTTCTAGTATTTTCATGATGACTTTCTTTGATGATTTGTCGAAATGGAATAGAACACGAGTTGATCGTCGACCTTCCGATCTTTCATTAGGCGATTCACTGCAGCTATAAATGCGTCTGGTGAACTGTACCTACCTGAGGGACACACCTGTCTTATCACCCTACCATTGGGTGGGATGTATCTTAGCCATACTTCATTCTCTAACACATTACAGTAGTAGTTGGGGAATTGAATTTCGGCCAGACCCACTTCAAAATATTGACTCACCTCTATAGTCTGTGGTAAGTTGACGAAATAGTGACCTGGTGAGTTCTTGGGAAATATGTTCGGCGAATCATTACTCGGTAATGTCAGGTAGAAGCTCATATTTTAGGGTTTGGTAGCATGTAACCCAGACAGCTGCTTAGAAGAGCGATCCACAACTTTCCCTCGACTGCATCGACGCTGATTCAAGACAGATTAAATATTGATATGCCAATGACTGTGTATATAACGACCAGTTGACAGAAGAAGACAATCTCTATTAGCGGCGACCACACATGCACCAGAACGAATTTCTTTCCCTCTTTGGGGTATTTTGTGTGTTAATTTCCACGCTGGTTTCTTCCATTACCACTGCTTTTGAACTACTGGGTTATTACACTCGATTCTCAGTTGTATCATTAGTTGCTATTAGCAAATGCAAAAATCAGTGCTCGAGGCGCTCCTTGTGAAACATTGCCGGTACTAAGGAGACTACTTTCTGTATGCAGGGTTGATGGATCAGCCATGTGCGTGTGTTGATTGGTGTTGCAGCCAGCAGAGCACATACTCCAGTTATATGTGCTTAGCACCATATATCTCTTTATTATACTAGTATTGTTAGGTTAATTGTATGCCTACTTGGAGAAGCACACCGAAAATGTGAAAGATTTATCAAAACCTGAACGGTGTTCACTGAGACCGGGACATCTAGACGGCGAATGGTGTGTGTTATATACACGATATCTGCTGGTGAAGACTCCTGACTGAGGTGAATATTGTCTGGAAATGTCTGATCTGATGTATTCACATGGTAAGGGCGTGGTCTATCACAACGACACAGTGTAGTATCCTTCTTATCAACGTGTTCTAGCTGTAACATTACAGCTATACCCGGTTGTGACGTCATTTTTACCGGTTTTAGATAGTTATCATGTAGTCGCTAGCTTGACTGCCATATGTAAAAGAAATTCAGCCGTTCAGAAAGACAACGACAACCTTGCCCTGGAAGGTAGGGGTGACTGCAATGTACTGTAATAACTAGCGCACACGTTCACGCGCACGCATACGCATACACTCGACAGCACACACACACACACTCACGCATGTACATACACCTGCACGCCTACACGGAACAAATATCATGATAGCACAAGGACACCAATCAATGTTGCGGCTGTCTGCAACGTCCTGTAAATTCATTGCATAAACAATGTTGGGCCTGACTGCGACGTCCTGTAATAGATAGTTGTTAATACATCCTCTTCACACGCACATGACTTGGCTGGGGTTAATTGAAAATAACAATTGCAAACTTGTCCAGCACACACGAAACTCCCTAGAATGTTTAGGTTGACTGCGATGCCCTGTAATTTATAGCATACACACACACGCGCGCTCATGCACACACGCATGTACATACACACACGCGTGCTAGCGGGCACGACCTGACTGTCGTTCGTATATAATGACAATTGCAAAACTTGCCCCTGGAGGTCAGACACTCCGTATAATACTGAGGTTGACTGCTACACGTCCTATAATTGATAGCACACACACACACACTCGCGCGCGCGCGTACGTGCCATGAATACCGTTCGTTCAAAAAGACAGCAGCAATCTTACATAGCAAACACACCACTTCACCGAATGTTGGGTCTGAAAGCGAAGTCCTGTAATTGATAGCACACCCGCGCGTGCGCACGCACAAACGCATGTACATACATACACGCGCGCTAGCGCACACGACCTGACTGTCGTTCGTATATAATGATAATTGCAAAACTTGCCCCAGAGGTCAGACACTCCGTAGAATACTGAGGTTGACTGCGACATCCTGTAATTGATAGCACACACACACGCGTACGTGCCATGACTACCGTTCGTTCAATAAAATAGCAGCAATCTTACCCAGGAAACACACATTACTCCATCGAATGTTGGGTCTGAATGCGACATCCTGTAATTTATAGCATATCCGCGCGCGCGAACGCACACACACACGCACAGACATATTTAGTATTATTTCATGAGAGAGAGAGAGAGAGAGAGAGAGAGAGAGAGAGAGAGAGAGAGAGAGAGAGAGAGAGAGAGAGAGAGAGAGAGAGAGAGAGAGATTTACAGCAAATAGAAAATACATATTTGTGTTGAATTCTTGTATGCCTGACCACTGCATATTTTCCACTCGCCTAGCCGTCACTGGTAATTACCTTCATGTTTTATCTACCGGTTATCAGTACACGCTGGCCATTGTATTTTTTTCTCGCGGGGCGTGTTCGGCTGGCCGCGGCTATTGTCACATCGCTCGGCTCGTGGTCGGTGAAGCGTTATGGTTGAGTGGTATCGGAAAATCTCGCGGTCGCTGGTCGTTTATTTCTCGCGGGGCGTGATGGGTTATTGTATGATCTTTACCTGGTGGCGCATGTAAGAGTTGGCGGTCAGGGGAGTTTAGTAAGGAAAACCGTAAAGTGGAGACAAGTGAAACGAATCAGCTCCCTTGGTTTATTTCTATTTATGTTTGTAAAAAAGGGCCGTTATTTGTGTTGTTTATTTACATATTTTAATGTATATCTCGGGAAGTTATGGTTTATTTTAAAGGAGGACTAGAGCTTTTTTTTTATTGACGTACCTACTCGCCAATATACATACAAGAAATTTAGAGGGTTTAATTAAGTTTTGGAGTTAATTTTTAATAAAATTGATTGGATGGTTAGTATATTTTCTAAACCAGATTTTCACCAAGCGCTTAAAGTTGATACATGGGGTCGGGACTTCTGCTGAAGCGTACAAAAGTTTTGTCATCAAAAATGGATCCTCGGGTTAGCTCGAGAGATGGACTAAATCATTTTCTGTCATATTTGACTTCGGTCTCCTCATCGAAGGGGATCGATATGACTGGGGTTCGATCACACCAGGTGACCGCACCACACACACACACACACACACACACACACACACACACACACACACACACACACACACAAACACACACTGGGACTCGAACACAGTTGCCCAACAACTATTTGGTCTACTTATATAAGTATTCCACATGACCAGGGCTTGTCTCGTTGTCCGCCCCGCCCGCCCCGCCCGCCCCACCACCGCCGCCTCCGCCCCGCCCCTAGACCGGAAGTGACAACCGGACGTGGTCACCCAGAACCAAGAAAATAACCACCATTTTCAAATATCTGGGTCATTTGGGGTCCTTCGCCGCCACCCCTCGGGACCGGAAGTAGTCATCAAGACAACCGGTAGTGGCAACCGGAAGTAGTCATCACGACAACCGGAAGTAGTCACCCAGGACCAAGAAAATACCCGCCATTTTCAAAATATTTAGGTCGTAAAATATAACGATTCAAGATGGCCGGATAACCCCGTAAAGAACGATGTATCAGGGGTTTGAAACCACATTTGAGGTGTAGTTACAACATCCCATACTACTCTTGGCCAAACCACTTGATCTTCTGTCTTTCGATAAATGTGGCACAGAGTGTTAATCCTACTGTCTGTCTAATAACAGCTTGTTTTACTCGGTCTCGGATTGTTACGTTGGCAGCTCTCCGCAGGCATCTTATCTCAGAGGTGTTGATTTTGCGAACGTGTGATTTGGATAAAGTCCAAGTTTGAGATTAGTGGCATAGGATTTGTGTGAATATGCTATTTATTATCTTTCGTTTTACGGACATGAGTATATTTGGATGTTTCAATATGGATGATAGTTGATATGTAAGTGCATTAGATTTTTGACATCTGATTTCTATTTCTCTGCCCAATCTATCATTTTCAGTGATCATACTTCCAAGATATTTGGGTTATTTAACTTGATTCAGAGATGTGCTTTTTATCTGCATACTTAGTGGGCCCGGCGATCTGCTAACTTGCATTATTTAGGTTGCATTGGCTGCATTTATACTCATATTGTATATGCTGCATGTTGAACTCAGATTATTAATATGATTTTGCAGTCTGCTCTCATAGCTATAAAACAGGCACTGATCGTCTGCAAATAGAAGTTTTATTTATTTTTTGTGAATCAGGTGTTTAATCTAAACTTAAGAGTTCTAAATTTTCTGAATCTGTTCTGTCAAGGCTTGCTTCTTTGGATATTCTGTCCATATAGATATTAAATTGCAGAGGAGAGAGCACACACCCCTGTCTCAATCATGTATTGACTGTGAACATATCTGATATACATTCTTGTGTTCTTACTGCCCTTCGGCTCGAGTGGTACATAGCTACGATGTTTTCTAGCAATTGTCCTTGTATCCCGTAGTCTTCACGGATGGTCCATAATTTGTATCTGTCTACTCTATCGAAAGCCTTTTCCTGATCTACAAACACAATATTCTGCTGGTTACTATATTCGACGGTATGAAGTTTGTTTCTTGTTGTCCATGGCTTTTAGGCACAAAAGTGAGGTTTTCTATGTTATTATATGATGGTTAAAAAGTTGTTGAAAGTATTCTGCCCAACTACTAGTCTTTGTTTTGGATTAAATAATGGTATACCTCTTTTGCTGTTTATGGCGGTGGTTGCACATGTTTGTAGCATTCATCTCTCTCATTTCATTGACACGTTCATGAATTTCTTTTGGGTAGTCTTTGCTATGGGTCACCATCTGTTCACCGTATATTCTCCAGGATTCATCTTTGGATGCTCTAATTGTTCGTTTGGCATTTTGTCGTGCTATTATATAAGTAATATAGTCTTGTTCACATTTAGTTGTGATCCATTTTTAAACGCTACTTTCTTTTTGAATACGCTATCTTTAATTTCGTTGTTCGAACAAAGTTGTTCTTAATCTTTTGTCCTGTCCTACTTTCTTTATTCCACATTTATTTTCCTGTGTGTCGAGAGTAGTATATAGGTACAAAAGGTTTACCGTTTTTGTGGATCTTATATAAATCAACCATTTATCGATCCTGATCCACAAAGGGCGATAACTCATTTTTCTTAAAGTAGGCGTGGTCAGAGTAGGTGTTGCGAAGTGCTCATCAGAGTGGGTGTGGTCTAATGACTCATCAGAGTAGGTATGTGTAGTGTATAACATAAAAAATACAACATGAAACACTCAAAATAACAAACGAGTCAAGTAAGGTATATAATAATTTTATTAAACCATGTATAGACAAACAATACAATGCATATTAAATAAGTAGTGGCATAGTTGACACATTATCATTGTGTACCTACCTTTTTATATACAGAGATGATAACGAATCGCGATGTTGCTGATACGTATACACAGCAGAGTATTGTGTATTGAATCCTATATTGGTTCACCCACTCGCCTCTTGGGTGGTGAGAACATTTAAGTATGTGTCCTTGTTTAGATGAGTGTTGTGGTTTTTGGTCAGACCTTTGGTACTGATTTTATCATAATCTCCGACACAAATATACGTCTTACTACATAACGAGACCATCCCCTCCCCGTCGTACTCTAGTTTAAAAAGCCCGGGGGTTCTCTTTCATAGGCTTTGATATCCACGCAGGCCTGACAGGTAGTGGTAGTAGTTCTATGAACAGGGCAGGTTTCAGACGGGAACCACTGATTGTATACTCTGTCATATTCTTCTCGTAGCTGTGGTCTAACTACTTCAGAGAGTGAGTCAGCGCTAAGGGCCAAATATAGAGAGTCAGTGTCCATTTCGGTTAGTTGGTAGTCTTCTTTAGAGATACGTTTGTCAAAAAAGTCATAGTAGAAAGCTAGCATGCGCAACTTGGCATACTGGTAGACAAAGAACCCAATCTGTAGAGGTAGATCCCAGACAGTTTTCTTCTTTAACATTTCAACTTCGAAGAGATCATCTGTAATACCAGTCATGCTGTTGAACCTGGGGTTATTGAGTAGTTTGATAGTGTCTTTTCCCTGACAGTAGGAGACAGCGGTATGTTTGGTTTTATTGGTTAACGTTTTGCCGTAAGCGGCGTTACCTAACAATTTCATAGTTCGGCTGTAATAGACACAGCAGGATTTTTCTCCCCTTGGCGACGGGCATTAGACACTGTTTCCTCAAATTGTTTAAAACAACTAACCGGTCGATATTCTATTGTCTGGTAGATGTGGGTAACCACCAATCAATGTGCTAGATACCACTTTAAAAGAGGGGTGGCTAAAAAAATCTCCCCGAAATAACTACCGATCAAAGTCCGTCGTGCGGTACTCAGTAGTTTATTTTTTATGGCGTATTCTTTCATAAACTCCCCAATGTCGTCTCTCGACACTTCCGTGTTCGTAAAAATAGGGGGCATCTCGGCAAATGATTCTTGTAAATCAGCCGGGGTCTCAATATTGCATTCAACCAACCCGAAAAATGTATCACTTTTTACAGCGTCAATTATCTGGTTTTCACTAAAAGAACCCCAAGGAATTTGTGAAGGTGGAAATGTTTCCCGTAAGAAACACTTTAATGTATTTGCAATTCAACTCAACTATATATCTGATTGACAGATTTGCCTGTTGTACTCTATTTTACTAAACTTATCGACATGGTAAAATGTACCACGTTTGATCACGCCCACCGACATGGCACATGATGATTGAAGAATTACTTTCGTACACAAACCCCCCCGCCCCCCCCCCTATCTAATTTATGTAAAATTAATAACTAAGCTGGTAGTGTTTTGTTATGTGTTTTCGTTACAAAACTGATATAGCTGAGTGAGAAGTCTATCGACAAAGACAGTTGAATTCATACAAGAGTCAATATCGCAATTATAGACATATTTCAAGCGAACGAAAGAAGAAGAAGAATCGACACGGCACATGATAATGATATACCCAGAGCGGTTACCACAATGATACATAATATATTCTTTTTGCGGCGTTATAAAGTGTTTATATTTAAAATCTTCTTAGGTGTGGTGTGTAAACGAAAGAGATACCAAAAAGAAAATAAATAAACAAAAATACACAACGGTATGGTATTTTCGTGCGAACGATGTATGTAAAAAAAAAATTCTCACTTTGAGGGTCTAACCACGTCCCCCCGGGGACGAATCAGGTGTTCTATTAACTACGCTAATAATTCCGGTAACGGTGCTCTTTCAACCCAAAAGTATACCAGTAACCTTGCAACTGTGACTGATGTCGGAGATGGTAAACACGAAACAAAAGAATTATAACTATTAAAAAAACATATTTCTAGAACAGACAGATTTATAAACATATACGGATTAGACAAATATATAAATTACGCCCTCATTATGTTTAAACCCCGATAAAATATGAAAGTGTCTATACGGACTCAAGTCCGTATAAACTACTGTTTCTATTCGGACTCCACTCCGTTTTTTCCGGTCCGTGATTTGCCTATTCACGTGACTTAACGTATGTGACGTCATCGGGACATGAGCGTGGCTATGTTATATACTTTTGTTGATTCAAAATCGTATCCTCAATAGCACAGTGGTAAGTGTCTCTGCCTGATAAGCGGGAGCTGTTGGTTCGATTCCCTGCTGGACGCTTTATTTTATTTTTTTATTTTTTTTTATTTTTCAGCAATTAATTGGGTGCAAGCGACTTATTAATAAAAAAAATATTACGAACTATGATTATGAACAGATGTTTTGTCACGTATATTATCTTATTTATATTATATAAAAGTTATCTTTGTTAGCTTCGTTATCTATTTATCTCCTCTCTCTTTTCAACCTGCTTCACATATACCAGGTATTCCTGCACTTTATGTGCGTAGCATTTCCTTGTTTATTTGTTAATTCATCAGGCCAGTAAGTCGGAAGCCTGGTGTTTGAATTGCCTAATCATGTCTTTCTGAGGCGACGCATATTACTGTCAGCTTGGACCGGAATTATGAGGCCAGGGTTGTCACTTTTTTTTTGACCAAAAGTATCTAGAAACGGCCCAAACAACATCCATAAATATCTAGATTTCGTTGGAAAGTATCTAGGAAAAATATCCAGATTTAGAAAGTAAGAAATTACATATGTATTGATGTGACTGCCTCTCTCCCTGGCGAAAAGTTTACGGCTGTCGCCGTTATCCCGTATATTCTCGTGAGTAATGCAGCTGCGCCCGAACCGACAGCGGTTCGAGCCGCTCAGGTAACTTACAGGGGTATGTGAGCCGGTCGCTCAGAAACCAATGGCAAACTACTGAGCGTAATCTTGCCTTGTACATCAACAGCAGCTGAAAAATTCTGATGTTGACTGCATCATCCTGTAAGGGATATGCAACATTAAAAAGAAAATTGATGTGACTTACCTATAGAATCATGTCCTCATCTTCACTGATGCCTGTCTCACAAGATGCACATAGCTTGGATGATGAAGTTGAAGCTTCACATTCAAAATGACTCTGGTGTACTTTAGCTGTTCCAATTTCTTTTATTATATGATCAGGAAGCTGATAAGTTGAACAGCATTTTCAAGCTCTCATCAGGCCAAATCTTATTGTCAACATAGCATTTAAGAGATCAAGTTTCATCCTGTTTCTTAGTTTACATTTTGTATAATTCACAGTACTGAAAACTCTTTCCGCATCAGCATTTGAATGGGGTAGTATCATGGCAGACATCGCACATTCAAAGAGCTCACGGAATGGACTGTTACCTGAGACATCTTTAAATTGTCTTACTTCACTCCAAAAAGCTTCAGTTTCTGTTTTGTTTGTCCAGTCAACCAAATTTATTTTTGTTAACTAATATTCTGCTTCCGCCACACTAGCCCCTAAAACCTGGACCAATGCAGCAGTCTTTGCCCATGATGTCTATGAAGGTTTCCACGCAGGCACTGAAACCGTTGCTGCAGCGATTGATCTTGAGGACGCATACAACAGAGTACCACTGGATTTTTTAATGTTTCAGCTTCTTGAACTAAACGTAAGTCCATTCCTCCTTAGTTGGATCGCTGCAGCCCTCTTCCAACGGAAAGTAGTTTTTAGATGTGGCAGTTGGACTTCGGAACCAACAACAATATATCCTGGCCTACCACAGGGATCACCATTATCTCCGGTACTGTTCAACGCCTACACAGTGAGAATCACCAGTGAGCAGATCACTGGACCTGGCAGGACATTGTCATATGCCGATGATGTTTTAGTGTATCGTCAGGGTAAGGATAGAGAGGAGGTTGCTGTGGAACTACAAACCGAACTCAATCGCGTAAGTACTTGGTGTGATAAAGCTGGGGCAATGGTCAACCCAACAAAGGCAACAGTGACTTGGTTCTCGCTGAATAATCATATTGTCAACAATCCAACACCAACTGTAATGCTGTGTTCAGAGACGGTGGAAAGAACGCAGGCAATGAATTACCTGGGGATACGGTTTGATCGAAGCCTTGCTTATAATGTGCACATAGACCAGGTGATAACAAAGGCCAAGCGGGGTTTGGCAGCGATGCGGGTGATAGCGGCAGCAAACTGTGAGCAGCGCCATCTATGTCTTCTGTAATAGGGGCTGGTCATGTCTGTTTTGGAGTATGCAATGGCAATCCTGACTGTCAGCCATAAGCAGATAGAAAGGATGGAAAGGATACAGAATGAAGCTATGCGCATTATTCTTGGATGTACAAGAGATACAGCATGCAAGGCGATGCGCTACCTTCTTGATTTTCCAACCATTGAAGAGAGAATGCAAGTTTGCAGGGCACGCGCCTACCTCAGAATTAACGCAAACACACAGCATCCACTGCATAGTGAAATTAGGAAGGTGAAGGGCAGCAGGTTAAAAAGAGGACGGTCGTGGATGGGTCAAGCCGAAGACATTCTTCAACAGGTGTGTTCACTTGAGGACTTAGAACCTGGCGAGGAGTGGGTGCAAGTGCCAACAGACTTCTGCACATCCTTTTCAGTTTGCATCCAACTAGATAGAAAATGCAGACAAGAAAATCCGGCTGCTGTTGAGGCTGAAGTACAAGCGTTGATTTTCGAGAATTCGCTAGACAGTGACGCGGTCATCTACACAGATGGATCGGTCGTCCGACATGTGAGAAGCTCATGGGCCTTTACAGCTCGGGCCGGAGGGAGAATTGTGAAGGAGGACTCTGGTGCTTTCACTGAAACCACAAGTAGCCTGACCATGGAAGTCATGGCAGTAAGTAAAGCAATAACATGGCTCGAGACACAGACATTCACTAGGGCTTGTTTCCTTAGCGACTCAATGAACATGATCAAGAGGATAGAGGAGGGGTCGATCCGAAGAGAATGGTTGCTGCCTCTGAAGCGGTCTCAGCTGGCAAAGATTAGTTTCATCAATGAGCGGGCTGACAAGCTCGCAGGTGAGGCTACTGTGGAGGGCGGACGCGCCATGGACCAGACTGACATTCTGAATGCTCTACGAGAAGTGAGACTTTTGCAAGAACCAAGTGATGACTGTGAATCTACAACAATGGCCAGACTGCGAGAGCAGCAAATTAAAAGAGGGGTGGCCAAGCAAGAACACTACGCAGGAAGCCAAAGGAGATTGATAAACCAACACAGAACTGGCGTCGTTAGCCGCTACACGCTGCGGGATTTGCTGAGGAGGGGATCCGAGCACTTATGAACTGAATGGTCCGATGTGCAACGAGGATGATCTGTCGACTAACTAACTAACTAACTAGCCCCTAAAAATTTAATAACTTGATAATATTTAGGTATGTCCTTTACTGGCTGAGGTATGTTGTTAATAGAAAAGAGTGAAATATTTGTCAATACATCTAAATTTTCAGGAAGTCTCTGCTTCAGTTGATCGAATAATGAGACAAGAAAATCTAGACAGCGCTTTCTTAAGTTGTTCTCTTCATTTTCTGTTAACAGTCCTTTTGTTTTTAAACCATCAATTTTTGATTCGATTTGGTATCGCAGGTACGGCTTGGGAGCCAAATAGCTCTCTATAGTGCAAGTGAACAAGTCCGCTTTACAAGTTGGCAATATAAGTCTTTTACCAATTGAGTGAAATAGCAAAGTGAGGTCGTCAAGTAATTTAACTTTATCAACATTTTGAGATTCAAATAGTTTATTAACTTTTTGCACTTCACTTAAAATGGGTTGTGAAAAGAGAAACCCGAGATTTCCGTAGTCATTTACAGGTCCGTACGTGAGGTGAGTATGCAGTTTTTTTCTCTATAAACAGTTTTTCTATTAAACATTTTCTTCGACTAACATTCTTTTCAATTAACATTTTGTCAATTCTCATTTTCTCTTCATTGCTTCCATTTTTCCATGCATTTGTTCCTCTCGTCCTGTCATCACCTTCTAATGTAGTCACATGAGTTCTCCTTGACTGTATGTTGTGTTTGTGAATGTGTTTGTTTGCTGATGAAGGCTAACCGCCGCAACGTTCTGTATGTGTCGTAACTCTGTTATGTAAAGCTGCACTACTTTGTGTCATTTTATATTGTTTAAACTTTCACAGCTTTACCGCAGTTCCACCAAATTTTATGCATACATTCCATATAGTATTTCAGCTGTGTAGCACTTTTCATTGTGTCTTGTTATTCCTCATGCTCCAGGAGCTAAATACAGACAAATACCATTGCCCTGGGTACGTCAGTTATATAAACCCCTGGGGTGCTACAGGCCAGGAAAAGATATCATAATTTACGCGCGTCCAGACCGAACATAAAATGGGTAAATGACACCGAAAGAAAAGTAAAATCTAGAAAGTATTCAAAATATCCGACTCCAAATGAAAAGTATCTAGAATTGCAACCAGCATCCAAACGTCAGAAAACGGTATCCAGATGCCGGCAAAAACCTCTAGATCTGGATATAAAATATCTAGAATGGCAACTATGATGAGGACTCCGCTCCGTATAAACTACTCTGTCTATTCGGACTCAAGTCCGTATAAACTCTCCCATAAAATATTGTTTTCAGTTGTATAAAAAGTAACAGAATTTATGATATGTAAAACTGTGCTATGCCTGCTTGGGGAAAATTATGTTTTAGTGAAAAATAACAATCAGTTCCCGAAATGAAGACTGTAATATTAAACAAAATTAAGTTTCAATTATTTCAAAACGCAGCATAACATAATAAAGCATACATATATATTTTAAAAATCTATGTCTGTAGACAAAATCGGAACAGGCAGGCCTGGTATGACGCCTTAAATGCGATATAAAATAACTTTTACAGTTAAAAAACGTATTGAAACTTATAGTGAAGTGAAAGATTATGATTTCGTTGATGTAAAACACCAATAATGATGGTGTTTTGTGAAAAGTAGCAAGAAGTATTGATATTATAAACTCAGCATGTTGCACATTTGTTGCTAATTTCGTTCCGTAGCGGATTTGTCCGGGGTTTGTTGAGTAAAAGTTTTCTCAGATGTCCGCGCACGTTAACAAAATAGCGGAACGGTGTTCATTTACCAGCCCAGACGAACTGAGGTGAAACAAGTGTAAGTTTCGTTATGTGTAACCACTTACACGATAATCAGATTTAATTTTGATATCATCAGAATAAATCTAAATTTCACCATATTCTGAATATTAACAGAACCAATGGTTATATTAAAGAACGACTTTCTTTTCACTCTGTACAAGGCCACACGAACATTCTGCCTCTCGTTTCTATCGCGTACCCGACACGCCACACATAGCTGTTTGTTTGTTTTTTTTTGTTTTTTTTAATTTACCTTTCACAAACGGACACGTCTACAACACATGATGCATTCATCATCAAATTGTGTAAGCATTCATGGCGCTGTCTTTGGTGTTCTGAAATCAACTCTGCTGACACTGTTGCAATCCATCCACCCTAATTTCTTGTCTCGGTCTGTAACTGTCTTTTTTCCCCTCGAACTTTCCAGTTGTCACGATGTTCATGCGTCTCTTACATGACTAAAGACAGCTGTTTGTCTCTTTTCTAGTGTCATCTAGTTGTTACTCTGGCAGGGAATTAGCCTTACAAACCACACCTGCTTCTAATTTCTTCTTAATTTTGTTCATTCGAAGATTCACTCCCATACACCAAAACTGGTTCTATATACCACTCTCTTTCTTACATTACTTTTTCATTTTCTGAAATGTGGTTTTTGGTTGTCCTATTCTGTTCATTAATCTCTGTTGTACATCTTCCATCTGATAAATGCCCCTAGGTAATTTATCCACTTGGTTCAGAATGTTTCTATGTCACATTTTTGTGTCACCATTTTCTTTGATGCTGGCCTAGAGGTTAGCGAATTTTCTCCGTAATCTCGTATACTATCGTAAGTAACGTGACGATTGCAAGAATCAGGACTGGTTCGAATATCGTCGGTAACTTATGAGGGTTGTTTGAGCCGGCCGCTCAGAAAGCAATGGCAAACTACTGAGCGTAATCTGGCCAAGAAATCAACAAGCGGCTGAAAGATGATGTTGACAGCGATGTCATGTAAAGGATATGCAAAACATTTATTTAGTTTCTTTGATATCACCATTATTACTATTTTCTTGATAGAGAGTCCATTGCACTCTATATTACTACAATGTCCAACAATTGTTGTAGATCTGTTGGATTATCTACCCCCAATACTGTGTCATTATATCGCTTATATCTTCCGATTAGTATTCGTGGGATCTTTCTGGATAAGGCTTTCAATAGTATAAGGCATGTCAACAAATTAGATATGTTTTTAGATCTACAAATTGGTGGGAAAAACCTTAGACTTGTAAAAAACATATATAGAAAACAAAACTGTCCTATGGATTGATAATGAAATAGGCCACGATCTGCCTATTAAGATAGACAGGGATGTGTAATGTTTTTTCCCTGTACATCAGAAATATAGAAGATATGAAAAGACTCATCATTGAAGGATGTAACATCAATAATAATTGATATGCGGTCTTGATTGTAGACAATGAACAGGACCTGCAAAATTTACTACATGGAATTGTTGCGAACAACTAGGATTAGAACTAAAAAGACACAGATTATTGTCATCACTAGGAAAAAGGAAACAGCACAAGTAAATGTGGGTATTCTTAAACAGTCACTGTCCAGAAGGAAAGTAATGGCAAACTGCTTTCGGCAAACCTTGCCAAGAAAGCCATAACAACCATGGAGGTGGTGGAAATTTTCGAATATCTTGGTTGCGAACAACGGTGACACAATGAAAGAAATTAAACGATGACTGTTTTAATCTGTGACCACACTGATGATCTATCATCGCAGATTACAGACCATAACCAACAACAATATCTCGAGTGTTGTTACACTTCATCCACCTGCTTCCATGGCTTCACGTAGTCCTGATTCGTCTATACGGGTACCCCACCCAAGAGTGCCTCGTAAACTAACAGAAGAAAGGAGGATACCCTGCAATCCAGACTAACTACCATACACACGTAAAATGTTATATCAAAGAAAGTAAATAAATGTTTTGCATATCCTTTACAGGACATCGCTGTCAACATCATCTTTCAGCCGCTTGTTGATTTCTTGGCCAGATTACGCTCAGTAGTTTTCCATTGCTTTCTGAGCGTCCGGCTCAAACAACCCTAATAATTTACCGACGCGATTCGAACCAATGCTGATTCTTGCAGTCGGCACGTTACTTACGAGAGTATACGAGATTACGGAGAAAATTCGCTAACCTCTAGGCCAGCATCAAAGAAAATGGTGACACCAAAATGTGACATAGAAACATTCTGAACCAAGTGGTTAAATTACCTAGGGGCATTTATCAGATGGAAGATGCACAACAGAGATTAATGAACGAATAGGACAACCAAAAACCACATTTCTGAAAATGAAAAAGTAATGTTAGAAAGAGAGTGGTATATAGAACCAGTTTTGGTGTATGGGAGTGAATCTTCGAATGAACAAACTTAAGAAGAAATTAGAAGCAGGTGTGGTTTGTAAGGCTAATTCCCTGCCAGAGTAACAACTAGATGACACTAGAAAAGAGACAAATATCTGTCTTTAGTCATGTAAGAGACGCATGAACATCGTGACAACTGGAAAGTTCGAGGGGGAAAAGACAGTAACAGACCGAGACAAGAACCGAGACTGCGTTGGATGGATTGCAACAGTGTCAGCAGAGTTGATTTCAGAACACCAAAGACAGCGCCATAAATGCCTACACCATTTGATGATGAATGCATCATGTGTTGTAGACGTGTCCGTTTGTGAAAGGTAAATTTAAAATAAAAGAAAAATTAAAAAAAAAACAGCTACGTGTGGCGTGTCGGGTACGCGATAGAAACGAGAGGCAGAATGTTCGTGTGGCCTTGTACAGAGTGAAAAGAAAGTCGTTCTTTAATATAACCATTGGTTCTGTTAATATTCAGAATATGGTGAAATTTAGATTTATTCTGATGATATCAAAATTAAATCTGATTATCGTGTAAGTGGTTACACATAACGAAACTTACACTTGTTTCACCTCAGTTCGTCTGGGCTGGTAAATGAACACCGTTCCGCTATTTTGTTAACGTTTGCGGACATCCGAGAAAACGTCTACTCAACAAACCCCGGACAAATCCGCTACGGAACGAAATTAGCAACAAATGTGCAACGTGCTGAGTTTATAATATCAATGCCAGTTGCTTATATTTCACAAAACACCATCATCATTGGTGTTTTATATCAACGAAATCATAATCTCTTTCACTTCACTATAAGTTTTAATACTTTTTTTAAACTGTAAAAGTTATTTTATTTCGCATTTAAGGCGTCATATGAGGCCTGCCTGTTCCAATTTTGTCTACAGACATAGATTTTTAAAATATGTATGTATGCTTTATTATGATATACTGCGTTTTGAAATAATTGAAACTTAATATTGTTTTATATTACAGTCTTCATTTCGGGAACTGATTGTTATTTTGCACTAAAACATAATTTTCCCCAAGCAGGCATAGCACATTTTTACATATAATAAATCCTGTTACTTTTTATACAACTGAAAACAATATTTTATTGGGGTTTAAACATAATGAGGGCGTAATTTATATATTTGTCTAATCCGTATATGTTTATAAATCTGTCTGTTTTAGAAATATGTTTTGTTAATAGTTATAATTCTTTTGTTTCATGTTTACCATCTCCGACATCAGTCACAGTTGCAAGGTTACTGCTATACTTTTAGGTTGAAAGAGCACCGTTACCGGAATTATTAGCGTAGTTGATAGAACACTTGATTCGTGTCCGGGGGAACGTGGTTCGATCCTCAAAGTGAGAATTTTTTTTTTTTAAATGTAATCCTTCGCACGAAAATACCATACCGTTGTGTACTTTTGTTTATTTATTTTCTTTTTGGTATCTCTTTCGTTTACACACCACACCTAAGAAGATGTTAAATATAAACACTTTATAACGCCGCAAAAAGAATATATTATGTATCATTGTGGTAACCGCTCTGGGTATATCATTATCATGTGCCGTGTCGATTCTTCTTCTTCTTTCGTTCGCTTGAAATATGTCTATAATTGCGATATTGTCTCTTGTATGAATTTAGCTGTCTTTGTCGATAGACTTCTCACTCAGCTATATCAGTTTGTAACGAAAACACATAACAAAACACTACCAGCTTAGTTATTAATTTTACATAAATTAGATGGGTTTGTGTACGAAAGTATTTCTTCAATCATCATGTGCCATGTCGGTGGGCGTGATCAAACGTGGTACATTTTACCATGTCGATAAGTTTAGTAAAATAGAGTACAACAGGCAAATCTGTCAATCAGATATATAGTTGAGTTGAATTGCAAATACATTAAAGTGTTTCTTACGGGAAACATTTCCACCTTCACAACTTCCTTGGGGTTCTTTGAGTGAAAACCTGATAATTGACGCTGTAAAAAGTGATACATTTTTCGGGTTGGTTGAATGCGATATTGAGACCCCGGCTGATTTATAAGAATCATTTGCCGAGATCCCCCCTATTTTTAAGAACACGGAAGTGTCGAGAGACGACATTGGGGAGTTTATGAAAGAATACGCCATAAGAAATAAACTACTGAGTACCCCACGACGGACTTTGATCGGTAGTTATTTCGGGAATATTTTATTAGCCACCCCTCTTTTAAAGTGGTATCTAGCTCATTGATTGGTGGTTACCCACATCTACCAGACAATAGAATATCGACCGGTTAGTTGTTTTACACAATTTGGGGAAACAGTGTCTAATGCCCGTCGCCAAGGGGACAAAAATCCTGCTGTGTCTATTACAGCCGACACTATGAAATTGTTAGGTAACGCCGCTTACCGCAAAACGTTAACCAATAAAACCAAACATACCGATGTCTCCTACTGTCAGGGAAAAAACACTATCAAACTACTCAATAATCCCAGGTTCAAAAGCATGACTGGTATTACAGATGATCTATTCGAAGTTGAAATGTTAAAGAAGAAAACTGTCTGGGATCTACCTCTACAGATTGGGTTCTTTGTCTACCAGTATGCCAAGTTGCGCATGCTAGCTTTCTACTATGACTTTCTTGACAAATTTATCTCTAAAGAAGACAACCAACTAACCGAAATGGACACTGACTCTCTATATTTGGCCCTTAGCGCTGACTCACTCTCTGAAGTATTTAGACCACACTTACGAGAAGAATATGACCGAGTATACAATCAGTGGTTCCTGTCTGAAACCTGCCCTGTTCATAGAACTACTACCACTACCTGTCAGGCCTGTGTGGATATCAAAGCCTATGAAAGAGAACCCCCGGGATTTTTAAACTAGAGTACGACGGGGAGGGGATGGTCTCGTTATCTAGTAAGACGTATATTTGTGTCGGTGATTATGATAAAATCAGTACCAAAGGTCTGACCAGAAACCACAGCACTCATCTAAACAAGGACACATTCTTGAATGTTCTCACCACCCAAGAGGCGGGTGGGGGAACCAATATAGGATTCAAGACACACGACTCTGCTGTGTATACATATCAGCAACATCGCGATTCGTTATCATCTCTGTATATAAAAAGGCAGGTACACAATGATAATGTGTCAACTATGCCGCTACTTATTTAATATGCATTGTATTGTTTGTCTATACATGGTTTAATAAAACTAGTATATACCTTACTTGACTCGTTTGTTATTTTGAGTGTTTCATGTTGTATTTTGTATGTTATACACTACACATACCTACTCTGATGAGTCACTAGACAACACCCACTCTGATGAGTCACTTCGCAACACCTACTCTGACCACGCCTACTTTAAAAAAATGAGTTATCGCACTTTGTGGATCAGGATCGATAAATGGTTGATTTATTTAAGATCCACAAAAACGGTCATCCTTTTGTACCTATATACTACTGTCGAGCATGGTAGCCTTGAAATTTGTCGATTCTTTATCTATGCTTAAGTAGACATCAGGGATGTTCTTATGTAGTTTTATTGATGTCTTGATTGAATTCGTCTTTACCCGTATTTTCATGAAGCCTCCTATAATTGATGACATGTGTTGTTACCTTTTGTTTCTTATTTTCCTCTATATTGAAATCTTTTTTTTTTATTATGACTGTTTTGTGATTAGTATCAACATCTGTATTTAGGGACGCCTTTGAATCCAATAGTAGTATTCTGTCTGTTTTCCTAAGTAGAATAAAGTCAAACTGAGATGCTTGATGTATATCATTCCATATATACCAGGTTTTTGTGTGGCTACGAAGATGTTGGGGAAAAAAATATTTGCTATTATTAGTCCGTGTTCGGAGCATATGTTGAGTAGGTGTTGACCATTGCTATTACATGCAGCCTCTATGTCGCTGAATGGTCCCATGCATTCATCCCAAGGTGTTCATTGTGTGCCTTTTCGCCCGATGAAATCACCCATCACAATACGTTCAATGGCATAGTTACATACTAAAATGGTTCTTCGCAGTTCTAGTACTCATCTATGACAACACGCTATTTTCTGAGCGTGGATAGAGGAAGCTTATCTCTTTGTATAGTTTGTACTTTATTACCAGGTATCAACATCAACCTCACTCTAAAGAAGCCAGAACTTTTTACGAGCCCACTAGTCACGAAAGCCAATGCATCGGACTTAAGTGGATCAGCCAACCAATCAATCAACGACTCATTTAGTCAATGAAATCAGTCAATCAACCAACCTACTATCAGGATATAAAGACTGACTAATATAAGTATGTAAGTAAGTGCTAAGTATATAACTAAGTATGTAAGTATTAAGTATGTGAATAACTAAATATGTAGGTAAGTGCTAAGTATGTAACTAAGTAAGTAATCAGTAAGTACTAGGTATGAACCTCAGTAAGCGTGTAAGTAAATATGTATTAAGTAATTATTTAAATAAGTAAGCAAGTAAAGAACCGTCTTATAAGCCTCAAGAAGTATTGCGCTTTCACTGTTAGTCGCATCATGTATAGATATTCTAACATCAATCGGTCGGTATGTGGTAAGTATCACATCGGTGGTCTTTACTTCCCAAATCATTTGAGCATCCATTTTAAACTGAGTCGACCTGGGACCATGGGTAATTATAAAAATCCGAATTCGCTCCAGATCTACCCCATGACAACTGTGTTGGCACGTAAATTTATAGCCACTACGCTACTACGAATCCGAAAAAGATTACATTTAGGAACCCTATTTTAATAGACATGGCATAGTAGTTAGTACTACTACATCCGTTTCTCATTCTGGTAGACATGTTCCAATGATACCGTGTACTTATTCACAATGATGAAGTAGAGGGTGGCATGTCCCCGCTTAGTTGATCGTTTAGTAATGGCTCCGGTAATGCCCATAGGCCATACGACTCGGCTGCACGTTCAATTACAAATCAACAGTACATAGCCCGCTCTAACTTTTAACATGAGAAGATCTGAAAAAATGGACAGCCTGTGTCCTCCTCCTCCTCCTCCCTCTCCTCCTCCTTCTCCTCCTCCTTCTTCTTCTTCTTCTTCTTCTTCTTCTTCTTCTTCTTCTTCTTCTTCTTCTTCTTCTTCTTCTTCTTCTTCTTCTTCAACTTCTTCTTGTTTATTATTATATGTCCGTTTATCCCCTTAGATTATAGGGCTTACCTAAATCAGCCAGATAGTTCTGTTAATTGGTATCTCCTAAAACTCGATGCTGACCCTCATTATTTTATTCAGCTTGATCTCTATTTCTCTCTCTGGCGTGTTTTAGTTCCAGAGAAAGTACTAGTGACTATGATTGTGTCAAAATTAGTAACAGCAATACACATTTTATTTTATTAGGAACAACTTAGAAGCAACGGAGATGTGATTGCTAAGACGAATGTTGCGAATAGATCGGCCTGCCAAAGTAGCTAACAATTATTGTCTGGAAGAGCTAATGAAACTAGAATAGTATATACAACTATAACAAAGAGATACACTGCATGCTTCGGTAATGTGATGAGAAGCGAGGAATTGGAGACAATCGTAACAAGTAGAAAGACCAATAGGGAAAGAGACAGAGGCAGACCAAGAGAAATGATGGTGGGTGGGCTGAGATTATTGAAGCATTGAAGGATATCATCATTACAGTTGATATAGAGCACAGTGAACAGAGATCTGTTGAAAGCATGAACACTCACGTCAACTGGCAAGGCACACGATAATGATTCATCCTATTAAACTATTCTGATACATACCACGCTGATGCAGACGCGCGGATGACTGTCCAGATTATTGTATAATGGAGAGTTTAACCCAGTGAAATGTCTTGCTATGTCGTGTAGTAAAGCAACGTGCAAGTTGAAGGTGAACAGGTTGATGAAGTCAACGTATCTGGGGAGACAGGTAAAAAAGTATCAACATAATATCAACAATGGTGTGCAAGCCAGTGGAGTCGCTAGGAGGGCACACTGATACATTCATGAGCTTGGTCCGACGAGAGTTTAACGCCTGCATTTGTCATCCGTTAAGAGAGAGAGAGAGAGAGAGAGAGAGAGAGAGAGAGAGAGAGAGAGAGAGAGAGAGAGAGAGAGTCACGGGAAAACTGCAGTTTAGTGATTCCTTGATAACTTGCATATAAAAGTGCAATGAATGAGGAGGGTTAACAATCGTGTACTTCAGTCTGAGAGGAGGATAAATTAAAGATCATTGACCGACGAATATAAAAATAGGATACAGGTGTTCGCAGAGGTCATTGCCAGACGATCTGACGGACGGACACGGGGAAACGGGGAGATCGCGTTGTGGAAAAACGAATGTAGACGGCGATCAATGGGTTCGGACACTTTGAAGTATTAGCGTAAGGGGAACTCAGGGAAACAGCGTAACAACGGAAAGAAACGAGCAACTAATCATTACGTGATTTTACCGCCTTTTGATGGGCAGGATACGTCAAGAGACGAGTGTTGAGGTATGAACATCAAACAATAACGGAGGATGAGCCACTCGTTATAAATAGTAGAAATTGGGTTTTCGTTTTTTAGTGTGTGTTCCAAACTGGACAGAGATATCTATTAATCCCAGGTGTGGAAAAGAAATTATAGTCCCGTATTGTTTAAGGCAATGGGATATTAGTGCCGATGTGCTTAATTATTAATTTCGATTCCGGGATGATAATAGAAGATATAAGGTAAACTAATCTTAGCGTAATAGTAGCATAGGGATATAGGTGTTTGTTCTTGACTTGTGGCATTGCATTCGTTTATCTAATCGTGTAAACTTTAGTGCACTCATAAATCGTATGTCCGTATGTTTTTCGGAGGATTTTCAGTATGGCTAGAGAAGGACTCTCACATAAAAAAATAATATGAAGCAGACTCATATCACCAGATTACCTATCTTCTCCACAGGTTCCAATCCCCCTATTGAAATCAGAGAAGAAATGAAGGTTACTTCACTTGAGCAAATAAAGTACCTACTTAGAACCAACAAGAACATAGACATGTTTTAATATGAAGAAGTGATAACTTAACGTCAAATACAGAACACTGTATGCTCAAACGAATATACAACTAAAGCCCTTAAAAGGAAAAGACGTTAACCTGTGGCAAGCAGGGATACTTAAAACTGCATGCGATTGCACTGTGCAGAAACATTAAACTTATTAACAAGAGACATTGTGTAGAACATTCATAGTAACTCTAGACAATGTTGGATAGTGGCGGTGTGTATTCAGAGGTGGATTATAATACCTTCCAAAACGGGAAATATATGAATTTCAGTGACTTACCAAATCGTATTATTTTCTGGTGATAAGACGAACAGTTGTTTTCTTCAAGAATTGGATTAAGTCCAGACTCAAGCAGGAGGAGATCATTCAGGGTGAGATCACTCCATTTCTATGTGTGCTGTCCTGTGTTTTGGCCGACAGAAGAGGCGAGAAAATCTACGGCACATACGAAGTCAACTGTCCTATCTAGCATTCACACTAGTAGACAATACTAACTACATATACACAGTCCATAGTTTTATTTAATAAATATTTTATTAATCGTTGAAAGAAACTGTTGTCGGAGTATGTGTTGAAGGAATAATAGAGAGAGAGAAAGGAATAGATATATGGAAGGGAAGACAGAAGGGAGGAGTGTAGACAGAAGTCAGTCAATAATCCCAAAAGATAATAAGCTTGAAGATATGCTTGTTGATTCCACGTTCCTCCCGGGAAAATAAGCGACAGAGAGAAGAAGAGAGAAAGAGGGGGGGGGGAGGGGGTGGCCAAGTATTCATCCGTGCATTCATACCTAAATAAGTCATAGGACACTACAGACTCATAGTATGTCCCTGGTTTGGTTTATAATAGTACAATATGATGCACAGGACACTTCTACACGATTTGGGTATATGGTGCTAACACCGTATTTTACAGACAAATGGACCAATGTCACACCGACCGCCTTGACGTCTCACGACATTTCCTGTTATCCATATGTGGCTGCTTAGACACTGGAGCCTAGGTCAGGTTTACAAAATAAATCTATTTCGATGAGGTTTCGAACACATGATAACAGGACCTGCATGCAAGAATGCTAGCAACTGTTTTACCGCGCCACGATAAGGTAAACATCTAAGGAACATTATCTTACATCCCCACTCATTCAACCACACCTACACATACACACATATACATGACACATATTCACAAACACATAATCGCATACACTCACACATAACAGAAGGATATGCACCTACATACAATCTGATACGTGATATATCAGCTTATGTGAGCTTATTCATTCTTCAGATTGGTATGAATGTCCAGGGGTGACACTCCCCATTCCCGGCCTTGGCAACACGCTCATGATCGAACACTGGGAAAATATTGTGGCTGTTTCCCCTTAACCCCTATATCTTTAGGGGCGGTTTGTGACCTATGCTTTTAACGAATGTTTATATCTCTTATGACAAGTGTCGATTTGCAAAGATCTATTCAGCCACACACACACACACACACACACACTAGGCAACATATCATACTATCTATACGTGTAATATCATACTATCTATACGTGTAAGTTCATGCTATCCTGACAAGCAAAAGCAAAATCCATTGGCACCTTGCCGTCTTGACAGACGATAGTTTGTGCTTCAAAAAGGCATAATATTAACTTTTACCCATGGCAGTAGTGAATGTGACTGATAAGGCCAATTCGCGCTGTAAATGTCCGTTCACAGTGGGTGCATGTGAACACGTGGTCATTTCCACCATCATGCACCATCTTACGTTTCACACGCTCTATGTGTGATTTATCTGCAATAATTTTCTCCTTTGTCTTTATTCCATTTCTGATGTATGCCCTCCATGCAACACGTTCAGCGGCGACTTGCTACAAATGTGCATTATCAATGCCTGTATCATTCATGTCTCGCTTACACACATCTTTGTATCGTAGTAGAGGTCGACCCTGAGATCTCTTACCCATCTGTAATTCACCAAAAAAGATGTCCTTTGGTATTCTACCATCATCCATCCTCCTAACATGTCCTATCCATCTAAGTCTACGAAGACTGATCTTTCCAATACTTCATTATTTGTGATTTTGTCTTGCCACTTAATACCAAGAATTCTTCGCAGACACCGCATATGAAAGCTGTTTAAACGTTTCTCTTGGTGTGAGTAAGTTGTCCAGGTTTCACTGCCATAAAGAAGAGTACTAAGGACACAGGCTTGATAGACAAGGACTTTTGTTTTGGCAGTAAGCTTCCTGTTCTCCTAGACTCTTTTTCTTAGCCTGTTCATTGTTGTTGCTGCCTTACCAATCAGGATGTTGATTTCCTGATCTAGGGATAATTTGTTATTTACCACTGATCCTAGATATGTAAAATGGTCTACCATCTCTAGTTCGGCGTCGTCAATAAAGATTGATGGTACCCTATGTGCACCTTGTGACATAATCTGTGTCTTCTTTTTGCTAATTGTTAAACCAAATTCAGAACAAGCATTGGAGAATGCAGATAGTAGACATTGTAATTCTTCCTCAGAGTGGGTCGTAACTGCAGCATCGTCTGCAAAAAGCAACTCTCTGATCAGTACCCTCCTAATTTTGGTCTTGGCCTTCAATCTCTGAGCATTGTAGAGGCCGCCATCTGAGCGTGAGTGAATGTATATACCACCATCCTGATCACGAAAGGCATATTTCAGAAGAAGTGAAAAGTATATTCCAAAGAGGGTGGGAGCTAGTACCCAACCTTGCTTAACTCCACTCTTGATTTAAAGCTCTTCAGAAGTTGCACCATCAAACTTAATTACACCCTTCATGCCTGTGTGGAACGATTCCACAATGGACAGAAGAGTTGGTTGGCAGCCAATCTTCTTTAGTGCCTTGAACAGACCCTCACGATTGACCAAATCAAATGCCTTTGTGAGGTCGATGAAGGCAATAAACAGTGGTTGATTCTGTTCACGGCATTTTTCGTGCATTTGTCGCAATGAGAATATCATATCAATGGTAGACCGGTTCTGTCGAAAGCCACAATGTGATTCGGGGTAGACTTGATCTCCTAGGACTTGAAGTCTGCGCAGAACAATTCTGGCAAATACTTTTCCAACAATACACAGATGTGAGATACCCCTATAGTTGTTGCAGTCGCTCCGATCGCCCTTGTTCTTGAATCTTTGAAATCCCGTGGGACTAGGTCTTCTCGCCAGCATAGCTCTATTAGCTGGTGGATCTGTAGTGTGAGTGTGTCTTGCCCACTCCTGATAACCTCTATTGAAATCCCATCCTTATCTGGAACCTTGCCAGGTGCAAGTTCATTTATAGCACACTTAACTTCTGATATGTGGGAAGTGTGTCCAGTGGTCAAGAGTTGGTAGAGTCTCTATGGCGTTGAGGGCATCATCCGCTAGTTTGGTATCACTTGAGTAAAGCTCCAAATAGTGCTCTACCCATCTGTGTGGGTGGGGAATATGTTGTCGATGGAGATGTGGCTGGGGGAAGGGTGGTTTGAGGTGTGGGTGGGGAGAGGATGTGTGGGGTAGAATGTGGATGGGCGTGTGATGTGTGGGTTGGTGGGGGAATGTTTGTGGGTGGCGAGTGTGTTTTGGTTGGGGGATCAGGTGAGGGCAGTGTGTGTGGGTGGGGGATGTGCGGGAGGGGGATGGGTCGGTTGGTGGGGTATGTATGTGTCCTTTGGTGTGCGTGTGTGTCGGTAGGTGGGGGTGTGTATGTGTCCCTTGGTGCGCATGTGTGTGGGTAGGTGGGGGTGTTGTGTGGGTGGGGTGATGTATGGATAGGTGGGAGATGGGCTTCATACCATGGTAATTAGCCTTGTTTATGTTTACAACATTCATTTCACAATGTTTATTTTTCTTCCTATGCAAATGTATAATGCTCTTGATGAACGAAAGACGAGTGATTGGAAGGGCCGAATGTAAGACGGGTCTGCGCGCCCAATTTGTGACCCTAATAAAGTTGATTTGATTTGATTTGATTTGATTTGTCCATCTACTGTTTCTTATCAGTGATGATTTCTCCAGTCAAGGTTTTCAATGATGCACTTCATTTGATCACTGGACCATAGGCTTTCTTTATTTCTTCATACGTGCTTCTTATGTTTCCCTTATCACTTGCGATTTGAATGGACTCGCATAACTTGATCCAATAATCATTTGCACACTGCCTGTCAGCCTTTTGTAATCCTTCCTATCTTGCTTAAGCTCACTCAGAGTGTTACGCGTTTCTCTTTCCTTGTTTCTTATTAAGAGAGCTAACGTCTTCTTATCAGTCAAGGGCTGCAGAGTCTGGCTGTTTGCCGCAAACCAGTCCTGCCTCTGATGATACACAGTGCCGTAAACTCCTACAGCAGTTTTATAAAGAGTTTCCTTAAGTTGACCTCACTTTTCATGTACTGTACAATTTTCTGGTGTATCAGTGAAAGCGTCTTCAAGTTGCTGTTGAAACTGAAAGCACTTTTCAGCGATATATATATATACTAGGCTACAGTCACAAAATTCTTGGAAGGGTCGATCAATGAAACACTGTTGCGGCCTTTGTCTACAAGCGCCGGAATTCTTCTTTGATGTGTTGTCGATCGAGAGAAAAAGACTTTTGCGTCAGTTGTTTACGGGCGGTAACCATTCTTGTGAAGTTAGAGGCAAATTGTTTGGGGGGGGGGGGGGGAAGTCGGCTAGATCTTTGGTATGGAGAAATGAATTGCTCTAGATCACAGGCCGGAGGGACTTTTGAAGTACGGGAAACCAGTCCCGAGAGGGAGACGGGAAGGCCACCTGTTATTGACAGCGAGTGACGTCATCTAGGTGCCGTATTAAAACTGGCTGGGTAACCAACTTTTGGGAAGTCGACCAAGTGCTGTGAAAACTTCACGGACGTCTATGTAATGTTTCTGGCTGGAGTATAAAGAGAGGCTACCATGTCTTGTGTTAATTTACATTGGCGGACATGTACGCGGTGTGTGGTTGAGTAATCTCAATTTAAGGCCAGACTCAATATATGGTAATTGAGTGATTTAGACCCAAATGGGCTTATTCTTAGGACACTAATGTAGTAATGTGCATTAGGAGAATGTAATATAGGAGTATCGGCAACAGTAGGCAATCGCGTTATTAAACTAGCTAGTGTAAGATATCACTTAACTCAGCTGGTTGAGAATAATGTAGTGGGATGATGTTTAGAGAGATTAAGGATGGTGGGGGTGAGGGGCAATGTCCAATGGTAGGATCTTCCAGCGGGGTGTCTACTGGGTTTCTGCACTTTGCCTTTGGTCTTTCCTTGTCTTACCATGATTCAGACCGAGGTAATGAGCTCCTCTGCCCTATGACAGAGGTTAGTTAGCTGTCATATATCTGAGTGAGGCCGTTGTCCTGCACTCACCTTATAAAGGTCATTATCGGGATGATCTCACCAGGTATTTTCTCTCTTTACGTTCACCAAGAGAACAAGCTGAAAAGTCATTGACTAAGATTATGGCTAATTAATTGAAGAAAGTTTTACTCGGTGGCTTTTGCACTGGGCCCATAATCAAAAGGGTCTGCAGGAACATGGCTCTGCTGAGCAGGAACTGATAGTTAGCTGGGAATGAATCCTCAGAGATAGGGTTCACCAAAGTTGGGTGAAGTTATTCTCCATACCAAATGTAATAGGGACACTAGTAATCATAGAGGGAAGTTGAACACCTAACATAGCGTTTTCTTAGTTAGTGGATTCCTGTGGAACTTTAAGCCTTAATATTGTGATCGTGAAGATCCATGACAATTACCAAATGAACATTATTTTTTGTTTCAAGTGACAGTGATCCGTATTTCACGATACAAGGATGATTAGATCGCAGAACTGTAGTGACATTTAGTTACACGGTGTGTGACAGAAAAAGAGTCAGTATTGGACTATATCCATTTGTGGTGACCAGGTATCTGGATTATCAAAGAGCTACTGGAGGATGTCTACACCTAGCCGGAGTGAAACATCTTTTGGTGAGATCATTGTGTATTGAGCTATGGTGATGTTGTGTGGCCATTACTGGGATGATCAGACTTTGCTCCTGAGCTGTTCGGCTGAATCTGCAGAGACACTATACATTCTAGACATACACTTCGCACATACATACACTTTTCTTCATTAAATTAATTTGTTATTAATTTTAGAAGCTAGAGTTGTGTGGTATGTTGTGTTGGAGAAGAATGAGAGGGGGCATGGTCCAGGGGTGTGTGTGTGTGTGTGTGTGTGTGTGTGTGTGTGTGTGTGTGTGTGTGTGTGAGCGAGAGAGAGAGAGAGAGAGAGAGAGAGAGAGAGAGAGAGAGAGAGAGAGAGAGGGAGAGAGAGAGATATCCAGTGACTGATGGGGTGTTGTGGACGGAAATCTAGGGGATTCTCCAGAATAATGATATGGGGTTCAAAGTATGTGGGTGTTGATTCCCCTCACCCCAGGGACGACACTAAAGAATTACGACATTACTTGGGGGGGGGGGGGTTTCCTCGTCCGGGATTTTTGACAGAAGGATCTCTCGACAACGGGATCTTTTGACAGTGGGATCTCTCGACAACGGGATCTTTTGACAGCGGGATCTCTCGACAACGAGATCTTTTGACAGCGGGATCTCTCGACAAGGGGATCTTTTGACAGCGGGATTTCTCGACAACGGGATCTTTTTACAGCGGGATCTCTCGAAAACGGGATCTTTTTACAGCGGGATCTCTCGGTAACGGGATCTTTTAACAGCGGGATCTCTCGACAACGGGATGTTTTTTTACAGCGGGACCTCTCGACAACGAGATTTTGTGACAGCGGGATCTCTCGACAACGGGATCTTTCGACAGCGGGATCTCTCCGCAACGGGATCTTTTGACAGCGGGATCTCTCGACAACGGGATCTTTTGACAACGGGATCTTTTGACAAAGGGATCTTTCGAAACGAGATTTCTCGACACGGGATCTCTCGATACGGGACGGTGATATCATCTTAGTGTGGATCCAGGTAGGGTGAATGTGGATAGGAGTTAAGACACTTATCTTGCCTGTTCACACTTCACACGTCTACATAGATCCTTGGTCCTAATTCTACTCTTCTTATTGAGAGATTGTTTTTTGTTGTGCTGCGTGGTGTTAAATATATAGATAAATTAACTATTGAATATCTATATATTGTTTAGAGAAATTTACACTCAACCTGCCGACTCACCTTTCCGAAATATGGCCACTCCTATACTAGATTTGGCAGAACTAACGGAAATACGGGAAGGAATGGGCTTGTCGGGTTCTGCACGAACGGATTACATACAGAACGTGGAGAGGGATTTTCGTCAAGCAGAAAGGGAAGATCGGAAGGCTGAGATGGAATTAAGAAAGATGGAGTTAGAGACTAAGAGAATAGAGGCTGAGCAAGCCACTAGAAGGCTGGAACTTGAGGCTGAGCATGTTGCTAAGAAACCTTAAGCTCAGCAAGTTGCTAAGAAACTTAAAGCTGAGCAAGCGGCTATGAAACCTGAAGCTGAGCAAGCCGCTAAGAAACTGGAAGCTCAGCAAGCTGATAAGAATCTTGAAGCGGAGCAAGCTGCTAAGAGATTGGAAGCGGAACAAGAAGCTCAGAAAAGGGAGCACGAATACCGAATGCGGGAACTTGAGCTTAAGATGCAATCTAGTGGGGAAACTGAGGGAGCAGTGTGAGGTTCCTCTCTCCCTGGCTCAACCCCAGTAGGTGGACATAGGTACCATTCTATGAAGTTTCCTTTTCTGTCTATGAAGAAGACAAAGAGAAGATCGACCAGTACATACAACGCTTCGAGGCCATGTCTGTTGCTATGGGTCTGGATCGTGACAAATGGTGTCTTAAGTTGTCCCAGGGATTACGTGGGACAGGTTAAAAGGTTTATTCCCGCCTGCCGCCAGGACACGAGAACAATTACGACGAATTGAAAACGGCTCTACTGAAACGTTTCGAAGTTACGTCACATACCTACCGGAAAAAATTTGAGCAGCGAAACGAGAACAGTGAGAGTTGTTTGCCGCCTCCAGTATGCGTCTGAAATCCTATCTCCATAAGTGGATGTATTTGGCTGGGTTCGCGCATGACTATGAGAGTCTGGAAGAGCTCATGATAGTCGACCAATTGCGAAAGCAAATTTTGAAACCTCTCAGGTCATTCTTGGGAGAAAAAGGGGTGGAACGTATTGACATTGTGACAAAATTGGCAGAACGGTTCGTCGAGGTACATTGGGAGGCGGGGGAAAACCTGTCCAATAACACCAAAAGTCAGGAGTAACATGACAGGAAGAAATCTAAAAGCAAAGGAACCAGGAAAGGGGAACCATATGTTAAAACTTCAGAGGAGAGCTTGGAGAAGACGAAGGAGGGAAGCAAGAGCACCTCGAGCTCTTCACCAAAACAACCGTGGTCGGAGAAGTGGTGCTCGATTTGTAAGTCGCCCTCTCACAATACAAGGGAATGCAAATCGAAGGCTAAGAGCCCTCACTTCGCGGCGTGTAAAGTGGCTCCAAAGGAGGTTGCCACTAAAAATGCTGAGGTAGACAAAGAAGCTCACAACCAGGAGAGCTCACCGAAGTCCGGCACTAGAAAATCTAGGAAAGGGAAATGGTGTAAACACTGCAGGTCGAACACGCCTAATGCTAAAGACTGCCGATTTAAGTCAGGAGATTCCCATTTCGCCGTGTGCCCAGTGGAACCTAAGGTGGAGGCCACCGAACAGGTCGAGGCCGAGGAAGAGACTCCAGACCAGGATAAACCACCTGTAGTGGAATTGACAGAGGTTAAGGGCCGTCAAGTGGAGTGTTTATATGACACCGGACTGGACGGGGAGGCCGTGATTTCTGCGGATCTGGTACACCCAGAACAATTCACAGGTGAGACCATGGAGATACAGCCTGCACAGAAGAGTGCTGTAGCCATGAAGTTGCCCATTGCCAAAGTGGAGATTCGGTCAAGATATGTCACCGGCACAATCAAGGCCGCTGTATTGACTGATCCCATTTTTCCCGTCATCCTCGGTTGCCGGAATGTCTTTCTGAGAATGCCCAGGGAGACAATCCATATGGGAGCAATTCAGACTCGCTCTCAAACGAGAACGGATCAGACAGAAGCAATGGTCGCTAACCCACTGCCGGTGGAGTTTCGAACTGCCCAGAGTGAGGATGCAACCTTACGTCCTTGCTACAAGAAGCTGCAGAGAAGTGCTGATCCATCAAAACGGGGGCAGTACTACATGAAGAATAGGATACTGTATAGGAGAGCCGGAAGGGGAGACAACTTATGCGGTCAGTTGGTGGTCCCGAAGGCCCACCGTTCCCAAATTCTTCATATGGGGCTACCATCTCATTTAGTGGGCACATGGGTATTGCAGTCACCATGCAGCGGATTTCCTGCCATTACTATTAGCCGGGAATGACCGGTGATGTGCGTCGGTATGGGAAGTCATGCCCAGAGTACCAGAGGGTGGCATCTAAACACTGGACAGCGCCGGTGGTCTTGGGTGAAATGCCCATCATGAACTCTCCTTTCGAGAGAGTAGCCATCGATATCGTGGGTCCACTTCCTAGGACTAGGAAGAGGAACATGTACATACTCACAATGGTGGATTGTTGTACAATGTGGGGTTAAGCCATACCATTGACCACAATAGACTCGAAACGAGTGGCTGACGCACTGTTGGAGGCCTTTACCAGATTAGGTTTCCCTAATAAGATTCTGACGGACAATGGGTCACATTTTTGTGGGAAACTCATGGAGGAGGTATTTAGGGTGTTCCACTCTAACCATATTCACACCAGCCCTTACTACCCTTAAGCCAATGGACAAGTAGAGTGTTTCAACGGCACGTTGATGACCATGCTCCGGAAACTGGCACAGGAAAAGCCTGATATGTGGGATGAGTATATTCCAGCAGCACTTTTCGCCTATCGGAAAGTACATCATGACTCAACAGGACTACCATCCGCTACTTTGCTGTTTGGTCGTCCAATCAAAGAACCGTTGGAAGCCATGTTGAGGAGTTAAACTGAGGATGGGACATCAGAAGAAGTGATCTCCTCTTATAAATACGTGGAAGAACTGAAAGAAAAACTTCACAAGGGATGGACTCTGGCAACTCACACTTTGAAAAAGGCCAGAAAAAGACATGCGGCTTACTACAACTGTAGGTCTAAAGACAGATCTTTAGAGGTAGGAGACAAAGTCTTGTTGCTACTCCTAACGGGAACCAACAAACTGAAGATAGGTTGGCAAGGACCATTTCCCGTGGAAAGGGTGGTCTCCAGAACCAACTATCAGATCCGGATCCGGGAAATTCGAAGATTTTCCATATTAATCTCCTGCGGAAGTACGAGGAGACACCCGGAGACAAAGCAGTCCACCTCATGGCAAAGGAAGTCGCAGTGGAGACGGAAACGGGAACCGACGATTGCAGGGAATATCCCCTGGTACACCAGGAAACCTATAGGGATGTGCAGGTGAACCCTGATCTGACTTCCCAGGGGAGGGAAAATATTACCCAGGTTCTCGAGGCGCATAAGCAGATACTTACTGATAAACCAGGAGGAACGAGATTGGTTGAATTCGAAATGACCTTGACCACACAAGAGCCTGTTCGCCAGAAGGTTTACCCAGTGCCATTCACTAAAGAAAAAGCACTGGAGGAGGACATACATAAACTGCTGAACGATGACGTGATTGCGCCATCCACATCCCCATACAATGCGAGGGTGGTTTTGTTACGCATACCAAGTGGAGAACACCGGTTGTGTATAGAATATCGACTTCTAAACAGTCATACTCAATTTCAGGTGGAACCATTGCCGAATCCAACTCAGTTATTCGCTAGGCTCCATAAGGCTAGGTACTTCCCAAAAGTGGATCTGAGTCGGGGTTATTATCAGATCCTGGTCAAACCAGAGGTTCGACCCCTGCTAGCTTTCACTACTCCCAGTGGACACTACGAATTCAAGGTCATGCCCTTTGGACTCAGCAATGCACCTAGTTTGTTTACTCGCATGATGAGGACCTTCTTAGATCCCTTACAGGATCCGTCCATTATCTCGTTCACGGATGATATACTGATTGCCAGTGACAGCATGGATGGCCATTTGTAATCCTTGGAGAGAGTTGTCAATAGGCTCAGGGAAGCAGGGCTTACCGCTCGTCCAACCAAGTGCATGATTGGTTACCAGACTCTGGAATTTCTGGGTCACACCATCACTCCAGGACAAATTGTCCCAGAGGAGAAGAACCTAGAAAAGATCAGGCGTGCTCCAAGGCCAAAAACGAAGAAGGATGTGTGTGTGTGTGTGAGAGAGAGAGAGAGAGAGAGAGAGAGAGAGAGAGAGAGAGAGAGAGAGAGAGAGAGAGAGAGAGAGAGAGAGAGAGTGTGTTTCTTTCGTATGGGCCGTGCAAAAATGCCAGCCCTATTAAGTTAAGTTTCGAGTCCAGTCGGATCATCAGCCCCTGATGTTCCTGTCACTTCTCAGAAGCTCAACGCCTGTTTGATGCGGTAGTCGTTGCTACTTCAGCCCTACTATTTCACGGTGGAGTATATACCTGGGAAGGAAAATGTTGGAGCTGATTTCCTGTCTAGACACCCAGCTCATGAAGAAGAAGAATAAATCATCTGGATCTAACTTCCAATGGGAAAGAGTGATGCAGACTACTCTCTTAAGAGGGTGTCTATGTCACACAATTGTTGGAAGAGTCGATCAATGAAACACTGTTGCGGCCTTTGTCTACAAGCGCCGGCATTCTTCTTTGATGTGTTGTCGATCGAGAGAAAAAGACTGTTGCGTCAGTTGCTTACGGGCGGCAACCATTCTTGTGAAGTTGGAGACAAATTGTCTGGGGGGAGGAAAGTCGGCTAGATCTTTGGTATGGAGAAATGAATTGCTCTAGCTTACAGGCCGGAGGGACTTTTGAAGTAAGGGAAACCAGTCCCGTGAGGAAGACGGGAAGACCACCTGTTGTTGACATCGAGTGACGTCATCTAGGCGCCGTATTAAAACTGGCTGGGTAACCAACTTTTGGGAAGTCGACCAAGCGCTGTGAAAACTTCACGGACGTGTGTGTAATGTTCTGGCTGGATTATAAAGAGAGGCTACCGTGTATTGTGTTAATTTACATTGGCGGACTTGTATCCGTTGTGTGGTTGAGTAGTCTCAATTTAAGGCCAGACTCAATATAAGGTATTTGATTGATTTAGACCCAAATGGGTTTATTCTTAGGACACGAATGTAGTAATGAACATTAGGAGAATGCAATATAGGAGTGTCGGCAACAGTAGGCAATCGCGTTATTAAACTAGCTAGTGTAAGGTATCACTTAACTCAGCTGGTTGAGAATAATGAAGCGGGATGATGTTTAGAGAGTTTGAGGATGGTGGGGGTGAGGGGCAATGTCTAATGGTAGGATCTTCCAGTGGGGTGTCTACTGGGTTTCTGCACTTTGCCTTTGGTCTTTCCTTGTCTTACCATGACTCAGACCGAGGTGATGAGCTCCTCTGCCCTATGACAGAGGTTAGTTCGCTGTATATATCTGAGTGAGGCCGTCGACCTGCACTCACCTAATAAAGGTCAGTATAGGGTTGCTCTCACCAGGTGTGTTCTCTCTTTAACAGGTTCCAATCCGTTCACCAAGAGACCAAGCTGAAAAGTCATTGACTAAGATTATGGCTAATTCATTGAAGATAGTTTTAATCGGCGGCTTTTGCACTGGGCCCATAATCAAAAGGGTCTGCAGGAACATGGCTCTGCTGAGCAGGAACTGATAGTTAGCTGGGAATGAATCCTCAGAGATAGGTTTCACCGAAGTTGAGTGAAGTTATTCTCCATACCACATGTAACAGGGACACTAGTAATCACAGAGGGAAGTTTAACACCTAACATAACGTGTTCTCAGTTAATGGATTTCTGTGGAACTTTAAACCTCAACATTGTGATCGTGAAAATCCATGACAATTACCAAATGAACAATTTGCTTGTTTCAAGTAACAGTAATTCGTATTTCACGATATAAGGATGGTTAGATCGCAGAACTGTAGTGACATTTAGTTACACAGCGTGTGACAGATTCAGAGTCAGTATTGGACTATATCCATTTGTGGTGACCAGGTATCTGGATTATCAAAGAGCTACTGAAGGAAGTCAACACCTGGCCGGAGTGAAACATCGTTTGGTGAGGTCATTGTGTACTGAGCTATGGTGATGTGTGGCCATTACTGGGATGATCAGACTTTGCTCCTGAGCTGTTCGGTCTGAATCTGCAGAAACACTAGTGTATACTACATACATTCTACACATACACTTCGCACTTACATACACTTTTCTTCATTAAATTAATTTGTTATTAATTTTAGAAGCTAGAGTTTTGTGGTCAGAGATCTCCATAACATTTTTGTGGATGTTAAAAAGCCTTACGATAGTGTCCATAGGAATAGTATATGGAATGCTATGCAGGAATTTGGAATACCAAGGAAGTTAATCAACATGACCAGACTATGCATGGAAGATACTTATAATATATTAACATATAAAGGCAGGAAATCAGACCCCTTCCAAATAACATCTGGCTTGAAACAGGGTGATGCACTATCGCCGCTACTCTTCAATCTGGCTCTAGAGAAAGTTGTAAGGAAGGTAAAGGAGGAATGTGATATTGGAGGAACATCCAAGCTGCTTGGTTATGCAGATGATGTAGATATTATAGGACAAAGTGAACAAAAGACATTGGAAATATTGACTCACTTAAAGGAAAAAGCCCAACAGATGGGGATGGTTATCAACCAAGATAAGACATAAAATATGGTAATTTCAAGAGATGGAATGGCTACAAACTCTGACCACATACAAATAGATAATATGACCATTAAAAGACGGAAACATACAAATACCTGGGTACAATCTTCAACTGCTCCAACATCATAAGGGAAGAAATACAAACTAGAATCAACTCTGGAAATAAGATATACTATGCACTACAACATCTACTAAAATCAAAGGCGCTATCTCGTAACACCAAAATCACAATATACAAAACACTGATCAGACCAGTTGTGCTGTATGGCTCTGAAACCTGGAGTACAACGAAAGGAGACGAAACCTTGTTACAAACCTTTGAGAACAAAATTTTAAGACGCATCTTTGGACCCATTAGGGATACACAAAGTGGAGAGTGGAAAAGAAGAAGTAACAAAGACATTTATGATCTGTTTAAGTCCCCGCTAATCACTGGTATCATGAAGTCTAATAGACTACAATGGCTGGAGCATATAGAAAGAATGGAAGATAATAGGGAAACAAAACTCGCTTACACTCAGGAAATAAATGACCGTAGACCCCGAGGTAGACCAAGAAGGCGGTGGAGAGATAATACATATACCGACCTACAAGCACTTGGAATCAACGACTGGCAAGAGAAGGTCCACCAGAGAGACGAATAGAAACGGATTGTATCTGCAGCAAAGAACCTCAATGGCTCGGAACGCTGAAGAAGAAGAAGAGTTGTGTGGTATGTTGTGTTGGAGAAGAATGAGAGGGGGCATGGTCCAGGGGAGAGAGAGAGAGAGAGAGAGAGAGAGAGAGAGAGAGAGAGAGAGAAAGAGAGAGAGAGAGAGAGAGAGAGAGAGAGAGAGAGAGAGAGCGGGGGGGGGGGGGGGTCCAGTGACTGACGGGGTGCTGTGGACGGAAATATAGTGGATTCTCCAGAATAATGATAAGGGGTTAAAAGAATGTGGGTGTTGATTCCCCTCACCCCAGGGACGACACTAAAGAATTACGACACCTACATACCATACTATCTATACGTGTAATAGTTCATGCTATCCTGAAAAGCAAAAGCAAAATAATGCAAACATTAACACTATACGTTTGCGCCTTGTCAATAATTATTGCTCAAGATTGTATAAAACGGAGCTAAAAGTACATTCATTCAACATGTCTGTGAATAATAGTTTGCTGCCAAACAGAAGTGCTGAAACAAAGGAGGACTGCTTTTGCATGTTAATGTTAATAGATAAATACCTAAACGTAAAAATGGCTAGTGTGTATATTACATTATCACTATTATCATCGTTCGAAATATCATGATCATCATCGTCCTGAATCAGGTCTCTTGATGATCATGATCAGTAGATGATCTCGTATTACCTACATGTTGTTTCACATTCATCCATCAACATTGGTTCATATACAGCACGGCCACACTCTTTTTCTCACTGCAATTGAGAGCATGTTGGTGGTGAGTAAGGTATTTCATTTTATAAACGACTACCAGTGTCATGGAAATCCTTTTCCTGATCTCTACAAGACATCTTCGACCAAATTTTTATAATTCTAACAAGATGGTTGTGCCGATTCACATGTTTAAGAATGTCCCCATTTACTTGGTAGTTGCGTGTATTTCTTCCTGAAGATCAACAACATGTCTCTTTTTCTACAATTTAATTATAACGCTAGCTGATTGCTGTTTACAGTTAGCTTATACTCTAAGCGCTTCAGATCCTGTACATCGTCTACAATGAATACCATATCAAATAATATTTAATGTTGGTGATGTTATGTCCTTTTGATTGCAATAGCTCTCATACGAGCATGTTCCAAATTTAGTATACTATTTTTACGAAGTATGCTTGGAAATTAATGGACATTATATCCTTTCGCACACATCTATTGGTCAGCGTTATGTCATATTGATCATCTTACCAACAGTTCAGATGAGACCAAATTGAACAGCTACGTTCTTGAAAAAGTCAACAGCTTCACACACCTAGGAAGCAAAATGACATCCACAGGGGACTCAACACCAGAAATATCATCTAGAATCGCACTGGCATCTAGTGCCTTCAATAAACTGTCAAACATCTGGAAGTCAAAGACACTCAGCAAACACACAAAACTTAAAATCTTCAACTCTTGTGTGATTCCAGTGCTAACGTATGGATGTGAAAGTTGGAAATCAACGGTAGCTTTAGATAAAAAATTAGACAATTTTGAGAACAAATGTCTTAGAAGACTTCTAAACATCCACTGGACAGACTTCAGAACCAATTCGCAAATAAGACAAGAGACTAAGCAAGATACAGTATCCAATTTCATAAGAAGACGCCGTTGGAACTACATCGGCCATGTACTCAGAATGGACAAGACAAGACTCCCCTACCAAGCCCTCATATGGTCACCGGTAGGGAAAAGAAAACGGGGAAGACCAAGAGAGACCCTGCGTAGAACCATCATTAGAGAAGGCTCATTCAATGGCCAAGTAAATATCCAAGATCTACAACAGATAGCAGCGAACCGCCAAGCATGGAGAGACAGGACTTCTGCCCTATGCGCCGCCTTAGGCTCAAGAGGAAAGACTAAACTAAACTATGTCATATTTTGCATTAATCCGTTGTCAGAGTGACACAAGGGAAACAAATAAAATGCCGTAACGATTTAAATCCGGATGACAGTGCTATCTAATATTCTGAGGACATTGTTCACTATACTTTACGGAGGTCTGCATGGCCGAATGGATAAGAGCGCCCGTTCTTAAACATCCGGTGTACTGATGTCGAGGAAGTGGGTTCAACCCCTACACCATTCAGAAGGACTAAAATAATGAATTCTCGCCCTTGACTTGAAGAAAACAATTACATGTGCCTCTGAAGTCGGAGTGGATTCGTCTGATGGCGAGGGACATTGGTAATAAGGAGCGCTAATCCATATGCACAATTCAGTCCGGTATACTAGAAGTAGTAGCCTAAGCTTGAGTTCAAAGCCAGCTAATGTTGAAGAATTAAACTATAATTGATGGTTGCTACCGAGGCATTGGAGAGAACTATATCAGACAACATATAATGTACTAACTTACCACAACTGACCTCGACATACCCTAACCAAAACTGACCAAGATATGAATTTGCTAACACTGGGTAACATGTACAAACTGACCACGATATGAATGAACTTACAACTACTGACGACGAAGACATGACCTTACCAAAACTGCTGACGAAGACATGCACTTGCCAAAATGGGATACATTTGTAAGACATTAGGGTCACTTATGTATGAGTTATTGGGTACTATGGTGTGGGATACATTATGTATGACCTCGGGGACACTTCTTTATTAGGTGAGGGATACTTCTGTTCGTTATGAGGAAGACATGTGGACTTAGGGCCACTTCTGTATATAGTGAGGAAGACGTGACTGAACCAGTGGACACAGTTGTGAGAATAAGTGGGTAAGTTAGCTAGTTAAGTTAGTTAGTTAGTCGACAGATCATCCTCATTCCACATCGAACCATTCAGTCCATAAGTGCTCGGATCCCCTCCTCAGCAAATCCCGCAGCGTGTAGCGGTTAATGACACCAGTTCTGTGTTGGTTTATCAGTCTTCTTTGGCTTCCTGCGTAGTGTTCTTGTTTGGCCACCCCTCTTTTAATTTGCTGTTCTCGCAGTCTGGCCATGGTTGTAGATTCACAGTCATTACATGGTTCTCGCAAAACTCTTACTTCTCGTAGAGCATTCAGAATGTCAGAATGTCAGCCTTTTCCATGGCGCGTCCGCCTTCCACAGTAGCGTTAAATGCGAGCTTGTAAGCCCGCTCATGTCCTTGTACTCCCGCATGCCCTGGCACGAAGATGAAACTAATCTTTGCCAGCCGAGACCGCTCCAGAGACAGCAACCATTCTCTTCGGATTCCCCCCCCCCCCGTCCCCATCTCTATCCTCTTGAGCATATTCATTGAGTCGCTAAGGAAACATGCCCTAATGAATGTCTGTGCCTAGAGCCATGTTATTGCTTTACTTACTGCCATGACTTCCATAGTCAGGCTACTTGTGATCTCAGCAAAAGCACCAGAGTCCTCCTTCACAATTCTTCCTCCGTCCTGAGCCGTAAAGGCCCATGAGCTTCTCACATATCGGACGACCGACACATCTGTGTAGATGACAGCATCACCGTCTAGCGAATTCTCGAAAATCAGCGCTTGTACTTCCGCCTCCAGGGCAACCGTGTTTTTTCTTGTCTGCATTTTCTGTCTAGTTGGATGCAAACTGAAAAGGATGTGCAGAAATCTGTTGGCACTTGTACCAACTCCTCGCCAGGTTCTAAGTCCTCAAGTGAACACACATGTTGAAGAATGTCTTCGGCTTGACCCATCCACGACCGTCCTCTTTTTAACCTGCTGCCCTTCACCTTCATAATTTCACTATGCAGTGGATGTTGTGTGTTTGCGTTAACTCTGAGGTAGGCGCGAACTCTGCAGACTTGTATTTTGTTTTCAATGGTTGGGAAATCAAGAAGGTAGCGCATCGCCTTGCATGCTGTATCTCGTGTATATCCAAGAATAATGCACATAGCTTCATTCTGTATCTTTTCCATCTTTTCTATCTGCTTACGGAGTCAGGATTGCCAACGCATACGCAACAACGGACATGACCAGCCCCTCTTATAGAAGACACAGATGGCGCTGTTCACAGTTTGCTGCCGCCATCACACGCATCGTAGCCAACCCCCGCTTGGCCTTTGTTATCACCTAGTCTATGTGCTCATTATAAGCAAGACTTCGATCAAACCGTATACCCAGGTAATTCACTGCCTGCGTTCTTTCCACCGTCTCTGAACACAGATTTACAGTTGGTGTTGGAGTGTTGACAGTATGATTATTCATCGAGAACCAAGTCACTGTTGCCTTTGTTGGGTTGACCATTGCCCCAGCTTCATCACACCAAGTACTTATGCCACTGAGTTCGGTTTGAAGTTCCACTACAACTTGATCTCTATCCTTACCCTGCCTATACACTAAAACATCGTCGGCATATGACAATGTCCTACCAGGTCCAGTGATCTGCTCACTGGTTATTCTCACTGTGTAGTTGTTGAACAGTACCGGAGATAATGGTGATCCCTGTGGTAGGCCAGGATATATTGTTGTTGGTTCCGAAGTCCAACTGCCACATCTAAAAACTACGTTCCGTTGGAAGAGGGCTGCAGCGATCCAACTAAGGAGGAATGGACTTTTTTTTAGTTCAAGTAGCTGAAGCAAACATCCCTTGAAACAAGTAAAGAGCTTCAAGTACCTAGGAAGTATAATATAATCAAATGGCAGATCAGAAGACGAGATCGAAAATAGGTGCAATAAGGCAAATCAACTCATTGGACAAATGGCACCAATACTAAAGAACAAACATGTATCAATAACTACTAAGAAAGCACTTTACAACACAATCTTCCTACCAACTTTGTGCTACCAATGCCAAACCTGGACAATGACAGAAAAAGAGAAAAGAAAAATCACAACAACAGAAATGAGGTTCCTGAGAAGAATACTCAACGTATCAAGAAGAGGTAAGATCAGAAATGAAGAAATCAGGACTAAAGTGGGGGTTAAAGCTGCTCTAGATTTTATTAGAAAGCAGCAAGTCAAATGGTTTGGCCATGCAAGTAGGTTACCAGTCAACAGCATGCCACAACAAGCAATGATGTACAGACCAGATGGAATCAGAGGAAGAGGCCGACCACGTAAACGTTGAACGGAGGGAATAACAGAATCCATGGGAATGTCGGTATACGAAGCCCATAACCGGGCACTCTCACGAAATTTATACTTCACCTCGACACCGCAAGGTACAAGAGGAACATGATGAGATGCGAGTAGCTGAAGCATTAAGAGATCCAATGGTACTCTGCTGTATGCGTCCTCAAGATCAATCGTTGCAGCAAAGGTTTCAATGCATGAGTGGAAACCTTCATAGACATCATGGGCAAAAACTGCTGCATTGGTCCTGGTTTCTCTTTTTGGACTGTACCCAAAACAGGGTAGGTGGGAACACACCTTGCCTCTCTAGCTGGCTTGATATTTTCCTGGCAATTAACTTCTCCGGCAGCTTGCCTATTGTATTCTGCATGGTTATAACTCGATATCCCTGAATTTTTGTGTGGTCTTTGCCTGGCTTCGGCAAGGGAATCAGATAAGTGGGCAAGTTGTAGGAGAAAGTTAGTATGTTTGTAAATTGTGAAATTAAGTATGTAAGTTGACAAGATGTGTTAGGTAATCTTTATTTGATGTTCAGGTCATCTTTATTTTAGTGGTTAGGCCAACTTTTTTTGTTGTTTGTGACATATTTAATTAATGTTTACGTTGTTTCGGTAATCAAATTACATACGACAAATAGCATACCTTTTAGTGGCAGAATAGAAGAAAGTGTTGAAGGGATGATTGAAATTAGTTGATGATGTGAAATGAAAAAGTATTGAAACTGCAGCTAATTTGAAGAAATACACCTAGACACTAATACTGGGAGAGTTGATGAATTATTTGATGAGCAATGGTAAATTGATGACAGGTGGATCAATGAAACTTATGGAATAGAGGCCATGTGCCGTGTTTTGCCAAGCCTGATCTGTGATACAATTCTTCTAAACGTTGATTTCTAGTATATGTTAAATTTCTAAAGCTATGATTCTATAGATTTAATCATGTGCTTTCACGCCCAAAGATGATAAGGTAACGGATCATCAGTGCCGTTAGCACCTTATGCCCAATGATACGCAAAGTGTGGAAACATGATTTTTACTTTATTGTCTTAGCTGCTCACTGTGGAAAACATAATCTCGATACTGCTCGGAATTGATCCCTAACGTTTGTCTTTACAATCTAACTAAAGGATGCGGGCGCGTTATTGCAGCTGATAGGGGCATACAATGATAATGCCATGAACGCATTGGGACTAGGGTTGTATGCCTAACAGAGTACAGACTGGCCACCTGTCCATCCTTGCAGTTATACCTTCAAAATGTGATGAACCTAACCAATCGTGGACTGGCCAAAGTGTCAGTTTGCCCGATAGCAAGTGGGCACGATGTGACCCACTAATAAAATGGGCCCCTTTAAATAATTGACAATAAACCTACAATAAACTGTTGATGAAATTTCAGTCCTGGCAGCCGATATGTTTAGACTCGCTCCCCTGTTCACGTGAAAGATCCAAAGCAGTTTCCTGCTTCCGAACATGTTTCTGTAACAATAAGTTATAAGATAACGATAGCTTGATGTTATGCTGCTTCCCTCCATGCTGGCACATTGCCGTATTGACAGACTCTATTTTGATACACTGAGCTTTAAAAAGGCATAATAACTACAAAAGATGGCTGAAACCAAGAACGGATTTAGACTTCTCCATAGCACAAAGTCTGGGCTGAATTATAGAGACCATGTGTCGCCCATGCAGCATGATCCCGTTGTTGGCTTGACTAGATTACTTAAGAGGAAATGTAAAATCATTACATCTGGAACAAGACAAGCTGCAGAAGCTGCCAAATCAGCAAAGCACTACTTTAAATATCCACCTGTCGGATCTTCGATCCTAGACCAGTTGCCGACCAAGGCTAAGGACTTTTCTGCTCCGCCATGATGTTTAGTCTTTAAGCTGCATTGCCTCGCACCATAATCAGCCTGTACTCTCCGATTTGCGCTCCTCCACGATTAAGCCGTTGGCAAAGTGTAGTGCTGCGTTTGGTGAGCACCGTCCAATATTTGGCACTAACAGGAAGCAGGTAGCATCATCTACTCTTATACTACAGTTGCTTAGCCAAATCTCGATCTTTCGTCACGCCAAACAGAAAGCGAGGACATATAAATATAAAGTAAGAAACATCCCATGTGCTATGCGTATCTAATGATCTCTTACTTGACTAGATTAGGCAGAGTCTCTCCATATCCCTCATCAATCAGGTCTCGACGTGGAGGCATACCAATTGTCAGGAGTAGTCGAGGATCTTCATTGGCGGCAGCATCCTCGTCGAAAGCGGCTCTCAAGTCCTTGTGTGGGTGCGATAAAACGACACTACTTGCATTGGATACTCATAATGTAGTGCTGTAGTTATCACACCATATTCAAAATATGCAATATACTAATCACTCAATGATACCACTATTTATGTTTTCATTAATTGTCACAACAATATGGTACATGGTAATATAGTTAATTATGTTTTCATATTGGATATCAAAATAATATGATACATGGTAGAGAAAAGGTAGAGGGACTTAGAAAACATTGTTGATCCCCAACATGAAGTTGATGAAGGTAAATTAAGCGCCCTGCTCTTCTCAAATATAAAATTGGTAAGATATTAAGGTAGATAGTCTGCACCATAAACTGTATTTGTTACACTCTTGTGGGGACTATAGTGGTATTTGTCATACTCTAAGCACTCAAGGACACTAAAACATATGAATCTTTAATTGTATATCACCTACAGTGAAGTGAGAAAATAGCAACGATTATTAACATTCAATGTAGCGAAATCATATGCGTGATAGCACGTATATGGGTTACCAGTCGCATAAATTTGTTGATAGCGAGGTAGCGAGTTCAACCCCTACACCGTTAGCTGGACTACAATGTTGACTTCTCGTCCTTGACTTGGAGACGTAAATTACAAGTTTGCCTGATGGTCTGGGACGCTGGTCAATGGAAAAGTTAACCACATGTAACAATCAGTCCATTGTGACTAAGCTCGAGTTGAAATCGAGGGAACGAAGAAATAAGTGAACTATTGAGTGAAATTTAATTATTTAGAAAATGGCACAAGAGCCTATTTCGTGTAGCATCTGTATAAGGTGAGAGTCTCGGTAGCGTAGCGGCTAGACATTCGGCTGCTGACCAGGTAGCCATGATATCGACCCGCAGCTGTTCGGCATTTTAAAAATTGTCCTGGCATCCCAGACTGGCCCAGCCTTCAATTAGTAGTAAGAATGTTATGGGAAGTAAAGGCCGCCGACGTAATACTGAGCACATCGCCACCGAGTGCCGTCTGGCCGATAATAATGTGTGCCTAGCTTTACTTTACTTATTTACTTACCTTTATAAGATCAAAACGATGAGATTTAAACTCAGCTGTAGGATTATGCCACGATAATTCCATTCCGTCAAAGCCTTTCTCTATCAGAAAGGCCGTTATATGCCTTGCAAAGATTTTCCTTTTCTCGGCATCTTTTGACATGGCTTCCATAGCTGTATAGTTTGCCTCGGCCCCACCTATTGAAACGAGGACCTTCGACTCTGGGAAAGTTTGCTTCCATAACGCAACACTATCAAACCTGACAGAAAGACCACAGAGAAAAGGTGTAGCGTCAACCAGGAAAAAATATTGCAAGCAGATTTTATTTAATGTGTCAAGCTGCAATTATATATTCCCCAGCCTCCCCCCCCCCCCCCACCACACACACACCTCTCTACTTTTGAGAATGGCATTTTCAGGTCAGCATCTGTAAAGTATAACGTGTATCTTAATAATACACCAAACTGTTTTTAACAAATGACACAAATCAACACACAATATTCAAAATAGGCAAATCTTAATCACCACTCAGTATTACATTATAATTGATTAATCGGAACATCTGTATGTTCCCTTACTTTGTCACAAAGACCTGATCAAGAGTGTCCCTAGTTACGTGTCCAATAAAACAATATGATAATCAAATAAATGGGAAACGCATTAAGCAGGTGAATACGAACAAATATCTTGTAAATGTTATAACATCTTACAGAGGATGGCTGGTAGATATTAGACCAATGCTCGTCATGGTAAAATTATCGTTTTAGCAAAGTGGAAAACATGCTCAATAACAAAATTATGCCGTTCTAAGTGAGAAAAAGACCGATAAAGTTATGTATATGAAGCCTGGGGGACAAAGAAGAAGAGAATATAATATACTAATAGATAACAGGGTGAGATTTAACTACAGTCACATACTCCTCTTCTTTACGGTGATGTGAGGTAGAGAGCGCACCACCGACCACGTTCTGACCAAAGAGAAGAAAAAAGAGTTAAAAGAGATAATACTTTCACTCCCACCCCCTCCCCAGGTGTTTTTCACCAACTCAAAAGAAAAGAACAGGAAAAGGAATAAGGAGGCAGATTACAGGATTATGGAGACAAGGATAATAACTATCCTTGTTGTTCAGGCAGGAACTCTTATGTTCAAACCCAAACAAAATAATAAACTTCCATACCTTAATAGCAACAATGAATGTACAAACTAATATAATACTGACTACATAAACAAATCAAGAAAAACACAGAGCTGTTTATTGATTACATTCAACAAACACAACGCCAAGTTGCGACACTAACAGAAAGATCTATGACGTTACATTCATTAGTCACTCCTGCAAGATAAAGCAACCATTTATTATCTGTATTCAGAATTAATACACACAGGCATCATAATACATACATGAATCATAATGCATGTATGAGTATTAAATATCTATATTTCATTATTTCACTCGTACATGATGATTAAATCTTCAACTGTCAAATGCAAGAATCAATGTTGTATCATAAAATCAGTCACTTTACCATCGAAGAGCTTACTGGCGGAATTCGTAATCCCACATACTTCGTTTGGCAAACTACTCAACGGAAACTTGTTACGAGATCACAAGCAGCCAAAATGTGATAGGCTGACTGCGGACAGTGAAAACAAACGAAGCACTCTTATAAGAATATGTGAACTGATTACATAAATCAGACGTACACAGCTAATAATATTTGGGCACCTTATTATGAAAAATAAACTGTACATCTTAGTGACAACAGGCAAACGTAATAGGAAAATGAAAATGAGAAGACAAAGATGTAAAGACCTATATGACTTGGTCACATTGTATAAATCGGGCATAAACACAGACCTGACGCAAGACTATTGATTGTGTGAGATGTCGAACTGATTGATTGATTTAGGAATCGACATCACAGCATTCGGGGCATTCCCATCCTCAGCAGCCAGCGAAGAGTTCCACCACTAATAGTACCAGTAGCAATCTGATTATAAGTCCGTCTCGCCTTTCCTTTGAGTGTTGAGCGTTGGCCAGATCCGTTCGTCACTCCTCGTTGTCTCATTCTTGCCAGACCATGGTAATCCATTTGCTCCTCCGAGGTGTGCACGTGCTTCCACAAGGCTGCAATCACGTCTGCCTTGTCATGCATCAATACTCCACCAAGTTATGCAGAGATAGCCAATCTGTCCACCTATTCATTTCCCAGCACACCGGCATGCCCCAGAGAAAAGATCCAGGCGATGCTTGTCACCCGTGACATCCAAAGCGAAGCAAGCCACTCCGCACGAAGTCTGCCCGTCCTCACCCTCGTCAGCATGCTTTCTGCGTCAGTTACAATCACCATGTGTGTGTGTGTGTCATATTCTCCATCCAGCGGAGAGCCGCAGTGACTGCCTCCACTTCCATTCTTAAGCTGGATGTTGTGGTATCATATGCCAGGCTCTCCTGCCCCAAACATCGACCATTAGCTTTGGCTATGAAACCACAGCCACTTCTCTGACCTCTTGACACAGAACCATCTGTGTAGATAATCACATCACTCGAGTGAGCATTGTTCTGAATTAGTTGCTGGATTTCCACTTCCGTGGCCCCTGCTGGCCATTCCCTGCACTCCCGGCTTAATGTGATTATAACTCTGCACAAGTCTGACTGTTCTCTGACCCACTCCTCTCCACGCCTAATGTTCTCCAGGGGGCACACCTGTCTGATCTTATCCTCCGCCTGAGCCATCCATGATTTCCCTCTTATCAGTCGCTGACCCTTAACTGCGTCCAGCGCCTCATGCAGTGGGTGGTCTGTGTCTGCAGCTACTCTGAGGTATGCCTTCGCCTGCATCATCTTGAGCCTATCAGCAACAGTCGGCAGACCAAGGATGTAACGCATACACACTACTGGGGTGTCTCTAGTGCATCCCAGAATGATCCGCACAGCTTCGTTCTGTATGCGCTCTAACTTCACCAGCTGACTCTCTGAGACAGTGAGCAGACCTAATCTATAATCAATTACTGAGAGGATCAAGTGCTGGTATAGTGTAGATGTCGAACTTACACCACTCACGCTTATCAGTATGACACATGCTGCTGATGATCTTATTCTATCGAAACATGCTGCAGGTCATCGATTCCCCTGACTAAAATAGCAATATGTTCACATTCAGTGTTACTTAAATTATTTATATGCAATTAGGCACATAATTAAGCAAACACACATCACACATATTACCATCTGACATTATGAATAATCTGATCACTCCAGAGTGTGATGTGATTTTACAATGTTGATAAGCTCGCAAGAACATCAAATCATATGCGATGAATCTAGATAAGAGTATCATGTGGGAAGTCAAAGAAATGGGATAAAGCAACACATAGCCCTAGTGTCGGATAAATAGTTGATGGCTCAACCCCAAAGAGATGAAGGATCCTCAGTTCCTCTTTCTCAATGTGATCCTGCCCGTTAAAATTAATTTAGCTGTTACTGGCTCAATGATTTGAGACCTTAAATAGAGTTTTGGAGAACCAAGGAATACTTCCAGGAAAACAATGAAATTTTTACTGAGTATCCCAAATGTCCTTAGGGGTGGTTCCTGCCTCTCCCTTACCAACTAAATAATTAATCTAGGGTAATTGCTTACAACAATTTTACTATGACAAGAGAACTCTCAAAAGAGAAAATAACCTGTAATGTGCATCATATATATATATATATATATATATATATATATATATATATATATATATATATATATATATATATATATATATATATATATATATATATATATATGGAACTATTGATTATACATGTAATGACATACAACAATCAATGCAGTACAATTACAAGATTATTTACATAGTTATCTCTAACTAATTACCTATCTCCTGGCTGTGCCACCGTATCATACATTGACCTCAGTGTTATATCCGGTTTCAATTATAATTATTGGGCCTCTTCTGCTGGCCTAATTCTAATCTGTGGAAAGAAACTGGGTACACCCTGGTTGGTTTTCCATTCAGTTCTTGGATCTCGGTAGCATTCAGTCAGTGTAGACAATATTCTTGAGTATTCTTAATTTTTTTTTCCCGGTGATTTATTCGGGGCTCACTGTGTTTCCTCCACTATCTAGACAAAAGGATATGTGATACCTGTCCTGGAAAAGTGGTGAAAATTGGCAGGAAGTTGCTGTGGAATAGTATGTGTCCTAACTATCTCAGCTGCCTCACTCAGTTAAGTGGTTACTGCATTCAGTCAAGCTGCAACTACTACTTTCACAAAGTGCTGCATTCACAAAGTCAGGTCTGGATAATGACCACTACATGAAATTTTAGCATCCATCATAAATCTAAAAATCTCAGCAATATGAACATCAGAACTGAAATGTTCTATATTTTTCTCAAGAACATTACAAAGAAAATACCTAAAAGAATTGTGATCCTAGGAAAATAAACAGTGGAAGGTAAAGAATCTTGGTGCTCTCAAATAGTTATTCACAACATAATTACTTGCTCTCCATTCCATCTTCCATTATATGGTGTTCAAGATTTAGACTAGCAGATGTGCAGTTTCATCTTAACCTATGCCTGTCCTTGGGTCTACCGGTTAAGTCATACCTTGATTGATTTGGAATTGACAACAATGTTTCCCATCCCATTCTGTACCTAGTTAATTTTCTTCCTATTTTTCTATTCAAGAAAAAGGGTCTCATACATTAAGGGCTTTTAAAAATCAGTCCCCATTGTAATGAGTGTTTGTTTATAAGCAATATAAGTACATTATGTCATCCATTCTTGTATAGTATTCAGGTGAATTATATTTTAGTCCAAAGTTTTACGGAGAGTATATTCCCCCTCTTCATCGTCTCTATACTAAGATTGTACTTCAGCTATCCGCATCATAATGCTTATTATAATCATTCTCATCATCATCATGATTACTTTATTATCATTGCCATCATCAGCATGCTCATTATAATCAATACATCAACATCATGATTACATTATTATCATTACCATCATCATCATGCTCATTATAATCATTACAACATCATCATCATCATCATCAGAATCATCATCATCATCCTTGTAGTACATTATTATCATTAAACTAGACCAATATGTGTTAACAGGAGCGACATAAACTACAAAGAGGGATTTTGCTTAAATACAAACACATATGCTGGTAGTATGCATAATGTATGATATTGGTTGTATCGTGTTTAGCGCACAAAACCAGATGATTGTAGCATGAATGATATTTTATACAAAGTGTTGTTATGCGCCGGAGTGTACATTATTATTTAGTTTATGGGTTACGCCAAACCAGTTCCCTGGTGATAGTCATGGCATGAAACACCAAAGTTGCCGGCTATCCTGAGATTGACTGTTGGCCTATACTCCCTCTCTCGCAGTCTGTAACTTCACTCACTCACTCAAGCTCCTCATGCATCAGTCAACATATCCATCTGTGTATGGGGTCAATTCACTCATCTCAGACATCATTTATATGTATGGATGATCATTTCACTCAGTATATAGACACATTCATATCGGTATGGGGGATCATATAAGAATCATTCATCACACATCCTTCAGACTGGCATGTAAGGTGGGTAATTATTCTTATGTGATTTCCCAATGATAACTTAAATGTTTACCATCACTGATATCACAATGAAATATCTTCTTGCAAAATCACTCATCATACACATCATATCTGTAGGAATGACAATTATACCTATGTAGGTGCTTTGCACATAATACATTCACAGATGTTTAACAATAATGAAACACAAATGACACAAGCATGCTCTTCAATGACATAGACATGTGATCATTAGGCACACTTATGAAATTCACCCAGGATTTAGCAACATGAAATCCATGAGTCCATGAATCCATGAAATCCATGCTGTCATCAAATACATACAATTGATGTGATATTCTCCATTCACATTCAGGCATTATGAATTATAATAATTCTTGCATGGTGATTGATTACGCAATATTATGTGGCACAAATATTATTATTTCCCAAGTTTGATAACCATGAACATATATTTACCTTACCCCATGTGTGATTTAACATCATACAAATTATGATACATATAGAACTCTTTTTGGTTCCCTATGTGTTCAAGAAATATAAGAACCTATTTGTTTGCCTATGTGATTATGTCAACAAAAAAATAAATCTACTGACTATACACATTACAATAATTTCTCTATCAGTACTGGCAAATTTAAATGGGTTTCAGCTGACCAATGTGGGTACATACACCATATGTACTTACCATTGTACTAAGAATTCTGAGCTTCCTTAAGTCTTACTCTAATTCATTGTAGATTGAGGTTGATGCTTAAGAAACAAAGTTTACAACATGTGTCTAATGTTTATACATTAACTAAGTTGTTTAGATGGGAGAAAATAAAACACTGTAGTTTTCTCCTAATGTACAGTTTATCTAATGACTATGATATCTGAGTATAATATTATTTAGTTTCTACTGGATTAAATTCTTAAGAATTCACTATTTTAAATCATTGTAGACTGAGTTGCTTAAGAAATAAATGTACAACTTGGACTAATGCTTATACATTAAATCAGTTGTTTACTTTAGGATGAAATAAAACTCACTATGGTTATTCTTAATTAATAGTTGATCAATAATGTATAACAATTAAATATATTATAATTCACTTCTTAAGAACTCACCACATGTGTTTAACAACTCGACTTACCAACTCTTCTTCTGGGGAAAAGACTCACACTAATCTAAGATTTAAAATAAATTAAAGTAAATATGATGTTACCTTATTTATCAGAATGACTTCAACATGTCGACACGTTTCATGACCTGAAGGAGATGCAATTTCTCACAAGCGATAACATATGGCTTGAAATAGGGTGATGCACTATCACCGCTACTCTTAAATCTGCCTATAAAGAAAGTTGTAAGGAAGGTAAAGGAGGAATGTGATATTGGAGGAACATCCAAGCTGCATGGTTATGCAGATGATATAGATATTATAGGGCAAAGTGAACAAAAGACATTGGAAATATTGACTCACTTAAAGGAAAAAGCAAAACAGATGAGGCTGGTTATCAACCAAGATAAGACAGAATATATGGTAATTTCAAGAGACGGAATGGCTACAAACTCTGGCCACATACAAATAGATAATATGACCATTAAAAGAACCTAAACATACAAACACCTGGGTACAATTTTCAACTGCTTCAACATCATAAGGGAAGAAATACAAACTAGAATCAACTCTGGAAATAAGATAGACTATGCACTACAACATCTACTAAAATCAAAGGCGCTATCTCGTAACACCACAATCACAATATACAAAACACTGATCAGACCAGTTGTTCTGTATGGCTCTGAAACCTGGAGTACAACGAAAGGAGACGAAGCCTTGTTACAAGCCTTAGAGAACAAAATTTTAAGACGCATCTTTGGACCCATTAGGGATACACAAAGTGGAGAGTGGAAAAGAAGAAGTAACAAAGACATTTATGATCTGTTTAAGTCCCCGCTAATCACTGGTATAATGAAGGCTAATAGACTACAATGGCTGGGGCATATAGAAAGAATGGAAGATAATAGGGAAACAAAACTCGCTTACACTCAGGAAATAAACGACCGTAGACCCCGAGGTAGACCAAGAAGGCCGTGGAGAGATAATACATGTACAGACCTACAAGCACTTAGAATCAATGACTGGCAAGAGAAGGTCCACCAGAGAGACGAATGGAGACGGAGTGTATCTGCAGCAAAGAACCTCAATGGCTCGGAACGCTGAAGAAGAAGAAGAAGAAGAAGATGTCGTAGGCTGAGGATGTTCTTTTCTCGTGAATTTTGAACCTCGCTCACTCCTTCCGCTATTTCAGGTCTTATGTCTCATGCTGGCTGATGGGCAAACAGGTCCATGTCGCTGTGCGTGCTGCTATTTATAAGCTGGCTGTTCCGGTTCACGTTTTTCATTGCCAAAGGGTATATTAAATCTTGGATCGTACAATTGTGGAACAAATAATCCTGTTGCGGTGTTCAGGCTTTAATTGTCGACGGCAAATCTACAGCATGTTACGTTTGTGACAATAAAGTATATCACACCTAGTATTGTCAGTTGTTACTCCATAGGGAGATACTGAAGGATACAGTCACTTATTGACGAATAGTTCCATGCGCAAACAGGATGATCGTTATCTAACTAACTTGTTAATCATCTGTTAACTATTCATTATTACAGCTATTACCACTTCTATTACTGGCTCCGTAGGGTTAACTGACACGGTTCGTGATCCCGCATACCCAAGTTCGAAACGTAGTTACGCGCGATTTGGCAGCAAATTGCATAGAGTTGGTTTTTTATGAATTTGTATGGATACCGGTCGATCAGAAAGCAATGGTACACAACAGAACATAAGCTTGCCAAGAGATCACAAAAGCAAAAACATAAAAAAAATACTGCTGTTTACTGAAATGTCGTGTAAAGTGTCATGTAACTTTTAATTACTACTATTATTGATTCTTCTCGTAGTACCGCTGCTGCTGATACAACAAAAACTAATACTACTACTGCTACAACAACAACAACAACAACAACAACAACAACAACAACAACAACAACAACAACAATAACAACAATTACTACTACTGCTACTACTACTACTACTACTACTACTACTACTACTACTACTACTACTACTACTACTACTACTACTACTACTACTACTACTATTTTCAGATAAACATTGCGAATATGTCGATGATAATGACAACAATTTCGTGATGATGGTGGCGATGACAATGCCGATGATGATGATGATGATGATGATGATGATGATGATGAGCATCATGGTAATGAAAAGGTTAATGAAAAGAACATGATGACGAAGATGATACTGGCGCCGCTGATGAGGATGACGAAACTGATGGTTATGACGATACTGAACTCAAAGAGAGCGAAGAGTAGACGTACAATCTTTCCAGCAGTGCCTCGTAAAACTCATCAATTACAACAATGTGGAGGTCTTTCACGTCAGCAAAAAGAAAGACGACGTGAGTACATCCATCAGGATATAAACTTCTTGGTGTATGAGCTTCTAATTTATGTATGAGAGATGACCAGCTCTGCAAATAGCACACGACGCGACCTGTGGAAACAACATGTATGTGTCATATTGTGATTATTTTGGAGCATAATTAGCGAAGTTGATAGCACACAGAGGAGTGGTAGACCGAGTGACAGAATGCCGAGTTCTTCTTTTAAATGTCTGGGTTTGAATCCTTTGTAAGGTGTGGATTTTCTTTTCTGTCACGGGCAAACTAGAACATCTTAACATTCACAGTTTGATGCGACTGCACTGGCCAGGTTGCATTAATTTCTCTGGCTTAAGATCACTCTGTCCTACACTACAAGGTACTATAGGCAGTAGATAGCAGTATTTTTTTCCTTACAGTGATAACACATGAGCACGGTCGCGCGAAGGTTCGACGCCTGAACACATTTGATAAAGTGAGGGCAAGACTGACCACCTACTCCTCCGTGCACACAGGCCTACGATATGTGATGGCTCTAGCACATCATAAACCCAACGGGTTCCAAATGTTGCTGTTATGTCTCCGGGGCGGGATTTGTTTGAGCGTCCAACCTTGTATAAATGCCCCAATGGCTCGGTGCATTCATCACCTAAACAGCAAAAGTCCAACTCCTGGCCTTCACGTGGCTGGCCTATTTATAGTAACAGGAGAAGGGGCGGCGGCAAGTCACTGGCGCCGAGAAATAAGCAGAAAGCGCTAGATGTTATTTCCCGTGCATGCATGCGCAGACACGTGTGTGCGTGCCTACACACCTAACCTCGACTAAGACCACAGTCTGCTCTAGCAAAGGAGCGGTGCTGAAGACGGAGGCAACCAACCAGTAGGTGCACCACAGAAATCAGGATATCACGCACTTACGCGTAATGAAATATGTCGACTACTGCTAAATGTTATGGTGCTCGCTTTGCTTTGGACCCCCAGGCAGTTGCAGTGCCGTGCCCTATGTCTTGAAACGGTCCAACCACAACTACTGGAGGTCCTTCTCGGATGTCCTGTGGAGCCAGGGGACATGAGAATAGAGTATCTGGCCATATCAAATAAAGATTAAAAATAATGCACTGGAATGCGGAGGGAGTCAGAAAAAAATAAATAAAAATAGAACTAGAAAAAATCTTGGACCAAGAAAAGGTAAGCGTATATTGCTTGCAAGAAACTCACCTCAACGAAAATATAGCCTTCAAAATCGGAGACTACCATTGTTACCGCTATGACCGAAAAGATAGCGTAAAAGGTAGGATACTTACCCTTGTAAAAAATGACATTGCTGCTTCCCAAAATGAAGCTTACATGGAAGGGGCTGAGTATCAAATTCTTAAACTCAAGAAGGCAATACAGACTTACATCTGATCAATTACTACTGTCCAAGTGACCGACCACAGGCACTGGACACACTACCATTAAAAATAAATAGAAAATGAGTAAGTGTGGCGATTTTAAAAGCCACTCGCAGAGCTGAGGCTATGATCACTCGGGCCAGAGGGAAAAGAGACTGGAAAACTGGCAGGATGAGAATATATTCATCTTGATTGACATGCCGTCCGACCCACATACTTTCTACTCGAGATCATGGCACACTACAATTACACCTGACCTGACTTTTCATTCATCAGACCTGGAGTGGAACATTACACGAATTGTTGGAAACAACTTGGTGGCAGTGACCATCGGCCAGTCTTTCTAACTGTAGAAAATGAGCTTGTAAGTGAAAGCAGCACCCTCTCGAGGTCGAACTATAAGAAAGTAGACTGGGCAATGTACAATCATTGCTCCAGCATACTGGTTAGAAACCTGAATACTGAGAAAAACATAAATAAAGTAGTTGAAGAGCTTGTGAAATGCATACTACAGGCAGCACGAGAAACTGTACCAAGAGGGGCCCGTAAACATTATAAACCCTGCTGAAGTAGAGTGATCTGGAACAGTTGCATAATGATGTAGAAGTGTGTAGAAAGCAAGCAGAGGCCAAACCCAGCCAAGAGCACCACAATAAATACCAGCACGCAAAAGCCAAATTTCAAAGAGCCAAGCTGCAGGCTAGACGGAAAAGTTGGCAAGAGAAAAAAAAGTCTCTGAACTTTGAAAGAGACACAAGAAACTTGTGGAAGCTAATAAAACAACTTAACAATGAGGGCACAGGGAGAAATTCAACAATTGCACAACATCAAGACGGAAATATATTAACTGGAAAGCAAGCAGCTGACCACTTTGCTGACTCATTCGCACAAGATAACAATATCGATATTAGTCCAGAGAAACAACAAGAGATTCGAGATCAATGGCAACATACTGGACAGAATGAATCAGTACATGAGGTTCTGGAGGCACCTATCACAATCTGTGAACTGGAGCTAGCCATATCAAAACTGAAAATGAGAAAGTCACCAGGAGCTGATGGTATCTCCGATGAAATGATCAGGAACCTAGGAACAGAGGCCAAAACAAAGCTGTTGCAGATCGTAAATAACAGCTGGAACCTAGGCAGTGTTCCACAAGCCTGGAGAGAAGCAATCATGATACCCCTCCTAAAATCAGGGAAAGACAGTTCCATTGCCTCCAGCTAAAACCAATTAGCCTCACCTGTTGTCTCTGCAATACAATAGAGCGCATTATCAATCACAGACTACAGTGGAACATTGCAAGTGAAAACATCCTTGTGCCACAGCAAGCTGGCTTTAGGCAGTGCTACTCTACGGAAGATCACACATCCTACCTCTCTCGAACGAACGAACAAACGAACATTATTTTCAAATGGCTAAGAATTGGGTACGCAGGCCCGTCTAACATTCTGCCCTTCCATCACTCTCTTTCATACATTGCTTCATTCACACATCATTCGAGGCTAACAGAGAACAGCAACAATATAAAAGATATGCATTATAAAGGCATGGGCAAAATGCGAACATCAAAACTACACGACACAGTAATATTAGATAATGGTGTGACACTTGTTATTAGCCATCTGGAATATACTGGCCTACCGAATGAGGACTGGCTGTTGTAATAGGCTTTTGTTATTATTATTATTATTATTTCTATTATTAAGGGGAAAGGTAATCCGTACTGAGATAATGTTCGAATAATTTGCGATTATATGAATAGGGATTGGTGATATCTTTGATTTCTTGTGGAAGACTGTTCCACAGCTGAGCTGCAGAGTACATTAAGCTTGTTTTGTATGAGTCAATCTAGGCTTCGGAATGTGTAGTATATTTAAACGTTTACTGTGTCTAGCATTATATTTAAACAATGGCCAAAGGTAATTTGGGACATTCCGATGCAGGAGTTTGTGAATTAGTTTGGCTTTATTGAAAAGCAGGCGTTTGCGGAATGGTAGTAACTGAACGGCGTTTATACAGGCTAGGATTGTCAGATAAATGTTTGCTATAAATTAGACTCATGGCCCGTTTCTGGAGTGAGTAAAGTCGCTTGGTGTTTAAATTAGAACAACCGTCCCAGATTGTAGAGCAGTAGTCAAAGTGTGGCTGTATATGAGAAGTATAGAATAGTTTCCTTGTGTCCTCACCAAGGAAATTTTTAATTTTGGCGAGTTGGTAGACTTTTTTCGCTGTTTGTTTAATGAGCGCTTGAACGTGGGAATTAAAGGTTAGGTTTCTATCAATGATTAGGCCTAATGTTTTGTGCTCAATTACACTTTCTACTGGCATGTTATCAATGTGAAGGTGAAGTGATGTGTGTGTGTGTTTAGAGTTTAAAAGTCTTTGTCTGGTTGTTAATAACATTGCTTTTGTTTTAGTGATGTTAATTTGCAAACGTTTTGAATAGTTCCACCTAACTACATTATTTAATTCTTGTTGTAAAGACGACTCCAGTAAAATACAGTTTTCAGCGTTTGTGTACACTGTACAGTCATCTGCAAATAGATCGCAGGACGACGAAAGATGCAAAGGTAGATCGTTAATATATATGGCAAATAATAGAGGGCCAAGAATAGAGCCTTGCGGTACTCCAATATTGAACGTAGTGGTTTGAGACAGAGATTTATTATTTCATACTTCTTGCTTTCTATTTGATAGAAAAGATGATATTAGAGTGATTACATTAGGGCCAATGTTCATTGTCTCAAGTGTTTTAATTAAAATAACATGGTCTATCATATCAAATGCTTTCTTGAAATCAATAAACACAGTTCCACATAGACTGTTGTTGTTTATATTCTGGTGCCAATTTTCTATCATGTTTGTTAGGGCCGTATGGCAAGAATATTTTGGTCGAAATCCTGATTGGCTGTCAACAATAAGCTTGTTGCGAACTAAATACTGTAATGTTACTTTATGGATGTATTTTTCTGGTGGCTTAAATAGTGATGATAGTAAGGAAATGGGTCTGTAATTGTTCGGGAGACCATTGTCCAATGAACCAGATTTAAGAAGAGGGTACACTTTAGCGATTTTGAGAGCTAATGGAAAGTGGCCTTTGGTGAGACACTGATTATATACATAGGTTAGTGATGTACAGATCACTGGCGCAGCACAACGGAGAATCCGGTTGCTGATATCATCTAACCCAGATGAGGTTGTGATTTTTTAGGTTACTGAGGTAAGTGAATACTTCAGTGATTGTCATTAGGGGTATGTCGGAAAGAATATCGCGGGAGCATCTATTCTCGCAAAACGATGACAATAAAGATAAGTTGCAAGGAGAATTAGGTATTGAAGCCTTCAAGTGGTCTATGTCAGTTTGAAAAAAATTACTGAATTAGTCGCATGTAATATGATTTGATGGTAACGAATTTCGGAAGTCATACTTGTTTGTCAAGGTCTTAATAGCCATCCATATATCCTTACTATTTGTTTTATCCATTACTAAGTTATTAAAGTAATTGTTCTTCTCCCGTTGTATGTTATATTGAACTTTATTTCTAAGAGTACGGTATGCACTGAGATCCCGCTTTTTATGTGCTTTATCTCTGTCTCTCATAATTTCAAGTATTTCCTGGGTGCTCCAAGGTGGCTTGACGAGGTGTTTTACTCGAACTTCCTTGACTGGCACATGTATATCAAGAACATCAACAAAGGTTTTCATCCAGAATTTCAGAGCATCATCCGGGTCAGAAAGCTGATAAACATTGTTTAGAGGTGAACTGAGCAAGTCCTGTAAAAATGCGTTTTGGTTGAAATTTTTGTAATTTCTATATTTTACACTTATGTGTTTATGATTAGGAGTTGTAATTCCTTTTTTAGACCACGTGCAGCATATTGGGTAGTGATCGCTCATTGCACAATTGGGTACGGTGCATTCTATGATGTCGTCTGAGCAAGTTACATAAATGTGATCTATGACTGTTGAAGATGACTTTGGTACTCTAGTAGCTTGTTGTACTATTTGTTGGAAATTGTATGATGCAATTATATTTCCCCATATTATGTTAGATTTGTTGGTGTCAATGTTAAAGTCTCCGAGTAGTATAATTTCCTTCCTAGAAGCGAAAACCACATCCATCACGGTAGTGAAGTTTTCGTACCAGACGTGTCCAGCACTGGGATTTCGATAGAGGTAGCCAATTATCATGGGTGTGCGGTTTTGAAATTTTAGCTCTAACCAAATACATTCTATTTCGCAAGTTACAAAGTCTAGCCTACGGTAAGCATTTAGTAAATTAGAAACATAGGTTACTATGCCTCGTCTATTGTTTCCTACAGGGATCCCTTCTAAAAACTTTGTACCCTTTAATAGAGATGTCCTCATCTGAAATTTTATCATTAAGCCTACTTTCACTAAGGCCGAATAAATGAAAATATTGATTAATAATAGAAGATAACTCTGGTAGCTTGTTAAATAGGCTGCAAATGTTTAAGTGTCCAAGGCGTATTCCTGACTTATTGAGCCAGTGTTGCCACTTTTCAGACAATTCATCCATGAAGCAAGTGTAAATTAGTCAAAGTTTAGCAAACATACAAGATCATTAAAAAAATCACAATTACATTAACTTGCAAAATATAAGTAGTACAAATCGATAAGTAAATGACAATATTATAACGATATAACTAATTAGACCAACGAATATAATGCAAACAAGGAACTAAACGAATTAAAGAACATACAACAACTAATTAACCTGAAAAAACTACTTCACAAGCTAAGTACCAACTGTTATCCAGAAGAATCAATAAATGACTATACAAGTCAATATCTCTGTTTAAAGCGGGGAGTGAAGACCCCCTCACTCAGAGTATTAACGCGATAAAGCGTATTATAAAAGATATCTAAGTGTCAATCTCTGTGACTTCAATACGAGTCAATGTTTACAGCCACGTACAATCTAATACGTTGCTACATAAATCAATAACCAAGTATGTGCATAAACTTTCTAGGAGAGGCTCTTTCTTGTACCGAGATCCGGTGTTGCTTTGTGCTGAATTGCTAGTAAATACCAGGTTGTGTTGGTCCTTGGTACAGCGACATCACAAATGCCTGCCGAAGTGAAGCTGGGCTAAACCGTGTGAGGTATAACAACTCTGGGTTACAATGGAATGGATACTGTTGATTTCTCACGGGTGTGTAACGACTTCCAACTACAGGCTCTGATTCGTGGCTAACAGGAGGCTGTGGTGGCACGTTGTTGTTACTACTGGATTGATCCTTGCTGTGGAGAAGAGGGAATGTATCTTCATATCAATTATCAGTTATCAGTTATCAGTTGGGGTATCTTCGTTGCACTCCGGACATGTATCTTCATAATTATCACCTTCCTGTGTGAAAGAGGGCGTATTGTACGGATTTGGTGTGGTGGAATTTGTTCCGTCTGGCTTGGATATCAGGTGCCATGGTTATGAGTGGTTTGCTCTCTTCTGGCCTATTGGTACTTGATGTGGCAGCAGTATGTCGTCTGGCTTGAGTTTGAGGTGGTGTAGCTAAAAGTATCCTACGCGATCCAGTATTGGATGTAGGTTGTGTATGTTCAGGGTATTTAATATTTTTGGCGAGCAAGCTGGTGCCCAATGTAGACAAATGTACTTGATCCTTATAAAGTCGCTTTTTAGGTGCTCCTGACTGTGAAGTAAACACCAGTGTGTTGTTGATGAACTGTATGTTGTTGTGAGAACAAAACTTCTGCAATATGTTGTTATTTATGTCAGCTAGACGACGCTGGAATCCATAACTCGGTGATATGATGGAGGAGGAGAAAATGGACGAGTTAGGAAAAGTGTGACGTAATCCGTTCAAGAGCGCCAGCAGTTGAGATGTTGTGATGTGCTGGTTGTTCATGGTGTCATTGATACCAATATGAACGCTTGCCCTTTTTACGTTAAGATTTACAGCCAACCTCCTATCATTGTCTGTTAGCCGGTAAACACCAGCCCAGGCAATGGAATTATGGAAACAATGTCTTTGTCTGTTGTAGCCATCTGGTCGCTGTATAGACCTTTCATTAGAGAGTCGCCTATTATAATGTGTGTACAGTCAAGTCGTGCTGTCTGCACATGTTGGTTGTCAGTACGCCTTGCTCGTTGTTTCTCCCATTTACCAGCAGTCTGTACGTCTCCATGTGACTCTCCCTGTGTTTCCTGGAGGCGCGTGTTGTCTGTTGGCAGTGCACTATAACACTGTACGTTTTCTGACAAATTTTCTTGAAGCACTTCGAATCTGTTGCTTATTTTTACACCAATGGGATAGACTGCTTATAGCGTTTTATCTTCCGTATGGACGTTAATGTTTTTCCGCGTCTTGTTTTGTTATTTGTTTTTGGTGAAACTGGGCTTCAAGATTCTCCGAAGCTGATACAGCTGCTTGGGAATTACATGCTTGTTCAGTTGGGTTGGTGGTGGACTCGTGCTGTAAAGTTTCTATTGTTTTTCTTAGCAATAGATTTTCCTCTCTCAGGAGCGTGATTTCTGCTTTGAGAGCAGTGTAATCACTGCTGGTCTTGTTATTAGCTTCAATGTTCGCTGTAACAGTAGCAGTGAGCGCCTTTAAGGATTGTTCTATTACTTCAATGCGCCAATGACCATGGCACGATTGTCCATTGATAGTTGGCGTGATACCTAAAGCTGGTATTTCTTCAGCTACTCTTACGTTGGTCTCGACGTTGTTTTTGGAGGTGCTCCATCGGATATTCAATGGCCAAGAGCACTGATGGGGTAGCTGACCTCGTGTTGATGGTATTGTCCTGTTCATTCATTGTATGTGTTAGTTGAGAAACATTGTCTGATGTGATGTCCACAGATGAAGTTGTGGGTTGTGTAGATTCTGAGTCCTCACTCGAGATGAGCATGTTGATGATATCTTGTTTCTTTGATATGTCTCTACTCGTGAATGAAAGTATTGAGTTCTCCAGTTCGACAAAGTCTAATTTTAGCCAAGAGTTAATGTTTTCAACGCTGCCCTGAGCCATTAACTTGTTCTTCGAATGATATAAGTGTATTGTAACGACTGGCGTCGAAATCAGATCTTCCACGTAGGCCCCGCTTCTATCTTGTCTGTGTTGGATTCGTTCAGGCTTGTAATAATTGATGAGGCACGTTCGAAATGCCTCATAATGGAGTGTATTGTTAAAGGATACTGTAACACATTGGCCAGAGTTGGTGTATTGGAAGACTCGGCCAACTGGATTCGCACACCTGGCTAGCTTGGTCTTGACCGCCTTCTCTTTGTTTAGTGTGTATGGTTTATTCACGGCCGATCGTAAACCTGATCTTGTTTTAACACCAGTCACCTCCAGAGTGGCCTCTCCAATCGATGATATTACTGAATCATGTTATCAAACCTGTTTGAAGAATGCAGCGAACTCATTGTAGTCAAGACACGCCGCGGACTATTTAAAGTCATGTGTTGCGGTTCATTTGTTTTGATAATTGAGACGATAACACATGGCTGATCAGGAACTTGCGATATTGTGTGCTGGCGACTTACCACGAGCTAGTCAAGCATGGTTTAATCACTAAACCACAGCCACATAAACTTAAGATATTAATTCGTATTAGATCCAGTTTTAGAACTAACACAATGATATACACAGCATCTCGATTGAAATAGGCAAAACTTTGATAAATTCTATAACAACTGGGAGAGCTTGTGAAAACACGTCCGCTCGTAACCGAAAACCGGAAATGGGGGAGATAGATAGACAGACAGACAGACAGACAGACAGACAGACAGACAGACAGACAGACAGACAGACAGACAGACAGACAGGTAGATAGATAGATAGATAGATAGATAGATAGATAGATAGATAGATAGATAGATAGATAGATACATACATACATACATACATACATACATACATACATACATACATACATACATACATACATACATACATACATACCCGCCATCGCCCGGGTTAAGCCGGGCCGGGTCAGCTAGTCTTCAATATTTCTGAAAATACTTTCACTGTACAGGGACAACAGATCTGGAGACATTACACATCCCTGTCTCACACCTTTATTAATAGGCTGACATTGGCCTACTTCATTATCAACTCTTATGGCAGCTTGATGTTTCCAATATATGTTTATTACAAGTCTATGGTCTTTTCCATCAATTTGTAGATCTTTAAGCATCCTTATCATGTCGACATGTTTCACTTTATCGAAAGCCTTTGTGTAGTCAATAAAGCAAAGGTGTAGCTCTTTGTTTATTCTATAGATCGTTCCATTACGGTTCTCAGTAAATACACAGAATTTACTATAACCTTTCCTTCTACAAACCCATATTGTTCTTCTCCTAGCTCATGTTGTAGTTTCCTTCTAATTCTTTGCATGATAATTCTTAGTAAAATCTTCGTGATGTGACTCATTATACTAATTGTTCAATGTTGATCACATTCCAACGCTCCTGATTTCTTTGTAATGGCAATAAATACAGAATTACATAACTCCTGAGGTATATTTCCAATATCATATATTGTATTAAGCAGACTGGTAACTTTATCTATTCCATATTCTTCTAAAGCATTAATCATTTCTGTTGTGACGCTGTCTGAACCGGGGGTCTTGCCAGATTTCATATGGTTAAGAGCATTCTGAACCTCCATCTTCAAAATTGCTGGTCCTTCATTATTATTTTGAATATTGTTGTGTTCATCTCTGTTGTCGCCATAAAGGTTTTTCACGTAATCTGACCATACATGTAAGATCTGATCTTTTTCTATTATGACTCTTCCATCTTTTGTCTTAAGGCAGCCTGCTGATGTACATGTTCGATTAGTAAGCTCCTAGATTCTTTTGTGCATTAGTTTCGCATTGTTACTGTTGTGTTGTTTTTCAATTTCTCCCCAGTTTTTCTCAAGCCATGTTTCTTTTGCCTCCCTACATATGTTCTGACTTTTCTGTGAATTTCTTCATTTTTGGCAGGATTATTTTTGTTCTGTCTTCTTGTTTCCATTAGTTGTTAAATTTCTTCAGTCATCCATGTCTTACGGCACACTTTCTTTAAGTTTGGAATAGTTTTTTTTCTGCTGCACAACTGATTGAATTCTTCAGCATTTCCCATTGATCATGTACATCTTGAAATAGGATCTCTAGATCAGATCAGACTCCTCCATGTCCATAATCTTCTAGGATGCTGTTTAAACCAGGTGTTTCCTACAACCATTTCTTGTTCTTTTGCCCATTCTACAAGTATGTATCCTCTTTCATATCTCTCTCCCAAATCATGGTTGCCTAAGCTGCATCCACCGCCTTGCTTTCCTATTTTTTGCGTTGAAATCACCCATTATTATATTTATTTCTGATGTTTTGCAGTTCTTCAAAGGCGACTCCATGTCGTTATAAAATTCATCTATACTTTCGTCACTGCATTGCTTTGTTGGGGCATATACTTGACTGATATTTATTTTAAAAGGTCTTCCGTTTAATTTTACTAATAGAACTCTGTCTGACACAGCTCGATATCCTTTGACAGAATTTGATGTTTGTTTATCTAATACAATGGCTACACATCTTTGCTGTTCTTCTCCCCCATAGTAAATAATCTTATAATCCTCTCCTGTCCGTATCCCTGCCCCTTTCCATCTCGTTTCCGATATACCTAATATGTTAATCTTCTCTCTCTCTCTCTCTCTCTCTCTCTCTCTCTCTCTCTCTCTCTCTCTCTCTCTCTCTCTCTCTCTCTCTCTCTCTCTCTCTCTCTCTCTCTCTCTCTCTCTCTCTCTCTCTCTCTCTCTCCATTTCTTGTTTTATGTTTTTTGATTTTCCATCTGCATTCATTGTACTAACATTCCAAGTTCCTACTTTTAATGGTATTAATCTTTTGCACCTAATAGCCTGTTGACGGTCGGGAGTCTGACTATCCCTACCAGGTGAGGCTGCTCCTATGGAGCACCCATTTACGCCGTTTCGCCGATTATCGATGAGTCCACACAACATAAATTTCTTGGGTTCTATAAAGAAGGTAGCTTGCCATTGCTTTCCTTCCTAGCAGTGACCATAATGGTCAGTGACCGTAGCCATTGTCTCCTCTAAAACGAAATCCTCTGCCTACCGTCGTGAAAGTGAAGACCATAACCTAAAACTATCTGTCGACTGCTTCCCTATCTTCATCCACCACCTGCACCCATGGCTTCACGTAAACCTGATCGAGGGGCTAAACGGGTAATCCACCTTGCCCAAGGGTGTCCCGTAGGCTAGCGGAGGGAAGGAGGCGCCTTACTTCTCCTTTGATAGGGGATACCCCTACCCCGTTACCCTACTCGACACGGTATGTCAGGGTAATTTGAAAATGCGCGTCTCGCTATCCACGAAGCTCCAGTAGCGGTTGATTATAAATTTACCATTAACACAATCCATGATTTAGTATAAACACAACTCATTAAAGGTAAACACAGCAGGCGTGAGACCCAGCCAAATAAGCAGACAATTAATTATAAGACAAACTTTGTGTCAGGTCTTGTTCAGATATGACTGAGCTACCGTATGACAGTAGACGGTACTACCTGCTTTCTGTTAGCGCCGAATGTTGGGCGGCGTTTATCAAGCCCGACACTTCACATTGTGCCAACGGCATCGGGCGGAAGATCACAATTGGGAGGGTACAAGCCTTATTCTGATGCGAGGAAATGCAAGCTAAAGACAAAATGTCATGGCAGTGCATACCAGGCCCTAAGCTTTGGTTGGCAGCTGGTCTAGGATCGAAGCTCCGATAGGCGGACAGTTAGAGCATTGCTTTGCTGATCCGGCAGCTTCTTCAGCTTAACTTGTTCCAGACATATTGGTAGTTACCGTTTTCTCTGGAGTAAACTAGGCAGGCCGGGAGAGGGATCATGATGCATGGGCAACACATGGTTTCTATATTTTAACCCAGGCGTTATGCCATAAAGAGGCACTGTGGACAAACATTTACAGTCCGAATTGGCCTTATCAGCCACACTCGCCACCGCCACAGATCGTAGTTATTAAGCCATTTTGAAGCACAATGTACAAACTATCGTCTGTCAAGACGGAAAGGTGCCAATGAATAAGACAAACATGTTCGACAGAAATTTAATCAGACAGAGAGACAGAGAAAAAATAGATATCCAGGGTTCAGTTGAGTTGAGTCAAGAACAGACATCAGAGTATACACGGGACATTCCCATACGTGCTACGTCTTAATCCCCAACATCCAGCAAATTGTCCCAATACAGACAGACAAGCAGGCAGACAGACAGAAAGATTATATCAGACTGATATTTACACCATATATCCTACCGGTTTTACGTACAGCTGCCGCTGGAACGAGCCCAGATGTCACTGGGTATAATAGCCTAAGATATAGACAATATAAGTCTGATGTTACAATAAACAATATCTTAGTATGCGAGTTCATATAATTTGCTTTGTTTTCCAGTTGTAAGAACGCATCTCTCTGCGCTCTAGTCTGCGCGACATGCTTCCAAATTTCAATATAAATGCTTGCATCAATCATGTCTCGCTTTCTCACATCTTTGTATCATAGTAGTGGCCTTACCCGAGATCTTTTACACATCTGTAATTCACACACACACACACACACACACACACACACACACACGCGCGCGCGCGCGCAAATTGGCCTTTAGTATTCTTCCTCCATCCATCTTCCTAATGTGTCCTATCCATCTAACTCTACGAAGACTGAGCATAGATAAAACCGTCACAAAAACTGCTCTTTTAAATACTTCAGTATTTGTGAATTTGTCTTGCCTCTAAATGCCAAGTATGCTTCGCAGGCACCGCATATGAAAGCTGTTTAAACGTTTCCCTTGGTATGAGCAAGCTGACAGGCTTCACTGCCATACAGAAGAGTATTAAGGATGCCGGCTTGATAGACCAGGACTTTTATTTGTCAGTACGCTTCCTGTTCTCCCAATGTCGTCTTTTTAACCTGTTCATTGTTGTTGCTGCCTTACTAATCCTGATGTGGATTTCCTGACATAGCGATTATTTGCTGTTTACCTCTGACCTAGATATGTAAACTGGACTACGATCTCCAGTTCGGCGTCGTCAATAAATATTGATGGTACTCCATGTGCACCTTCTGACATAATCTGTGTCTTCTTTTTGCTAAGTGTTAAACCAAATTCGGAGCAAGTATTGGAGATTGCAGATAGCAAACGTCGTAACTCTTTCACAGAGTTGCTTGTAATTGCAGCACCATTTGCAAAAACAACACTGTCAATGTCTCTAGGGGTTTATGTAGTGGGTTCAGACAGGCAGATGATGCGAAGTACAGATGAGGCATGAAAACATGAGTACATCGTTAACGAACTTTAATGTTCATACATCATTACAATATTATTTACATAAATCAATTCATAAACTCGCACAGCTCTCGCAATACTCTTGCTTGTTCACAGAGAATAACATAATCGTGCTTCAGCACTCACACTAACACACGGTTAATAGCTGCCACATTCACTCTCATAGGCGAACACTGATGTCTGAGGAAATGGTCTGTTATCCCTCTCAAACACAGTCAGGCACCCTCTCTCATCCACAGTCCGAGTCCCGTCTGAGGCTTTCTACTCAGTTAGGTGGTCACGAGGTTTTTGACCCTCGTGGGGTCCGTGGAGGTCGTGCTCGTCGGGTCTGTCGCCTTGTCCTTCACTCGTCTATTGATGCAGGCGTAGTGCTTCATACCGTCCAAGGTGAACCTGTCCTGTCATTCAATGGCACAGTCCCGTCTGTAACCCCCTGCCATGGGCGTAGGGACCTCTTTACTATACCCGTACTATTCCTATGTCCTATGTCTGTCCTGTGTCCTCTCTGTCATGTCCTTTAGAGACCTTGACAAACACCCTGATCAGTACCCTCGTAACTTTGGTCTTGGCCTTCAATCTCAGAGCATTATAAAGGTCCTCACCTGAGCGTGAGTGAATGTATATACCACCGTCCTCATCACGACAGGCATATTTCAGTAGAAGTGAACAGTATATTCCAAAGAGGGTGGGAGCATGTACACAACCGTGCTTAACTCCACTCTTTCAAACTCTACTTAAGTTGTACCGTCAAATTTTATTATATCTTTCATGACTGTGTGGAACGATTCCACAATGAACAGAAGAGTTGGCGGGCAGCCGATCTTCTTTAGTGCCTTGAACAGTCTCTCACGGCTGACCAAATCAAAGCCTTTGTGGGATCGATAAAGCAATAAACAGTGATTCATTTTGTTCATGGCATGTTTCTTGCATTTGTCGCAATGAGAATATCATAGATGAGTTGAGTTGAGTTGAGTTAAGAACCGACATCACTGCACTCAGGACATTCCCATACGTGATCAGTCCCCTCGTTCAACAGCCATCGAAGAGTTGAGAATATCATATCAATGGTAATCTAGTTCTGTCGAAAACAACTCTATGATTCGGGGTAGCCTTGATCTCCCATGACTTGAGGTCAGCGCAACAATTCTGGTAAATATTGTCCCAACATAAGTGAGATACCCCTATATCTGTTACAGTCACTTCGGTTAATCTTGTACAGTGTTGTGATGCTTGAATCTTTGAAATCTTGTGGGGCGTTTCCTTCTTGCCAGCATAACTCATTTGGCTCATGGATTTGTAGAGTGGGTGTGTCTTGCCCTCTCCTGATAATCTCTATTAGGATCTGTCAGAAGTCATATTTCCTCATACTGGTGTTTAGTTCTGGGTGCAGGTTCAGATCCTTTACACTCCAGATCCCAGATAGGAAACTCGCGGCAAATGTCTCTTATATGCTGATTGAAGGAACAAGTTCCTGGATATTAATGAAAACCGCTAAGATGTGGCTCGTTGAAAATACTGATGTAGCTATTCTTGGTTCCCCCAGGAGTGAAATGAGGAATGTAGAAGTGCAGAATAGTTTTTAGCATCAGCTCTGCATAGTACAGTTTACCCCCTTGACTTATCCCCTCCTGGAAAGATATAATTGCATCCCCACTAACTGTGTTTGAAAGTAGTATGCTGACACCTACGCTACATAACATGTACATACAATAAGAATTATGGGGAATCTATGAGTTACATGATATTACTGGGGTTATGTACACAAAGTATTATTTCCTGAAGAACAATTTGATGTCATCAGACTCCACAGTGAGGCGCGTTGCACATTCAGCTTGTAGGTTTCCCAATTTGTTCTAATACGAGTTTCAGCCACTCCGTGATGTGAGTCGATTGCTCACTTTCATGACAGCTGTAATGAAACACAAACAGGATGTGTAGTAACTATCTATCCACAAATCTCAGGACATCCATCCATCCATCATGTGCCATGCCGGTAAGCGAGGGCGGTCATGTTCTGCCACCTCACTCGATCATCAGAGTCGTGGATCAGCTCCGTGTTTCTGTCTCGACCATGCCACAAGGCCAAGCCATCCAGATACTTGCTTCTAGGTCTTCCCCTTGGTCTGTTCCCATCGATCTTACCAGTTGTCACCAAGTTCTCCAAATCATTTCTTCTCATAACATGCCCAAAAAATTGTGACTGTCTACGTCTAATGACTCTGATCAGTTTACGATCTTCATTTGTTTCTTGAAGGACTTGTTCATTGGTCTTTCTGGCTGTCCATGGTATTCTTTGCATTTTCCTCAGAAACCACATTTCTACAGCCATCAGATGTTTTTCAGCCTGATTGCTCATTGTCCAAGCTTCACATCCATATAAAAGTACAGGTTCTATGTAGCATCTCAACACTCTTTTTCTCGTTTCAATTGACATCTTTTTATTGGTCAGTATGTTTTTCATCTTGCTAAAGGCTACTTTTGCCATGGAGATTCTTGTTCTAATGTCTTCAAGGTATCCCCCATCAGATGTTATTACTGCTCCGAGATAATTGTACCTATTCACTTGTTGAAGAATATTCCCATTTACTTGTATATTACATTGTCGTATTTCGTTCTTCCTAGTGACGACCATAATATGTGTCTTTTTACAATTTAATTCTAACCCTTGTTGTTCACTGTGTTTAACAACCGCATCTACTAAATTTTGCAGGTCCTGTTTATTGTCTGCAATCAAGACTGTATCATCTGCATATCTAATGTTATTGATGCATCGTCCCCCAATGTTGATTCCTTCCATAGCTTCAATATTTCTGAAAATATTTTCACTGTACAGGGAAAACAGACTCTGGAGACATTACACATCCCTGTCTCACACCTCTCTTAATAGGCTGATATTGGCTTACTTCATTAGCAACTCTTATCGCAGCTTGTTGTTTCCAATATATGGTTTTCACAAGTCTAAGGTCTTTCCTATTAATTTGTAGATCTTCAAGCATCCTTATCATGTTGACATGTCTCACTTTATCGAAAGCCTTTGTGTAGTCAATAAAGCAAAGGTGTAGATCTTTGTTTACTTCTATAGAACGTTCGATTACGGTTCTCAGTATATACACAGCATTTACTGTACTCTTGCCTTCTACAAACCCACATTGTTCTTCTCCTATTTCAGGTTGTATTTTCCTCCTAACTCTTTGCATGATAATTCTTAGCAAAATCTTCGTGATGTGACTCATTATACTAATTGTTCGATGTTGATCACAATCCAAGGCTCCTGATTTCTTTGGGATTGCAATAAATACCTAACTACATAACTCATGAGGTATATTTCCAGTATCATATATTGTATTAAGCAGACTGGTAACTTTATCTATTCCATATTCTTCTAAAGCAATAATAATTTCTGTTGTGACGCTGTCTGAACCGGGTTTCTTGTCAGATTTCATATGAATGATTAAGAGCGTTCTGAACCTCCATCTTCAAAATTGCTGGCCCTTCATTATTATTTTGAACATCATACTGTTCGTCTCTGTTATTGTCATAAAGGTTTTTCACGTAGCTGACCATACATGTAAAATCTGATCTTTTTCTATTGTGACTCTTCCATCTTTTGTCTTTTGTCAGCCTGCTGATGTACGTGTTCTTTGATTAGTAAGCTCCTGAATTCTTTTGTGCATTAGTTTCGCATTTTTACTGTTGTGTTGTGTTTCAATTTCTCTGCAATTTTTCTCAAGCCATGTTTCTGTTGCCTCCTTACATAAGGTTCTGACTTTTCTGTGAATTTCTTCATATTTGGCAGGATTATTTTTGTTCTGTCTTCTTGTTTCCATTAGTTGTAAAATTTCCTCAGTCATCCATGTCTTACGGCCCACTCTCTTTAACTTTGAAATAGTTTTATCTGCTGCACAACTGATTGTACTCTTCAGCATTTCCCATTGATCATCTACATCTTGAAATAGGATCTCTAGATCAGACAGTAAATCAAATTTGTTCTTTACTTCTATGTTAAAATTATCTTGTATTTCTTTGTCAGTTTTCAATTTGCACCAGTCATATTTAGGGTTTCCTGCTGTATATTTGACTTTCATTAACTTTACCCTTAGTGTGCCTGTAATTAATCTGTGATCACTGTAACAGTCTGCATTTGGAACTGTTTTTACAACTGTTAACGCATGTCGAAACCTTTTGCTAATTAGGATGTAATCTATCTGGTTTTTAATCCTGCTGTCTGGACTCCTCCATGTCCATAATCTTCTAGGATGTTGTTTAAACCAGGTGTTTCCTACAACCATTTCTTATTCTTTTGCCCATTCTACAAGTCTGTATCCTCTTTCATTTCTCTCTCCCAAACCATGGTTGCCTACACTGCATCCATCGCTTTGCTTTCCTATTTTTGCGTTGAAATCACCCAATATGATATTTATTTCTAATTTTTTACAGTTCTTCAAAGCAGACTCCATGTCATTACAAAATTCATCTATACTTTCGTCACTGCATTCACTTGTTGGGGCATATACTTGAATGACATTTATTTTAAAAGGTCTTCCGTTTAATTTTACTAGTAGAACTCTGTCTGACACAGCCCGATATCCTATGATATAATTTGATATTTGCTTATCTAATATAATGGCTACACCTCTTTGCTGTTCTTCTCCCATAGAGTAAATAATCTTACAATCCTCTCCTGTCCTTATCTCTGCTCCTTTCCATCTCGTTTCCGATATTCCTAATATGTTAATCTTCTCTCTCTCCATTTCTTTTTTGATATATTCTAATTTTCCATCTGCATTCATTGTTCTAACATTCCAAGTTCCTATTTTCAATGATATTAATCTTTTGCACCTACTAGCCTGTTGACTGTCTGGAGTCACCTGGTGCGCATGACTATCCCTACCAGGCGAGGCTGCTCCTATGGAGCACCCATTCACGCCGTTTCTCTGATTATCGATTAGTGAACACAACATGATTTTCATGGCAACTGTAAAGAAGGTAGTTTGCCATTGCTTTCTATTGCTATCTAAAATCTTGGATCCAGGCTATATACCCCTAGACACAGAAGTCCTATATTCTATAATAGTACCTTCTCACGGGCTGTACGCGAACGTTATATTGATTATAATTATTTTTCTCATTAACCGTGTCACCAGCTGATCGACAGAAAATAAATGTTGACATTCCAGACATATCAGCCGGCCTCTAGTTGTCGATCCTTTTGAACGTGCTTCTGGATTATGTTCATTTGGTGTTACCTGGACCACGAGTTGCAGTTGATTATTATTATGATTATTATTATTGTTATTATGACCCATTTGGTAATGGGTATGTCCTGGGTAGCGCGGTAGGGGTATCCCCTGTCAAAGGAGAAGTAAGGCGCCTCCTTCCCTCCGCTAGCCTACGGGACACCCTTGGGCAAGGTGGAGTACGCGTTTATCCCCCCGATCAGAGTTACGTGAAGCCATGGGGGCAGGTGGTGGATGAAGATGGAGGACAGCCGACAGATAGTTGTAGATTATGGTCTCCACTTTCACGACGGTAGGCAGAGGATCTCTTTTTTGAGGAGACAATGGCTACGGTCACTGACCAGTATGGTCACTGCTAGGAAGCTATGATTATGATTATTATAGCTAGGAAGCTAGCTGGAAAATCCTGTACTCATGAACGAGGTACTGTCAACCCAACACAGAGCTTGATAATTCACTGAACCTAAGCTCCATTATACGAACACAATAGGACGATACTAAAGAGTCTCTTCTATAAAGCTTTCCATCGATGAGGAGAAAGGGGGGGGGGGGGGGTGCAATCTCATTCTTGATGGACCTTACAAATTGATATAGCACTGTCTTATAGTTCTCTCTCTCTCTCTCTCTGAATGAATATATATCTGAAATGAGGATGCTGGAATATTGCGGTTTAATCCAATTGCGGGTGGAACATAACAGCTAGACGTAAGTAGTATACAATGTGCAATTTACTTATTATTTTAGGATCTGAATCCTTCTGATGACGTCATTTTTTACTATATAAAAAGTCATGATCCTTTGCTCTGACATCAAATACCGGATCCTTCGGGGACCACATTTTTTTTGAATTTTGGCGGTTATTTTTTGGTTCTGTGTGACTACTTCCGATTGTCGTGGTGACTACTTCCGGTCCATGATCACCCCCTACCCAGGTCCCACTACCCAGGTCCCCCGTACCCGAACCGGCGCAAACCGAACCGGACGTCGGCGCGAGAACCGGACCTCGTCGCGGATGGGGCACCCCGGTGGCGAGAACCGATCCAGGGCACCGAAGAGGTGGGTGATCGACCTCCAGTCATATAGATCCCCTCCTTCGATGAGGAGACCGAAATCCAATATGACAGAAATTGATTTATGCCATCTCTCGACCTAACCCGAGGATCTCTATTTGGATGATAAATAAACTTTTGCACCGCTCATTAGGCTAATTCGGCATGTTTCCTTACCCATGTATATCCATTAAGCGTTTGGTGGAAATCTAGTTTAAGAAAATACTAGATACACATACAATTTTATTAAAAAATTAAACCTAAAACATAATTAAGCGGCTAAATTTCTTGTATGTATATTGGAGAATAGTAATTTCAATATAAAACTACGAATCTCATTTAATTTAAGCCATAACCTCCCGCGATATACATTAAAATATGTAATATTATTAAACATCAAAGTTATACCCCTTAATTATCAAAGTATGACAAGAGGAGGGTAATCGGTCCCTTGACTAAACCAGAATTGTTCCCCTTTTACACACTAACTTCCCTTTGAATGCCCGTTTACCTGTGCACACACGCAAACCAGTAACGCTTCACCGAACACGAGCCGGCCGATACGACAATAGCCAAGGGCCAGCGGGATACTGAAAACCGATAGATAAAACACGCCCACTGAGGCGGTCTGGTTGACCGTTAAGTGTATTGTTATGCATACAGCGCTCAATCGGGCAAGAGATGGAAAGTTTGGGTTTAAGTTTGGATACGTTAAGTCAGCCGTTTAAAATAAAATTCAGCACAAATATGTATTTTCTATTTGCTGTAAATCTCTCTCTCTCTCTCTCTCTCTCTCTCTCTCTCTCTCTCTCTCTAGCTCTCTGTCCTCGCTCACCACTCTCTCACTCTCTCTATGTCTCCCACTCTCTTTCCCTCCCTCTCTCTGTCTGTCTGTCTGTCTGTCTGTCTCTCTCTCTCTCTCTCTCACTATCTCTCTCACTATTTCTATCATTCTCTCTTTTTCTCTCCCCAGCTGACTCTCTCTCTCTCTTTTTTCTCTCTCTCTCTCTCCCTATCTCTCTCTCACTCTCTCTGTCCCTATATCTCTCTCACCCTTGCTCTCTCCCGCTCTCTGTCTCTCTATCCAGCACTAGGTATCTCTCTCTCCCACCCTCTATCTCTTTTCTCTCATTCTCTCTATGTCTCCCTCCCTCTAGCCCTCCCACTCTCTATATCTCTCTCTTCCTAGCTCTCCTTCTCTCTCAAGCGCTCCCGATCACTCTCCCGATCTCTCTCTCTTTTCTCTCTCTATGTCCCCATCCCTCTTTCCCCTCCAATCTCTCTTCCTAGCTCTATCTCTCCCTATCGCTCCCGCTCTCTCTCCCTCTCTCTATGTCTCCCTCCCTCTTTCCCTCCCACTCTCTCTCTACCTCTCTTCCTAGCTTTATCTCTCTCTCTCTCTCAAGCGCTCCCGCTCTCCCTGTCTCTTTCCCTCCCTCTCTCTGTCCCACTCTCTCTCACTATCTCTCTCACTATCTCTATCACTCTCTTTTCTCTCCCCAGCTGCCTCTCTCTCTCTCTTTCTCTCTCTCTCTATCTCCATATCTCTCTCACTCTCTGTCCCTATATCTCTCACCCTTGCTCTCTCCCGCTCTCTGTCTCTCTATTCAGCTCTAGGTATCTCTCTCTACCTCCCTCTCTCTCTCTCTTTTCTCTCATATTCTCTCTATGTCTCCCTCCCTCTTTCCCTCCTACTCTCTCTCTCTCTCTTCCTAGCTCTATCTCTCTCGCCCAAGCGCTCCCGCTCGCTCTCCCACTTTCTCTTTTTTCTCTCATTCTCTCTATGTCTCGCTCCCTCTTTCCCTCCAAATCTCTCTGTCTCTATCTCTTTCTCTCTTCCTAGCTCTATCTCTCTCCCAAGCGCTCCCGCTCTCTCTCCCTCTCTCTATGTCTCCCTCCCTCATTCCATCCCACGCTCTCTCTATCTCTCTCTTCCTAGCTTTATCTCTCTCTAAAGTGCTCCCACTCTCTCTCCCTCTCTCCGTCTCTCTTTTTCTCTCTCTCGCACCCTCGATCTCTCCCCCTATTCTTGCTCTCTCTCTCTCTCTCTCTCTCTCTCTCTCTCTCTCTCTCTCTCTATCCTCGCTCACCACTATCTCAGGTAATCTCTCTCTCTATACCTCTCTAGAGCTCTCTATGTCTCTCTCTCACTATCTCTCTCTCACACTAACTCTAACTTTCTCTCTTTTTTCTCTCCCCCGCTGGCTCTCTCGCTCTCGCTCTCTCTCTCTCTTCTCTCACTCTCTCTCTCTCTCTTTCAATCTCTCTCTGACTCTTTCGCCCCTCTCTCAGGTGATCTCTCTATACCGCTCTACCTCTCTCTCTGTCTCTCTGTCTGTCTCTCTCTCGCTCTGTCGCTCTCACTCTCGCTGTCCTTCTCTCACCGCTCCATCATGTGATCTCTCACTATCCAGCTCTAACTCTCTCGCTCTCTCTCACCCTTGCTCTCTCCCCCTGTCTATTTCGCTCAACCGCTTCGCTCTTTCCCTCCCTCCTCTCCCGCTCTCTCTCTTTCTCTCTCGCTTTCACTCTCTCACCATTGCTCTCTCTACCATTCTATCTCCCTCATCCGTGTAGCTCTTTTCCTCCCGCCCTCCTCTTTCTCTCTCTCTCTCTCTCTCTCTCTCTCTCTCTCTCTCTCTCTCTCTCTCTCTCTCTCTCTCTCTCTCTCTCTCTCTCTTTCTGTATGCAGAATAATGACTTGTCCTAATCTGTCTATAACACGGTAGTCACCTTGAGCAAGTACTGTGGCTTCCTGGTTGACTTCATCATTCATTTTCTTTTGGTGGTATGTAACGGGTGGATCAGACGTATCTTAATCCCACTCCTTCCGTACCCAATCGACCAGCGCTGTCGTGTCTGAGTACTCCACAATGGGATGACAACCCTTGTATGGTGACCTTATGCTGACTGCTAAGTTCAGAAAGTAGTGTCCTTAGTACCGACAATGTCCCACAACGACCGCCTCGAGCAACGATTTTTGCATTGGCCAATAGCAACTAATGATACAACCGAGACACGAGTGTAATGACTCAATAGGTCAAAAACAGTGGTAATGGAAGAAACCAACATGGAAATTAACTCACAAAATATCCCAGAGGGGGAAAGAAATTCGGTCTGGTGCATGTGTGTGTGGTCGGCGAGTGCCGCGACTAGAGATTGTCTTCTTCTGTCAACTGGTCGTTATATACACAGTCGTTCGCGTATCACTATTTAATCTGTCTCGAGACAACGTCGAAGCGGTCGAGGGCAAGTTGTGGATCGCTCTTCTAAACAGCTGGCTGGGTTACATGCTACCAAACCCTAAAACATGAGCTTCTACGTGACATTACCGAGTAATGCTTCGCCGAATATGTTTCCCAAGAACACACCAGGTCACTATTTCGTCAAGTCACCACAGACTATTGAGGTAAGTCAACATTTCAAAGTGGGTCTGGCCGAAATTCAATTCCCCAACTACTATTTTAATGTGTTAGTGAATGAAGTATGGCTAAGATACAGCCCACCCAATGGTAGAGTGATAAGAAGAGTGTGTCCCTCAGGCCTGTACAGTTCACCAGAGGCGTTTATATCTGCACTGAATCGTCTAATGAAAGACCGGAAGGTGGACGATCAACTCTGTGTTCTATTCCATTTCGACAACGCATCAAAGAAAGCCATCGTGAAAATACTCGAATCTGGGGCCATTATTATATTTAGTGAGAAGTTACAAGAGATACTAGATACAATTGAAGGCGAAGCTTCGATAGACCTGAATAACGACCTGCAAAATGTCTACGTATACTGCGATCTCATTGCGACAAGACCAGTTGGAGACGTCATGGTCCCACTACTAAGGACGGTTCCTATCATGAAACAGCAATCGATATCAGTGTTTCGCGCCTACGAAAAACCTCACTACATACCGCTGAATCGTTACTCCTTCGACACGGTGGAAATACTTCTAACCACTGATACGGGCACAACGGTCGCATTCACTACCGGGACGTCAGTGCTGACGTTACATTTTCGAGTTCGGAAGAGAACAGACCTATAATAATGGTGAAATACGGAGTGGTACATCGAAAACCCCAGACTGCCCGAAGACATGATGTGCCCGATACTCAGATGATTGATGCCTCGGGTATCTACAAGACTCAGATATCAGCCCAACAAGCAGGAGACCAGATCTATGATTACATGCTACGTGACATGTACATACCAGGCTACCAACCGAAAAAAACCAACCTTCTCAGACAATGGCGTGTATAAATCCAGAAACAACAGACAATGTGTATAGCTTTGTATGTGAAAATAAAACGTTGTGATGATACTATGTATACCACCTCATATCACATCACCTATTTCGTATAATGTCATTATGCATTTTTTTATTCTTGCAAAATATGTACTGAAATACTGTAAAATGTACTTGAAATACTGTGAAATAAACAGGCATATATTATAATTACGTCTTGGTTGTTGAATTTTTGCTAGTGTTTACGGTGTAAATAGTTGTCATGTGATGAGAGAATGATACATATTGGTGACAAATTCAAGAAATATTTCAACAAAACTAAGGAAACGGGTTAACCAATGTAGACAAAACTCTCGACCATAGTCTGAAATAGCTCAACCAAAATTATGAAAAGTAGGAAACTTTGCAAAACGTATGAAAATCTGGTACCCAAAAGGGAAAAATATTTGGCCAAATTTCAATCAAATTTATGAAAAGTAGGAAAACTTGCTAACTAAATGATAAAAATCTTGGTTAAGTAAGAAAATTTGTTAACCAAATATGAAAAGGTTAGCCGAATTTCAAACAAAACTTATAAAACATCTCAGTCAAACATATGAAAAGTAGGAAAATTGTGTTAACCAAACGTGAAAAGTTTGGCCAACTGTCACCCAAACTTGTGAAAAGTGGGACATTTTGTTGTTCAGATGTGAAAAGTTTGGCCACATTTCACCCGAACTTATGAAAAGTAGGAAACTTTGTTAATCAAATGGCAAAAATCTTGGCCAAGTAAGAAAATGTGTTAACCCAATGTGAAAAGGTTAGCCAAATTTCAAACCAAACTGATAAAAATCTCAGTCAAATGTATGAAAAGTAGGAAAATTTGTCAATCAAAGTGAAAAATGTTGGTCACATTTCAACCAAACTTATAAAAATCTCAGTCAAAACGCATGAAAAGTAGAAACATTTGTTAACCGAATGTGAAAAAGTTAGCCGAAGGTCAAACCAAACTTATAAACAGCTCAGTCAAACACATGAAAAGTAGGAAAATGTGTTAACCAATCATGAAAAGTTTGGTCAACTTTTAACCAAACTTATGAAAAGTGTGAAATTTTGTTGCCCAGAGGGGAAAAGCTCGACCACATTTAACCCGAACTTATGAAAAGTAGGAAACTTTGTTAACCAAATGTGAAAAGGTTAGCCAAATTTCAAACAAAACTTATAAAAATCTCAGTCAAACATATGAAAAGTAATAAACATGTGTTAACCAAACGTGAAGAGTTTGGCCAACTGTCACCCAAACTTATGAAAAGATTGAGATTTTATTGTCCAGAGGTGAAAAGTTTGACCAAATTTCACCCAGTAGGAAACTTTGTAAACCAAATGGCAAATATCTACGCCAATTAAAAAATTTTGTTAACCAGAGGGGGGAATCTTTGGCTACATTTAACTCAGACTTATAAAAAGCTCACCCAGTCTTATGAAAAGTAGGAAAATTTGTTTACCACATGTGAAAAGATTAGCCGAATTTCAAACCAAACTTATAAAAAGCTCAGTCAAACATATGCAAAGTAGGAAAACAATTTGTTAACCAAACGTGAAAAGTTTGGCCAACTGTAACCCAAACTTATGAAATGTAGGAAACTTTGTTAACCAAATGGTAAAAACCTTGGCCAAGTCAGAAAATATGTTAACCAAAGGTTTAAAGTTTTGGACAAGTTTGACCAAATTTCAAACAAAACTCATAAAAACAAGGAAACTTTGTTAACCAAATGTGAAAAGTTTGACCAAAGTTCAGCGAAACTTATAAGATATTCGTCTGTCCCCTATGCAAACAACAGCTGTATTTCAGAAAATTAAACGTATCGTATATAATAAGACACTATAATTGAAGGAACAAAATAAAATTTCAACAATAAAATTGTTGTATAATTGAAGGAACAAAATAAAATTTCAACAATAAAATTGTACAAAAAATTAACAATTAAATTTCTCTTTATGTTTCCAACTTGAATGTTTCATGTAGAAATTTAATTGTAAATTTGTTGTACAATTTTATTGTTGGAATTTTTTTTTGTTCCTTCAATTATAGTGTCTTATTACATAAGATACGTTTACTTTTCTGAAAACAGCTGTTGTTTGCATAGGGGACAGGCGAATATCTTATAAGTTTCGCTGAACTTTGGTCAAACTTTTCACATTTGGTTAACACAGTTTCCTTGTTTTTATGAGTTTTGTTTGAAATTTGGTCAAACGTGTCCAAAACTTTTCACCTTTGGTTAACACATGTTCTTACTTGTCCAAGGTGTTTACCATTTGGTTAACAAAGTTTCCTACATTTCATAAGTTTGGGTGACAGTTGGCCAAACTTTTCACGTTTGGTTAACAAATTTTTTCCTACTTTTCATATGTTTGACTGAGCTTTTTATAAGTTTTGTTTGAAATTCGGCTAACCTTTTCACATTTGGTAAACAAATGTTCCTACTTTTCATAAGATTGGGTGAGCTTTTTATAAGTTTGAATGAAATGTAGCCAAAATGTCCCCCTCTGGTTAACAAATTTTCTTAATTGCCCTAGATTTTTGTCATTTGGTTAACAAAGTTTCCTACTGGGTGAAATTTGGTCAAACTTTTCACCTCTGGACAACAAAATCTCCCTCTTTTCATAAGTTTAAGTGACAGTTGGCAAAACTTTTCACGTTTGGTTAACAAATTTTTCCTACTTTTCATATGTTTGACTGAGATTTTTATAAGTTTGGTTTGAAATTCGGCTAACCTTTTCACATTTGGTTAACAAAGTTTCGTACTTTTCGTAAGTTCGGGTTAAATGTGTTCAAACTTTCCCCCTCTGGACAACAAAATTTCACACATTTCATAAGTTTGGGTGAAAGGTGACCAAACTTTTCATGATTGGTTAACAAATTTTCCTACTTTTCATGTGTTTGACTGAGCTGTTTATAAGTTTGGTTCGACCTTCGGCTAACTTTTTCACATTTGGTTAACAAATGTTCCTTTTTTTTTCATGCGTTTTGACTGAGATTTTTATAAGTTTGGTTGAAATGTGACCAAAATTTTCACTTTGATTGACAAATTTTCCTACTTTACATATGTTTGACTGAGATTTTTATACGTTTGGTTTGAAATTTCGCTAACCTTTTCACATATGGTTAACACATTTTCTTACTTGGCCAAGATATTTGCCATTTGGTTAACAAAGTTTCCTACTTTTCATAAGTTCGGGTGAAATGTGGCCAAACTTTTCACATCTGGACAGCAAAATTTCCCACTATTCACAAGTTTGGGTGACAGTTGGCCAAACTTTTCACGTTTGGTTAACAAAATTTTCCTACTTTTCATATCTTTGACTGAGATTTTTTCATAAGTTCGGATTGCAATTTGGCTAACCTTTTCACATATGGTTAACACATTTCCTTACTTGACTAAGATTTTTGTCATTTGGTTAACAAGTTTTCTTACTTTTCATAAATTTGATTGAAACGTGGCCAAATATTTTTCCCTTTTGGGTAACAGATTTTCTTACGTCTTGCAAAGTTTTCTACTCTTCATAATTTTGGTTGAGCTATTTCAGACTATGGTCGAGAGTTTTGTCTACTTTGGTTAACCCGTTTCCTTAGTTTTGTTGAAATATTTCTTGAATTTATCACCAATATGTATCATTCTCTCATCACATGACAATTATATACACCGTAAACACTAGCAAAAATTCAACAACCAAGACGTAATTATAATATATGCCTGTTTATTTTACAGTATTTCAAGTACATTTTACAGTATTTCAGTACAATTTTTGCAAGAATAAAAAAATGCATATTGTCATTATACGGAATGGATGATGTGATATGAGGTGGTATACATAGTATCATCACAACGTTTTATGTTCACATACAAAGCTATACACATTGTCTGTTGTTTCTTGATTTCTACACGCCATTGTCTGAGTAGGTTGGTTTTTTCGGTTGGTAGCCTGGTATGTACATGTCACTTAGCATGTAATCATAGAACGGGTCTCCCGCTTGTTGGGCTGATATCTGAGTCTTGTAGATACCCGAGGCATCAATCAGCTGAGTGTCGGGCACATCATGTCTTCGGACAGTCTGGGGTTTTCGATGTACCACCCAGTATTTCACCATTATTCTAGGTCTGATCTCTTCCGAACTCGAAAATGTAACGTCAGCACTGAAGTCCCTGTAGTGAATGCGACCTTTGTGCCCATATCAGTGGTTAGAAGTATTTCCACCGTGTCGAAGGAGTAACGATTCAGCGGTATGTAGTGAGGTGTGTCGTAGGCGCGAAACACTGAGATCGATTGCTGTTTCATGATAGGAACCGTCCTTAGTAGTGGGACCATGACGTATCCAACTGGTCTTGTCGCAATGAGATCGCAGTATACGTAGACATTTCGCAGGTCGTTATTCAGGTCTATCGACCCTTCACCTTCAATTGTATCTGGTATATCTTGTAACTTCTCACTAAATATAATAATGGCCCAGATTCGAGTATTTTCACGATGGCTTTCTTTGATGTGTTGTCGAAATGGAATAGAACACAGAGTTGATCGTCCACCTTCCGATCTTTCATTAGGCGATTCAGTGCAGATATAAACGCGTCTGGTGAACAGTACAGGCCTGAGGGACACACCTTTATTATCACTCTACCATTGGGTGGGATGTATCTTAGCCATACTTCATTATCTAACACATTACAATAGTAGTTGGGGAATTGAATTTCGGCCAGACCCACTTCGAAATGTTGACTCACCTCAATAGTCTGTGGTTACTTGACGAAATAGTGACCTGGTGTGTTCTTGGGAAACATATTCGGCGAAGCATTACTCGGTAATGTCACGTAGAAGCTCATGTTTTAGGGTTTGGTAGCATGTAACCCAGCCAGCTGCTTAGAAGAGCGATCCACAACTTGCCCTCGACCGCTTTGACGTTGTCTCGAGACAGATTAAATAGTGATACGCCAATGACTGTGTATATAACGACCAGTTGACAGAAGAAGACAATATCTAGTCGCGGCACTCGCCGACCACACACACATGCACCAGACCGAATTTCTTTCCCCCTTTGGGATATTTTCTGAGTTAGTTTCCATGTTGGTTTCTTCCATTACCACTGTTTTTGACCTATTGGGTCATTACACTCGTGTCTCGGTTGTATCATTAGTTGCTATTGGCCAATGCAAAAATCATTGCTCGAGGCGGTCGTTGTGGGACATTGTCGGTACTATGGACACTAATTTCTGAAATTAGCAGTGAGCATAAGGTCACCATACAAGGGTTGTCATCCCACTGTGGAGTACTCAGACACGACAGCGCTGGTCGATTGGGTACGGAAGGAGTGGAATAAGATAAGTCTGGTCCACCCGTTACATACCACCAAAAGAAAATGAATGATGAAGTCAATCAGAAAGCCACAGTACTTGCTCAAGGTGACTACCGTGTTATGGACAGATTAGGACAAGTCATTATTCTGCAGAGAGAGAGAGAGAGAGAGAGAGAGAGAGAGAGAGAGAGAGAGAGAGAGAGAGAAAGAGAGGGGGAGGGCGGGAGAAAAAGAGCGACACGGGTGAGAGAGATAGACAGGGAGAGAGAGCAAGGGTGAGAGAGAGAAAGCGAGAGAGACAGAGAGAGCGAGAGAGGAGGGAGGGAAAGAGCGAAGCGGTTGAGCGAGATAGACAGGGGGAGAGAGGAATGGTGAGAGAGAGCGAGAGAGTTAGAGCGGGATAATAAGAGATCACATGATAGAGCGGTGAGAGAAGGACAGCGACAGTATAGAGACAGAGCGAGAGAGAGACAGAGAGAGACAGAGAGATATAGGCAGAGAGGGATAGAGAGAGAAAGACCACCTGAGAGAGTGGTGAAAGAGTTAGAGAGAGAGAGTGAGAGAGGAGGGAGAGAGAGAGAGAGCGAGAGCAAGTGAGCCAGCGCGGGAGAGAAAAAAGAAAGAAAATTAGAGATAGTGAGAAATAGATAGTGAGAGAGAGAGAGAGAGACATAGAGAGCTCTAGAGAGGTATAGAGAGAGATCGAGAGATCACCTGAGATAGTGGTGAGCGAGGACAGAGAGAGAGAGTGAGAGAGAGAGATAAAGCGAGAATAGAGGGAGATATCGAGGGTGCGAGAGAGAGAGAGAAAAAGTGAGACGAAGAGAGAGAGAGCGAGAGCACTTGAGAGAGAGAGATAAAACTAGGCAGAGAGAGATAGAGAGAGAGATAGTGGGAGGGAAAGAGGGAGGGAGACGTAGAGAGAGGGAGAGAGAGCGGGAACGCTTTGGCGAGAGAGACAGAGCTAGGACGAGAGATTGTGAGGGAAAGAGGGATGGAGACATAGAGAGAGTGAGAAAAGAGAGAGAGAGAGCTGGAGAATGAGCGGGAGTGCTTGCGAGAGAGATAGAGCTAGAAAGAGAGAGATAGAGAGAGAGAGCTGAAGGGAAAGAGGGAGCGAGACATAGAGAGAATGAGAGAAAAGAGAGCGGGAGAGCGAGCGGGAGCGCTTGGGCGAGAGAGATAGAGCTAGGAAGAGAGAGAGTGGGAGGGAAAGAGGGAGTGAGACATAGAGAGAGAATGAGAGAAAAGAGAGAGAGGGAGATAGAGATACCTAGAGCTGAATAGAGAGACAGAGAGCAGGAGAGAGCAAGGGTGAGAGAGAATATAGGGACAGAGAGAGTGAGAGAGATAGGGAGAGAGAGAGATAGTGAGAGAGAGAGAAAGGGAGGGAAAGAGGGAGGGAGAGCGGGAGCGCGTGGGAGAGAGAGATAAAGCTAGGAAGTGAGAGGTAGAGAGAGAGTGTGAGGGAAAGAGAGAGGAGACATAGAGATAGAGCTAGGAAGAAAGATTGGGAGGGAAAGAGGAATGGATACCTAGAGAGAGAAAAGAGAGAGATCGGGAGAGTGAGCGGGAGCGCTTGGGAGAGAGAGATAGAGCTAGGAAGAGAGAGAGAGATAGAGAGAGAGGGAGGGAAAGAGGGAGGGAGACATAGAGAGAATGAGAGAAAAGAGAGAGACAGGGAGAGAGATATACATAGAACTGGATAGAAAGACAGAGTGCGGGAGAGAGCAGGGGTGATAGAGATATAGAGGCAGAGAGAGTGAGAGAGAGATAGGGAGAGAGAGAAAGAGAGAGAGAGTCAGCTGGGGAGAGAAAAAGATAGAATGAAAGAAATAGTGAGAGAGAGATAGTGAGAGAAGAGAGAGGGGGGGAGACAGAGAGAGGGAGGGAAAGAAAGCGGGAGACATAGAGAGAGTGAGAGAGTGGTGAGCGAAGACAGAGAGCTAGAGAGAGAGAGAGAGAGAGAGAGAGAGAGAGAGAGAGAGAGAGAGAGAGAGAGAGAGAGAGAGAGAGATTTACAGCAAATAGAAAATACATATTTGTGCTGAATTTTATTTTAAACGGCTGACTTAACGTAACCAAGCTTAAACCCAAACTTTCCATCTCTTACCCGATTGAGCGCTGTATGCATAATAATACTCTTAACGGTCAGCTAGACCGCCTCAGTGGGCGTGTTTTATCTATCGGTTATCAGTACCCCTCTGGCCCTTGGCTATTGTCGTATCGGCCGGCTCGTGTTCGGTGAAGCGTTACTAGTTTGCGTGTTCGCGCAGGTAAACGGGCATTCAAGGGAAAGATTGTGTAAAAAGGGAACAATTCTGGTTTAGTCAAGGGACCGATTACTCTCCCCTTGTCATACTTTGATAATTAAGGGTATAACTTTGATGTTTAATAATATTACATATTTTAATGTATATCTCGGGAAGTTATATCTTAAATTAAATGAGATTCGTAGTTTTATATTGAAATTACTATTCTCCAATATACATACAAGAAATGTAGCCGCTTACTTATGTTTTAGGTTTAATTTTTTAATAAAATTATATGTGTATCTAGTAGTTTCTTAAACCAGATTTCCACCAAACGCTTAATGGATATACATGGATATGGAAACATGCCGAATTAGCATACTGAGCCGTGCAAAAGTTTATTCATCATCCAAATAGGCATCCTCGGGCTAGCTCGAGAGATGGCATAAATCAATTTCTGTCATATTTGATTTCGGTCTCCTCATCGATGTAGGGGATCTATATGACTGGAGATCGATCACCCACCTCTGCAGTGCCCTGGATCGGTTCTCGCCACCGGGGTGCCCCACCCGCGACGAGGTCCGGTTCGCGCGCCGACGTCCGGTTCGGTTCGCGTCGGTTCGGGTACGGGGGACCTGGGTAGGGGGACCTGGATAGGGGTGATCATGGACCGGAAATAGTCACCACGACAACCGGAAGTAGTCACCCAAGAAAATAACCGCCAAAATTCAAAAAAATGTGGTCTCCGAAGGATCCGGTTATTGATGTCAGAGCAAAGGATCATGACTTTTTATATAGTAAAAAATGACGTGATCAGAAGGATTAAGATCCTAAAATAATAAGTAAATTGCACATTGTATACTACTGACGAAGGCACTGTCTAAGTTTTGTTCCCGCTATGCGATGAAATAGATACACGATGATGATGTCGGCATGTTTTCTATGGGCTACCTTCACTTGTTAGAAGTGTCTAGTTCGTCGTGCGTCGAAGTACACTTGTTCCTGCAGCGAGGCGCTGTCGTCATTTGGAGGCGACAGGTTCGATCCCGGTTGGTAACTATTATAGCTTTCAAATTTTATGTTGTCTAGTGCGTCTTCTAATCTATATTTCCTTCTTCTTCTGTGAGTGCCAAATAATACTATGTGTGTCCATTTATGTAATCACTTGTTAGATGTATATAGAGTAACGTGAATCTGCATTTGAAATGGTAATTCTACCAATGGCAGTATAGCTCTAGTGATATTAGCTCATGAAGCCAGGACTACGCAAAGGGCGTTCCATAATGGCTGGTTGTAAGTATTCGAGCTCACATCCAACTACATGTGAGGTTCTGTACTCTTCGTTTTTCGGCAAAGATAGAATCCAAACAGTGTTTGTACGACTTGCATACAATGTAGATTGCCGTCACGGGTTTGCAGACAGAATCTGGATCTTGCAACCGCTTACAGGGATTTGAGTGTTACCAGTCCGGAGCTTTGCAGACGAAATGAGTGGTTTAATTATATCCACTCTTCTTTACCAGCTTTTGTTTTAAGCTGCACAGCGCAGGAATTCTCTTCTAAAGGCATTTTGTGGTAGGCAGGATCTACTGTCGAAACCATCTCGCTTCCGTAGATTTGATTGACAAATGCTAGAAATGCGGAACTGCAAAAGGAGGTAACTGAGATTTGCCTTTCCAGCTGTCGTGGGAAATTATAAGATGAGTTGTTTCCCTTTTCGAGTACCACTTGGGAATACTTTCTCCACACACAGTCTGGTCCCGCCTCTCTTGTGTTACCCTAATATTGTGTAGGCCGATGTTTCCCTTCGCAAAACTGTGCTTTCCTTCAGGGCCTTTAAGGTGAAAAAAAAAAAAAAAGCAACCGATATATATTTGACAGCAGATTTATTGCCATTGTAACAATCACACACAGAGAATATAGAAAATACAGGAATGGGGAAGGGGTGGCGTTTCCCCCCACCTTTACCTCTCTGTAAATTAAGCTGTCCCTATCCCGATTAGCGAGGGGGGGGGGGGGGGGTCTAGTTATTGCCTGTAACCTAGCCGTACGTTAGTCAGAAGTTTCGTGACTGTAAAATGTCCATCTAAGACACTACGACCATGACGAAACACTTCTCACATTACATTGGGAACACCCAAACATAGGAGAGAACACATATACTCTTGCGCCAGAATAATACATTAATTACCCACGGAATATGGATCCACCCTCTACCCATTTCCCTCTTGTAGCAAGGGGGGGGGGGGGGATTTCAAATATCTTCTGTTTATAGCATCAAACACTGCACGATTTAACTGAACATAAAATCATGGTCACTTAGGCAGTCACCACAAATTAGCCTTGCTGACACTGCTATGCAGAGCTGACACATCTTCAGAAGATGTTGGGAGTTCCTCTTTTCCCATATGAGATTATACTGATAGACAAAAAAAACATCACACCAATTTCCTCCTCCTACTCTTTAAACAGGTCACAACAGGATTCACACACGATATGTAGGGTTACATGTATAAATAACACAATTAATGCACCCTTGAGTACACAAGTGGTCACCAAATGTCTAGCAAAGACAGTTACCTGAATTTCGAGTATCTTGGTTCAGATATGAAATTAGAGTGAACAGATATGCTGCTTCACAATGCAGATGATAGTGGAAATATGTTTTCCCAAAAGATATTAGCATCATAGCAGGATAACAAGGTAAGCAAAGTACTTCGCAGGAGTCGCATAGACATTATTTCTGCAGAATCGAAATTCAAGCTATCTTTTTAAGAAGTAATTATGTAGTTATCAACTTCACCTAAATTTACATCAAATACATATATTCTATATATCATAAAATACAGGGTATCACATTAAAAAAGACTTATTAGCTTACCATAGCTTCAGAAGGCACAGTTAGGTAACAATCACTTCTTAACGAACTACATCTGACTTGATTGAGATTCAAAATTCAAGTGACAATTATTCACCTAGCCCCGGGTATTAGCCCCGCTAACGCTGATCTATTTTGAGCTACGTGATTCATTTCTCTTTGTTCGAGCGGTACGATGTGCGTCGCCTTTTAAGGTAATGATAAACAAACCCGCGTGAATCGGCATTTCTTAGAAATGCCCGCTGCACCGTTGTATGCAACTGTCTGCAAACTGTTAGAGAATGTCAGCCATGTTACACAGCCGGAAGGTCCGTATCATGGCAATAAACATAATCACCTAACTATCTAAATCCTAAGACAATGCCGCACCGCCTAGTATCCATTCGGATACCTCCTGTCTGTTGATCTCTCTATCATCTTGGCACTACTCGCCGAGTCCTGATTCACACATTCATCGCTAGCTGTTTGTTCTGCCTGAAAGGAGTGATGCTTTAATGATTTGGCTCTTCTACCAAGTGGTTCCCAGCTACCACTGCCATCTTTTGAAAGATCGTTAAGAATATCTTCTCCTTGGATAGTTGCATGCCACCCTCTGTACTGCCAGCCCAAGCTCAACTCCTTCTGTTGCTAAACTATCACTCTGTGACGTTTCTACCTTCACACGTCACACTTGGCGATTTTTTCTATCTATTGGTTTTAGATTAATTCTCCTATTCCTTATAACTTATCCATTACGTCATTCATTCTGAATCGCTAGTTGGCTACCATATATATATATATATATATATATATATATATATATATATATATATATATATTATATATATATATATATATATATTATATATATATATATATATATGCCGCCTCACTGGCCGAGTGGTTAGCAGCTTTCTCCGTTAACCAAGAATACTCTCGTGGTTTACGTGAGCGCATAAGAATTAGAAGTGGTTCGAGTCGCGCCAGTGACTTATGAGAGTATGGAGCCGGTCGCTCAGAAAGTCGTGGCATGCTGATGAGCGTAATGTAGCCTAGGAATCAACATACAGCTGAAAGATGCTGGTGTTGACCGCAATATCCTGAAACAGGATGGAAACGAGGAATATATATATATATATATATATATATATATATATATATATATATATATATATATATATATATATATATATATATATATATATATATATATTCTCTAATAATATATAATTCAGAACATATATTGTTCACAACTTATACATATTAACTTACACATATATTTCAGAGCATATATAAGCATTAGGGCAGCAGGGTAGGGGTATCCCATATCAAATGTGAAGTAAAGCGCCTCATTCCCTCCGCTAGCCTACGGACACCCTTGGAAAAGGTGAAGTACCCGTTTAAACCCCCTCCCCCATCCCCCATACAGATTAACATGAAGCCTTGTGAGAAGGTGGTGAATTGGACTTGGGAGCAGCCGACAGATAGTTGTTGGTTATGGTTTCTTGTCAGTGACTGTGGGCAGAGGATCTCTAACTAGAAACAATGGCTACGGTCATCCGATTAGTATGGTAACTGCAAGGAAGGAAGAATGGTAGACTTCCCTCCTTATTGATTCCCGGGAATAGGAGGCTCTTCAGACTTGATTGGTTTTTCCTCTAAGAGAGTAATCTGTAAATCTCAAACCTCCGCTGCCTTGCGGGTATACCCATTTGGGAAACGCTTCGGTGGTGAACCCTGAGGACAAATCCGGAGATGAAGTCCATAAAGCAGTTCCATGTTGTAAACAACATAGTTCTGGCAACTCCTGCGACTGCACCGATGCCAAGTTGCATTGACTGCTGCCTTCACCTTGGTCAACATCGACGACGTGGAGATGGGATACTTGCTGCTGGGCAACAACTGGTTCTCCGAATTCCGTTGTCCAGGCTTGAGGCCTAAAGAGGTCACTTGAGCACCGCGTAACAGTGGTGACACAACACGGAAATAAGTAGTTACCTGCTATAAAGTCTTAATACTCAACTGGCGTAGATCAAGGCGCCAGGGGTTGCTTCCAAAAGTGGGTGAGGTCAACGTATCTCACTAGACAGCTACCGCTCACCTAAGCTTGGGCAGCCCCTAGTCAATAAAGCACTGTCTCGCCACGGTTCAGCTGCCCCTGAGGGTAAGTGGAGCTTGGGGACAAAATCCCGACTAATGGACCGCAATTTATAACTTAGCAACAAAAAAAACAACAACCGGCTCTAAGGCTGGCAACATGGAAAGTAAGAACCACGACCCCAGGCATCTCATACGATCTAAACGAGATTGTCAATACCCGCAAAACTGTAGTGATAAACAATTAACTACTCAGACGAGGGATAGATATTGTCACCATGCAAGAGATTAGACTCCCATAATATGGAAACATCAAGGAGTGAGACTTCAGTCTCTACTGGCATGGCAAACAGTTTGGAGAGACCATGGAGCATGGAGTTGGCTTCGCTATAAGAAACACACTGCTTAATTCCATCATACCACCACGTAAAGGCACTGAAAGAATACTGAAGCTCAAACTCTAGACAGTGGCAGGCTCAGTTAGTATTATAAACGTTTAAGCCCCAACACTAACTGCAGCATCAGAATCTAACGATACGTTCTATGACGACTTTAGCAAAGTGGTCAGTGAAACACCACAGAAAATCTTTTTGTTTTTCCTGGGGGATTTTAACGCCTCGGTTGGCTCCGACCACAAGTCTTGGCTGTCATATCTAGTACAGTTTGGCGTTGGTAAGATCAATGACAGTGGATCTTGGAATTCTGCACTCTTAACAACTGTTATGGTGGGAAGTGTGTAGAAAGTCTTTTGGCTATATGGTTGTCCTATCCGTTTACTATGATTGTCTTTCTATGTAGAGAATCTGGCAGACGCACCTATCGCAAAATCAGGCTGAGTACATTCAGCAAAGACTTCTATGTGGGGGTTGTAATAAGCCTCACGTTTGGATTCCATCTCTTCTATGCTACTGAACTTGTTTTCGATCAGGAATGTAGACATCGCATCAGACACCGCTGAGATCAGCTTGTCCCTCAACATGATGTCTGTCAGCTTGTGGAAATCTTCCGAGACATTTCCCGATTTCAGCCATTTATCAAATAAAAATTTAGTCTCTGAGACAAAGTCGAGGAAGGTCTGGTTAGCATTTGGTCTTAAGGACATATATGCTGTTCGTAGACCCAACTGATCTAACCTGAAGTGGATGAGTACTCTCTGTTTCACGTAGCCGTATCTGACACGAAGATCTTCTGGAATGACTTCCACTATCTTCAAAGGTTCGAGTGCGAAATGATTATGAAAAAAGTATCGCCCATTCATCTATGGGAACCTTGTAGTTTTTCACCAATACTTCAAAATTCGTGAACAATGCTGAAATCAAGTCACAAGCTGTACAGTTTCTAACAATTCCCTGACATCTTTTTTGTGGAATGAAAAATTTTGGCAGCTAATTATTTATCGCTATTTCAGCATCTACGTCTTTTTCAAGTTGCTTTACTTTTAAATTTCCCGCAATCTCTTTATCTATTAAAATTTGTTCTGTTGCAAGTTTCTCTATACTGAAAGCAAATTTTCATTCCTTAAATGCTATCCCTCTTTCTGTAGTCTCTTTCTGTAATGCTAACACTCTTTCTTTAGTCTCTCTCTCTCTCTCTCTCTCTCTCTCTCTCTCTCTCTCTCTCTCTCTCTCTCTCTATAAGTAATCTCTCTTTCTCTTCTTGTAACTGTAGTGCTGATTTCTCTTTTTCTGCTTCTCTAGCTGCAACTCTTTCTTCTCATTGTTGTGCTTGAAAAGCACTAAGCAGAGTTTTCGCCCACTCTAGTAACTCTTTGCCTCACAAACCAATGTCTTTGCCCGTGACAATGAAGCCTTGTAATGAAGACATGATTGATCAACAGTACCTTTGCACAATACGATAATTAACTATTCAATCACTTATTGATTACGATTAACTTACACTTCTTAGTAACTTGCCTAAAGATAGAGTGACGATTGCTATGTTGAACTGCAAAGTATATGTGATTGTACGGAAGTCTCTGTGATGTTATATTGCCCAACTTGGGTTGCGATATGGTTCAGCAAGATGCACTCCACAAATAGTCACATTTAGTACTGAACGATAACAACGAAAACCCTATTAGAAATGTAATCTAATATTAACAAGACAGTCACTTTGATACTCCACATAAGTAACACTGATTACAGGAGAGTACAACACTTCACGAAGGATTAATTACGAGACAACGCTCTTGACGACAAATGATTACAATATCAACTAGTACAATTTCGGCTGTCGAAAGGGCAGAACTTAACTTGTTGTTAATAATAGAGATAGGAACACAAAGCATAGCCCTCCAACCAACCACACAGTTAACAATGAGATAGATAGATGGTGCGAAAGAAGAGTGAACATTGAGTACCACGATCTCGGACAACTGGACAGAACAGAAAAACAAATCATAAGGAAGCTACTTAACTGTCCTCCTTCCAGTCCGGTAGGTATTATAGATGCCTTCTCCCCTGAACGGGTTGATGTTTCGACTGACTGCAGGAAGTGATTGCTGAAAACCAGGAGTTCCTCCAGGAAGGTGCTGCGCTACCGTAAATCTGGGCAAACGCAACGTGGTATCCTATTGACAACTCCCTGGTTGAAAGGTATTCATCCACAAACTCTTGCCGGAGATGAGATTTGATGTGCTCTTTGTATTCACAATAGCGCCGGTTAGCCCCGGTATAGCGGTAGTGTTCTTTAATATTTCCGATTTAATTTGTTGATATTGACGGACAACAACAAAAAGTTGACTCGCAATCAGGGCATTTCAAAATTCATAACTTTGCTTGATCTGGAGTTTTCATTTGCTGTATCATCCATCTTGCTTATGAGCGGTGATAGTCGACAGTTCATTTTAATAATTTCTGAGGGTGTTGTTTGATGATGACGAAGTCACTTTCTCTTTCAATTCTCAATTCTTGGCTGATATTCATATGCCATTATAGCCTGTCCTATTTGTTTCAGTTAGGACCTCAAAGTGATCTGGATTTGAACTACCAGTGTTGTATGTAAGTATGTAGGCTATATTTGGGATCTCTGAGTAAGTCTCCACGATGTTACAGCATGTTCAAATAGCTGGAACAAGTCACCACGTTTTGTGTCACGTGCCTATTGTCGTGTGTCAATTATGCAGTGGCTCGTAACTGGTACTGCAGCACATTCTTGCTTGATTAGGAACAAAGGACACAAGACACCGTGTCAGGATGTTGATGACTTTATTAAATGAGTACACCAGCAACCCGCTGGCAGACAGCTTGCTTTACTCAATGTTCCGCTCACTCAGTTCCTGCACTGTGTTTGTCGGTGGGGATGACCCTTGTCTCGTCAACGATGGCGTGTATTCTTCGGTCCATGTTCCCCTAAAAGTTTTCACATCACATCAGACAGTCGGTATGTTCATACATTTACAAAAAGAGCTCAACTTACAGTTATTCGGAGAATATCCCCCTACCACACAATGTTACAACTCAAATGACTCTGAAATATGGTAACACACAATTAGGAACACACTGGCAAAACGCCCATACTGATAACTTCTTGAAGACTGCGACAAGAAGAATAACGTGTTCCCTATTTCCTTCATTTTCAGCATTTAGCGTAGCCAAATATCGTTCTTGTTACTTCTCCATTTCAATGCAGAATTACAGATATCGCTAACGTTCCTAATCGATGTTGAAAGCCTGCAACCTGAGTCCTGAGTGATCTCACAACTTCTCTGGGCCGCTAAGTAATCCGTGAGCACACATTTTTCCCGTGTGTTTTCACTTAGCCCGAGTTGTACACGCTGGACTCTCGAGTTGATTAGCGCTCATTTGCACAAAGTGCCTCAGGGTTAGACAACTCGATTTTGCCCCGACGATGTCATTAATTCCTTTGATCTAAGTGTCTCAGGGTTAGACAACTGTTGGTTTTTTTCTGTTATATTCTAATAGTGCCCTTTGACACATGGCAGCCAGCAATATCAATGTTAGGACGATTGAGTTCGGCGTCAATCACAGCCGTTTTTCTCACATCGTCACTAGTCATATCACTTGAAAATCCCGGACACACGGTTCTTATGTTCTAGGTTGCAAGCCGTAGCTTGGGGTTTCTATTTTCATTTCTCTTTAGTGCCTGGTGGATTGGTTTTACAGCTTACTATTCAGATATTGTTCTAGCGCCAAGCACCAATTTAAGCAGGCGGGGTAAGGCGGATCAGCACCTAACTGGACCGGGGATGCCCAGCTTGATGCAATCGATAGCTGATCAGAGACATCTGCAGGTGTCTCCCAACATCCGAGGCAACCCGTGGCGTTCCTGTCTACGCCAATTGACAAGGAAATGTAACCCGTAACTGCTACCTTGCGCTTTGATTCCGAGACCGGATAAGACCAGGGATAGAGTTATACCTCTCCATAGCACAAATCTGGAGCTGAAATGTAGAGACCATGTGTTGGCCGGACAGCATAATCCCTCTCTCGGCCTGTATAGTTCACTCCAGAGGAAAGGTAACACCAATACATACAGAACAAGACAAGTTGCAGAAGCTGCCAGATCATCAAAGCAATGCTCTAACTGTCCGCCTGTAGGAGCTTCGATCCTCGTCCAGTTGCCAACCAAGGATTGGAACCTGGTCTGCCTTGGTATGACATGTAGTATTTAGGTTGCATTTCCTCGCACCAGGATAAGGTATGCATTCTCCCTTTTGCGTTCCTCTGCCCGAAGCCTTTGGCACATTGTGGTGTGTCTGGTTTGAAACGCGTCAACCAACATTCTGAGCTATTAGAAAGCAGTTTGTGCTGTCTACAGTCATACGCTAGCTCAGTCATATTTGACTAATGCTTGACTAAAAGTACTTCATTTATTCATTAAGTAGCATAACAACCTTTCGGAAAACCTCGATCATAAGCAAGATGCCCCCTTCAGATAACCCATCTGGAGATTATCCGCCACATTCTGCACCCATCTTCTCTTTGGCTTTCCTCTTCCTCTCTTCCCAGGCACATACCCCTCCATGATTGTTCCCTACAAACTTTCGTGACGTTTCAAGTGACCAAAATATTTCAGTTGTCTTTGTTTTATCGTCTTTAATAGCCAACCTTCTTCAATATGCAGCTCTTAAAGTATGTATGTATTTGTTCTTTTCTTTATCGAAGATATTATTTAACCTCGTCTATAACATTTATGTTCAAAGGCATTTATGCGCTGTTCAGCTTGTTTAGTAAGTGTCCAGGTCTCACAGGCGTATGTTGCTATAGGAAAGATCTAAAAGTATTACAAGTTATTAAACAAAGTTGAGCACATACATAAACACACTACACACACAAACTATTACAAATTTGAGAGAGCAGCTAATCATTATCAGATTGTGAGTCTGACTAATGGACAAGAAATGTGGTGAAAGCCTTGCGAACGCAAATTGCAATCCCGCTAACCGCATTCGAAAGGCAGCTGACAGTGATGTGAATCAGACCACCTTGCGCTAGTAAATGGTATGAGTGTTGCTCATTCAAAGAGCAATGACAACTACTGAACGTTAACTTTTCAAGAAATAAGAAATTTTAACAACAAAAATACTGGGTTGACTGCCAGGTCCCGTAAAAGGATATGCAATTGACTTATCAATCGACAAAGTAAAGGACCTTTTAATACACTTGAATGCTCATTGCGAATATCTTGGCATAACCACATTGTATAGGGCAATCGCCATTCTGTAGATCATTTGGTCAGTATCACATAGGTCGCCTGTACTTCTCAAGTCATTTTTTACCCCTTATGATTGGCCAACCTAATTGTAAAAATTCCGCTTGGTTGTGAATTCTAAGCCATGACCTCATGGCCGACAGGCAAGAGTCTAGTAAAGTGTTTCCCAACCAATGAAACCTAATATCGTCGCTTTTGTATCGACAAGAGTTTTATTTGTTCCTTGAAGTTGTTTATTTAATATATTTAGTTTTTCAAAGATATAGGCTAAATAACTCACAAATGCCTTACCATCGACCGTCAACAGACTTTTCATTTCAGGTTTGTCGCGTAAAAAATCACCAAGAGTATCAAATAGTTCCATAAATCTTTTCAAGCAGTTCCCTTTCGAGGGCCATCTTACTTCACTGTGAAGTATAAGTCTCACATGGCCTTCATTTGTTCTGCACAAAATAACTCGAAGAGACGTTCACATTTGGCACTAGCTTTAATAGCATTGATACACTTTATAAATAAATTTAGTACTTCATTTACAACAGGAGAAATGTTTTTAGCTACCAGGTTTTCCCTGTGAATAACACAATGCACAAGAAGAATTTCTGGATTCTCATCTTTCATTAATTTTAAGCAACCATGTTCTTCCCCATCATATCAGGAGCACCATCTGCAGCACAAGATGTTATATTTTTCATTGGTATATTATTGACATACAAGTAATTATTTAGCTTACTATATATATATCTTTGGAGGTAATGGTGCTTTCTAATGATTTACAGAACAACATTTCTTCAGCAAAATCACCTTTATCAATATATCGTACGTAAGTTATAAGTACGGCCTCACTGTCTCTCAAAGTTTATTCTTTCATTTGCACCGTGAATTTTCTTATTTTCAGCTTTTCAACAAGTTGTATGTATTTCAATATCCTCACTCATTTCGCCTATTCTTCTGCTAACAGTATTTTTACTTAGTGGCATAGCTTTAACGTCTTTGTCATCTTTTTTTCCACAACCGTTTTAAGAAATGCTGATATTGATGGCTTGATTAAATTTTTCTCCTATAGTATGACTTTTCCCAGATTTAGCTATGAGTAATGAAATTTGATTACTAGCCTCAAGAGTACGATTTATAGTTGCATTATGAGCAGTAAATAGAGACTTTAATGTTACTCTTTTTTCAAAATATTTCTTTAAAATCTGAATAGTTAGTTAGTCGAGGTTCCAACTTCACGGCAACGGGTCGTCCCCAATATGCTCCATTCCTGTGCCAGTGAATAACACACACCATCCATCCATCATGTGCCATGCAGGTAAGCGTGGGCGGTCATGTTCTGCCATCTCACTCGATCAACAGAGTCGTGGATCAGTTCCGTGTTTCTGTCTCGACCATGCCACAAGGCCAAGCCATCCAGATACTTGTTTCTAGGTCTTCCCCTTGGTCTGTTCCCCTCGATCAGTTGTCACCAAGTTCTCCAAATAACACACACAATGCCTCTCAATGTCTAATGTCAAAAGTGGCACAGACAGGAGTCTCGGCAAGCCAACAGCCCGCACAGGTACACTGTGCACAATGCCGCCGCAAGAATGCCAACACAAAAGTCATCCACAAAAACCACAGTTCATCGTCGATGGAATCGGCAGTCACCAGAAAGACCTCATTGACCCGGGTTTTCTCACATGGCTCTGTCTCTATCCGCAGGGCGAGCCGCCGAAAGCGTCGCATAAGGCACGAATCACGTAGCTCCAGCGATGATGAGCATTATGTTTCGCCTTCAAATATGCCTCAAGACGACCTCGTTTCATTGATTCGTTGGTCAAGCATTGCTGGGATAAAAGACAAAACAGTGACTGTTCGTCGTGCATAGCGGGTATGAAACCAAATTGTAAATATTCCTCCGAATACTGACAAATTTGTTTCCTGCTTGCACCACTCATTTCACTATGGGCTGAAAGAAAGAAATATAAGATCAATTAAAAACTAAAAAAAATAATAAATAAATAAAACATGAACTGCAATAAACGTAGACTAAAAATACATATTTAAACATGTATGTCACCGCAAAAAAAACAAACAAAAATAAAACATACTTTTTCATTTGACATATTTTTTTCTGGAAAATGATGCATCTAAAACTTAAATTAATAATAAAAACAATTACCAATTGAATTTACATACCATTTATATATCACCTATATTTATACAATGTATAATATATGTTTTTTTTTAACAACGAAACTTTTACAACAGTTTAACGGACGCTTATTTCAAATTAACACCAACGGTGAATGCTGATCGATACTCGAAACACTGCAGCAGCTGAGATCCCGGCACTTTAGTATTTCGCGCCATTCAGAATAAATAGCGCGAAATGCTTAGTGTCGGCTCAGTATAACCAGTAGTTCAACTCTAACGTCTAACAATGAAATCACGGCTACTAACATGGCGGACAGAAGTTACTTACACTGGACGTTTTCCCAGCTCGAGTAGCGAATGAGAGTCGCCATACGGTTAACTTAAATTCTGGACGAGTCCATTTTCGAATTGGCCCCTTTATCATTCGAATTTGCCCCCACCCCCCAACTCCCTGGAGGCGTGGGC
>JACEFZ010011104.1:610000-633763 GCA_014155875.1 Cepaea nemoralis
ATGAGGACCTGCACAATGTATTAACATCTGTTCCCAAAGGAGACAAACTTATACTCCTTGGAGATTTCAATGCCAAGAGTAGGCACGGACACCACCTCTTGGAGTGGCATCATTGGAAAGCATGGAGTCGGAAATTGTAACAGCAATGGACTCCGCCTCCATCAGACATGTGCCGAACATGATCTCCTGATTACGAACACAATTTTCCGTCTCCCCATGAGAAATAGGACATCGTGGATGCACCCTCGCTCGAAACACTGGCACCTCATTGACTATGTCATCGTCAGTAGGAGTGACAGACAAGAGGTTCGAGTGACAAAATCCATGTGTGGTGCCGAATGTTGGACAGACCATCGTCTCATTGTCTCGAAAATGAACATCCACATCAGGCCACCACGGCGTCCTCAAGGGGCGAAAATGCAAACAAAGCTAAATGTCACCCACCTAAACAGCAAGAAAATGCAGCAGTCGTTAGAAAATATGCTGGAAGACAGCCTAAAGCCCAATGCTGAAGCTAAACAGGATACAGAAACAGAATGGAGAGCCCTAAAGGACACAATTTACAACACTGCTATGGAAATCCTGGGTCCAGCCCCCCGAAAGCATAAAGACTGGATTGATGAAAATTACGAAGGCATCAACCAATTGCTGGCCGAGAAACATATTCTCCTCAAGGCACATTTGAATGACCCAAAGTCAACATTAAAAAAAAGATGCTTTCAAGAACATTCAGAGAGTAGTGCAGCAGAAACTTCGGCACATGCGGGACTCCTGGCTGAGCAGCAAAGCTGATGAAATTCAGGGCTTTGCTGACAGACATGATATGAAAAACTTCTACGACTCACTGAAAGCGGTCTATGATCCTTCATCACCAGGCATAGTTCCCCTCCTCAGTGCAGATGGGGGAACATTGGTCACCGATAAGAAAGAAATCCTCCAACGCTGAGCAGAGCATTTCAGCAAAATCTTAAATGCAACTTCCTTCTTCGATGATGAAACCATCAACTGCCTTCCTCAAGTTCCGACCAACGAGACACTTGATGACCTGCCAACCATAGTGGAAATAAACAAAGCCATCCAGCAACTCTCCAGCGGCAAGGCACCTGGTCCTGACTCCATCCCAGCAGAGATATACAAGGCAGGTGGGCCGGTCCTAACAGAGCAGCTTCACCAAGTCTTCACAAACATATGGATGAACGAGACCATGCCACAAGATTTTAAGGACGCGTCAATAGTCCACCTTTACAAACGTAAAGGAAACCGCCAATCCTGTGACAACCACCGAGGCTTCATATCCTTGCTTTCAATTGCAGGGAAGATACTCGCCAGAATTCTTCTCAATCGCCTCACAGCCCATCTCGATCAAGGTCTTCTTCCTGAGAGTCAATGTGGCTTCAGAAAAGAACGTGGAACTATTGACATGATTTTCGCTGCAAGGCAGCTGCAAGAGAAATGTCAGGAACAGAACTGCGAAATGTTCTCCACTTTCATTGACCTTACCAAGGCTTTTGATACAGTCAGCAGAGAAGGACTGTGGAAGATTATGGCAAAATATGGCTGTCCACGAAAGTTTGTCCAAATAGTGCGGCTATTTCATGACGGCATGCAGGCAAGAGTACAGGAAAATGGTGAACTGTCTGAACCCTTTCCTGTCACCAATGGAGTGAAGCAAGGATGTGTCCTGGCACCAACACTGTTCAGCCTCATGTTTTCAGCCATGTTGATGAATGCCTTCGAGAACGACGACATTGGAATAGACATCAACTACCGTATGGATGGAAAGTTATTCAATCTCAGAAGGCTGAAAGCTAAAACCAAAATTAACAGCGGCACCGTCAGAGAGCTCCTGTTTGCTGATGATTGCGCTCTATACGCCAACTCAGAGGCGGACATGCAACATAATGTTTCAGCTTTCTCACATGCCTGTGCCAACTTTGGGCTCAATATCAACTTGGAGAAGACTGTAGTTATGTACCAGCCAGCTCCAGGGAATAATCACACTGTGCCGAATATCAAAGTGAATGATCATAGACTAAGTGTTGTGGACAAATTCACCTATCTTGGCAGCATCGTGTCACAAGCTGCCACAATCGATGACGAAGTGAATGCAAGAATCTCCAAGGCCAGTGCAGCCTTTGGCAGACTGTACAAGAATGTATGGGACAGAACTGGAATAAGCCTGCAAACAAAGCTAAAAGTCTACAAAGCAGTTGTATTATCCACACTGCTATATGCTTGTGAAACCTGGACTGTTTATCAGCGACACGCTAGGAAATTAAACCACTTCCACACAGTCTGCCTAAGGAAGCTACTGAAGATTAAATGGCAAGACAAGATTCCAGACACTGAAGTCCTAGAAAGAGCATCCATGCCCAGTATCCACACTCTACTGATGAAGAATCAGATTCGCTGGGCTGGTCACTTGACTCGCATGCCAGATCACAGGCTCCCTAAACGAATATTTTACAGCGAACTGCGTTGTGGTAAACGCTCCCAAGGTGGCCAGAGGAAACGTTTTAAAGACACTCTGAAAATTTCACTGAATGCTTTTGGAATTCATCATGACACATGGGAGGCTGCAGCCAGAGACCGAAATTCGTGGCGTGCATCATTGCGCAAATGTGCAGTCATATGTGAGGCAACCAGGACTGCAAGAGCTGTGAAGAAAAGGCAGGACAGAAAAACCACTGCAGGAAATCCTCCTCCAGAGACGTCAAGCATTCTTTGCCCACATTGTCAAAGAACATTTCGAGCCAAAATAGGCCTTATCAGCCATCTTAGAACCCACGGCTCCACCCTTCAACCCCACTGGATGAAATAAATGGTCATCATCATTCTTGATGGACAAACAACAGAATGAGGAAGAGGAGGAGAGGAGAAGGAAGAGAATGAGGGTTAAAGGAGGAGGATAAGGATGAGAAAGAGGAGGAGGAAAAGGAGGGGAAAGAGGAGAAGGATAACATAAAGATGGAGGAGGAGAAGAAAGAGGAGGAGAAGGAGGAGGAGGTCAGAAGGAGGTGAAGGAGGAGGAGAAAGCAGAGGAAAAGGAGATGAAGCAGTAGGAGGAGGAGAAGGAGAAGGAAGAGAAGGAGAAGGAGGAGGCGAAATAGAAGGAGGAGACGGAGGAGAAGGAGTAAGAGAAGGAGAAGTAGAAGGAGGATGATAAGGAGGGGAGAAGGAGGAAGAGGAGAAGGAGAAGGAGGAAGAGGAGAAGGAGGAGAAGAAGAAGAAGGAGGAGGAGAAAGAGAAGGAGAAGGAGGTGGATGAGAAAGAGGAAGAGAAGGAGGATGAGAAAGAGGATGAGGAGGAGAAGGAGAAAAGAGGTAGGGGGAGAAGTAGGAGGAGAAGGAGCAGTGGGTGTGTTTCCCACCACACCTTCATGTCATGGGGAAAATCTTCCAACAAATACTCTCTATTTTAAATTATTGTTTGGAAGATTGTCACTCGAAGCATGCCAGACTTCATCTTTTTCATATATTTGAGTATTTAAATATTGAGAACATCCCACTACTGGCAACGCTGATTGTACTCTGCTATGAACCTAAGGCCTATCCACGTCAATATGGAAGCACTATACTCGAGTTTCGCTCTCGTTTGAGCTCGTCAGTAGTGTATATCCTTGACCGGATCCGGAAACAAGCCCCGGATCACTGGCGTGTGAAGCGGGTGTGTAACCACGCGGCACACGCTGGGCACGCCAAACTATCATAACAGAATATCACAACGTCACCCATTGTAGGCTATGCTCAAGATTGCCCAATCGCCGCGACTGACGTCCGTCAATCAATGTGGACCCAAACGATCAGGACTTCTCACTGGCAAGGAATACCAGGTCTCCTAAAATCCAGTGAGCAATAATCAAATTGACCGTTTGATTGGTTTCGGGAAATTTCGGGGATTGTTTCCCTTTACAAGCCCTTTACTTCCTGGACACTCTCTGTGGGTGGGCCTGTCCAGGTCTTGATTCCTGGGTGTATTTTCCCTGCCGTGCGTTCGAGACGTCCTTGGGTTGTCTTGCGTTGTTCTGAATTCCATACCTGCGAAATGACTGCTCCCAAGCCCCCCCCCCCCCTTCCCCCCTCTCCATTTTGCATCCGGTGCTCCGTGCCCTCACACACATCCTCTCATCTGTGGCCGTGTGAGGTCTGCTTCTTCCCTGGTCATTGCCTATATAGCAGACACTTTGATATGCACCTGCGTTCGTCTTTGTTGCCATGTTCCTTCTTCGTTCTGCGGTCATGGCACTGCAATCTGGAAAGCGGCACTTTCTCTTGTTCCAGGACCCGTCTCTTGGATTTTGCTGCGGAGTGCGGCCACTATAGCATGGAGGTTGAACTTAGGCCGACATTTACTTGTGGCGATTTGCCCCACTGAGCAGTCCCGTTCTCAGATTCACTACCCCCGCTCGGAGGGAAGGCTATATAGTCGAAACGAGACAGTACAAATTCTAGTACTTAGTTGAGACGAAGGTATAATAGAATGTTTTAAATCTACTTATGAAGCCTATTCCCAGTAAGTGGTAGAGGACAAAAAAAAGAAGAGGAATGCATTAAATTTTAAGATTCTATTAACTAGATAATAGCTATTCGTACCTTGCTATCTACGTTGGATATATTATCATAGCTGAACCATTGATCATCGTTGACATAGTACTGCGTATGTTGAGTCTCCAAAACTACCACTCTTGTTGAATCTTCGAACATCTTACACATCTATTTGGTTTTGGAGAGAAAGAAATCGGGTTAGTCCAAAAATGACCTAAATTACCGTTGTGAACACATAAAGGCATATTAAAGGTAAACGGCGCCACACACAGGGCATCGAGGCTTTATAGGTATGCAATCCAAGGAATATATTGTTTAGACCAACAGGTACTCGAAGTGTAATGTGGTATGTATTAATCATCAAATTCCATGCCAATAAGCTTGGATGGCAATGTTTCACCATCTTTCACCATCACCAGAGTCATGGACAATTACCTCGACCATGCAAAGACGTCAATCCATCCAAGTATTGACTTCTCTGCCTTCCCCTGGTTCTTTTCCGTTCAGTCTTGCCAGTTTATAATTTTTTTTTATAATCAGTTTATGGTGTTCACTTGCATCTTGCAGGATTTGCTCATTGATTTATCTGTCTGTCCATGGCATTATTTGCATATTACGTCTATTACATCAGTGATTTGTCTGATACGCAAGCTACGATTCGTTCGTGGGTTGTTAATGCGCTTGGAAGCTTTAAAGACTTAACCACTGGTGTTAGGGTCGTCTGTGCCCCGAAAAGGTTTTTTTTGACATATATGGGGTTGAATTTTGAATACAGACTTCTTACCACGTATCCTGATTAATAATGGTACACACACTTAATCCAGTCCGCCCCTCTCTCCAGATATCTCCAACATAGATGTTTCCCCTTTGACCGACGACATAATTACATGACATTACATGTCCACCAATGTGAACGCATTGTAGAGACTTGGGGTGGTTTAAGTGCTAGCGATGTAATTGGCTAGTTTAAGCTATCACTGACGTTCGGTTTACCATAGTATTGAATTAAAATAGAATTAGCATTTATAAACAACACAGCACAAATAGCAACAACAAAACAACTTCAGTAGTTGAACGGCATCATTGTGATCACAATCATATAAAGTTCCATTGTTTACGAATAAAGATACCAATAAATATAATTGAGAAGGATGATATAACAATAAATATAATTGAAAAGAAAGATATTGCATAAACATGTCCTTTCCGTAAGCGACAAATTGGCAGATTGATGCTAAAGAAGGAGTAGGAGGAGGAGGAGAAACAATCTATATGATCAACAAAAATGTGGGGGAAAAAACACGAAGAAAAAGACATTTTGACGGCTCTAATTATTTCTCAAGAAGATTGTCTGACCTCCCCTTATTTACCTTAAGGAAAGTCTTTCACCGCCCCATATTTAATACAAGAAGAATATTTTACTTCACCATATTTACCTCACGAAGAATGGTAGAAAGCACCAGATTTACGTCAAGAAGAATGTTTGACCGCCCCATATTTTTTTCAAGAAGAATGTTTGACCTCCCCATATTTACCTAAAAAAGAATGCTTGACCTCCCCATATTTACCTCAAGAAGAATGTTTTAACGCACCATATTTATATAAAGAAGAATGGTTGACCGCCCCATATTTACTTTAAGAAGAATGTTTGTAGGACTCCATATTTACCTCAAAATATCCTAAAATGCCTTTAGTCTTAGTATAAGGCCCAGCTTTCCCATCGTCGATTGCAATATTTCCAATGATATTGTACGAACCATGTTTAAGTGTAAATGAGCGAGCGTAAGTGGGTATCCCTATATTGATTTTATCCTTGTCAACACCGAGAGATACGTAGTATTCAGCAACCCACTTCTGGAATGAGAGGAGTTAAAGAATGTAATAATACTTTAAGAATACCGTTAGATTACAATAATGCAACACATTGCTTAAAGCATACCAGATAGGCGTATCAATAGTTTCATACACTCTCGTACATAAAGAAAAAAACACACACACTAAATTACAAGCAAACAAACAATCAACAATCACACACAAAAAACACACACAAATATATATATATATATATATATATATATATATATATATATATATATATATATATATATATATATATATATATATATATACGAGGAGACGGAGCACGTATGGGAATGCCCCGAGTGCAGTGATGTCGGTTCTTAACTCAACTCAACTCAACATATGGTTTTAGTCTATTTAGTAATACCGCTGATAGTATCTTATAGCTTGTGAATAGGAGAGATATTCCTCTATAATTTTCACATTGGAACTTGTTTCCTTTTTTAAAGATTGGTATCAATAATGACTCTTTCCAGTCATGGGGTATTTCTTCTGTCCTCCAGATGTTTATTATTAGTTCGTATAGCTTTAGATGTAATGCGTGGCCGCCTGCTTTTATAAATTCAGCAGCAATTCCATCAGCCCCAGTTGCTTTATTGTTTTTAAGTCGTGTTATTACATATAGGATTACTTCAAAAGTATGTTCTTCAGTTTGTGGTTCACACGTTAGAACCGCTTCCTGTGGATATGCGAATATATATATATATATATATATATATATATAATATATATATATATATATATATATATATATATATATATATATATATATATATATTAGCTGACCCGGCCCGGCTTCGCCCAGACCTGGTGGGGAGCATCTCATTTAATTCATATAAGTAGTCATATAAGTTCTCGTTCCCGTTACCGACAATCTGTCTGTCTGTCTGTCTGTCTGTCTGTCTGACCCGGCCGGCTTCGCCCAGACCATGAGGGGGAGCATCTCATTTAATTCATATAAGTAGTCATATAAGTTCCCGTTCCCTACTATCTATCTGTCTGTCTGTCTGACCCGGCCCGGCATCGCCCAACTCCTGGTGGGGAGCATCTCATTTAATTCATATAAGTAGTCATATAAGTCCCCGTTCCCGTTACCGACAATCTGTCTGTCTGTCTGTCTATCTGTCTGTCTGTCTGACCCGGCCCAGCCCATGGTGGAGAGCATCTCATTTAAATCATATAAATAGTCATATAAGATCCCGTTCCCGACTATCTGTCTGTCTGTCTGTCTTGGGTAAATGGAGGAGGGAGGAGGAAGAGGGAGGTAGAGGAGGGAAGAGGAGGGAGGAGGAGACAGGAGACAGGAGGAAAAGGGAGGAATAGGAGGGAGGAGGAGGGATTAGGAAAGGGATGGAGGAGTAGGGTGGAGGAGGAGGGGGAAGAGGAGGGAGGAGGAGGGGGAGGAGGAGGGAGGAGGAAGAGGGAGAAGGAGGGAGGAGGAGAACGCAGGAGGAGGAGGGAGGAGGAGGAGAGGGAGGAGGAGGGAGAAGGAGGAGAGAGGAGGAGGGAGGAGGAGAACGCAAGAGGAGGAGGAGAGGGAGGAGGAGGGAAAGGGAGGAGGAGGAGAGAGTGGGAGGAGGGAGGAGGCGGAGGGAGAAGGAAGAGGGAGGAAGAGGGAGGAGGAAGAGGGAGAAGGAGGAGGTAGGAGAAGGAGGGAAGAGGATGAGGGGGAGGAGGAGGAAGAGAGAGGAGGAGGAATGTAAAGGGAGGAGGAGGGAGGAGGTAGAGGGAGGAGGAGGAGGGAGGAGGAGAGAGGAGGAGAAGGGAGGAGGAGGATGGATGAGGAGGAGGGAGGAGGAGGAAGAGGGAGGAGGAGGAATGTGAAGGGAGGAGGAGGTAGAGGGAGGAGGAGGAGGGAGGAGGAGAATGGAGGAGGAGGGAAGAGGAGGAGAGGGAGGAGGAGGGGGAAAACGAGGGAGGAAGAAGGAGGAGGGAGGATGTGGGGGAGGAGGGAGAAGTAGGAGGGGGAGGAGGAGAAGGGAGGAGAAGGGAGCAGGGCGAAGGAGGAAAGAAGAGGAGGGCGAGGAGGTAGGAGGAGAAAGGAGGAGGAGGAAGAGGGAGGAGAAGGGTGGAGGAAGAGAGTGGAGGAGAGAGGAAGAGATAGGCGGAGAGAGGAGGAGGAGGGAGTAGGAGGAGTAGGGAGGAATAGGAGGGAGGAGGAGGGAGGAGGAGGGATTAAGAGAAGGAAGGGGGAAAGGGGAGAAGGAGGAGGGAGGAGGAGGGAGGAGGAGGAGGGAGGAGGGTGAAGGAGGAGGAGGAGGAGGAAGAGTTAGGGGGAGGAGGAGGGAAAGGGAGGAGGGAGAGGGAGGAGGAGGGAGGAGGTGGAGGGAGAAGGAAGACGGAGGAAGAGGTAGAAGGAGGAGGTAGAAGGAGGAGGGAGGAAGAGGTAGAAGGAGGAGGGAGAAGAAGGAGGAGGAGGGAGGAGGGTGAAGGAGGAGGAGGGAGGAGGGTGAAGGAGGAAGAGGAGGAAGAGGGAGGGGGAGAAGGAGGGAGAAGGAGGAGGAGGGAGAGGCAGGAGGAGGGAGGAGGTGGAGGGAGAAGGAAGAGGTAGAAGGAGGAGGGAAAAGGAGGAGGGAGGAAGAGGTAGAAGAAGGAGGGAGAAGGAGGAGGAGGAATGATGAGGAGGGAGGAGGAGGAAGAGGGATGTGGAGGAAGGAGGAGGGAGGAGGAGGGAGGAGGTAGAGGGAGGAGGTAGAGGGAGGAAAAGGGAGGAGGGAGGAGGAGAGAGGAGGAGGAGAAGGGAGGAGGAGAGGGAGGAGGAGGGAGAGGGAGGAGGAGGAGAGAGTAGGAGGAGGGAGGAGGCGGAGGGAGCAGGAAGAGGGAGGAGGAAGCGGGAGAAGGAGGACGGAGGAGAAGGAGGAGGGAGGAGGAAGAGGGAGGAGGATGGAGAAGGAGGGAGTAGGAGAACGCAGGAGGAGGAGGAGAGGGAGGAGGAGGGAAAGGGAGGAGGAGGGAGGAGGAGAGAGTGGAAAGAGGGAGGAGGTGGAGGGTGAAGGAAGAGGGATGAAGAGGGAGGAGAAAGAGGGAGAAGGAGGAGGAGGGAGGTGGTAGAGGGAGGAGGAGGGGGAGGTAGAGGGAGGAGGAGGAATGTGAAGGGAGGAGGAGGAATGTGAAGGGAGGAGGAGGGAGGAGGTAGAGGGAGGAGGAGGAATGCGAAGGGAGGAGGAGGGAGGAGGTAGAGGGAGGAGGAGGGAGGAGGAGAGAGGAGGAAGAGAGAGGATGAGGAGGGGGAGGAGGAGGGATGAGGAGGAGGGAGGAGGAGGAATGTGAAGGGAGGAGGAGGAGGGAGGAGGAGAATGGAGGAGGAGGGATGAGGAGGACAAGGGAGGAGGAGGAAGGAGGAGGGGGAGGAGGAGGAGGGAGGAAGAAGGAGGAGGGAGGAGGATGGATGACGGGGAGGAGGGAGGGGGATTAGGAGAAAGGAGGAGAAGGGAGGAGGAGGGCGAAGGAGGAAGGAAGAGGAGGGCGAGGAGGTAGGAGGAGGGAGAAGGAGGAGGAAGAGGCAGGAGGAACGAGGAGGAAGAGAGTGGAGGAGGGAGGAGGAAGGAGGAAGAGATAGGCGGAGAGAGGAGGAGGAGGGAGGAAGAGGAGTAGGGAGGAATCGGAGGGAGGAGGAGGGATTAAGAGAAGGAGGGGGGAAAGGGGAGAAGGAGGGGGGAGGAGGAAGGAGGAGAGGAGGATAAGGGATGAGGAGGGAGGAGGAAGGAGGAGGAGGAGGGAGGAGGAGGGAGGAGGAGGGAGGAGGGTGAAGGAGGAGGAGGAGGGAGGAGGGTGAAGGAGGAGAAGGAGGAGGAGGGAGGGGGAGGAGGAGGGAGAAGGAGGAGGAGGGAGGAGGTGAACGCAGGTGGGGGAGGAGGAGGAGGGAGAGGGAGGAGGAGGGAGGAGGTTGAGGGAGAAGGAGGAGGGAGGAAGAGATAGAAGGAGGAGGGAGAAGGAGGAGGGGGAGGAGGGGGAGGAGGCATGATGAGGAGGGAGGAGGAGGAAGAGGGATGTGGAGGAAGGAGGAGGAGGGAGGAGGAGGTAGGAGGGAGAGGGAGGAGGTAGAGGGAGGAAAAGGGAGGAGATAGGAGGAGGGAGGAGAAGGGAGTAGGAGGGATGAGGATAAGGGAGGAGGAGAGGGAGGAGGAGGGAGAAGGGAGGGGGAGAAGGGAGAGGGAGGAAGGGGAGGAGGTAGAGGGAGGAGGAGGGAGGAGGTAGAGGAGGAGGAGGGAGGAGCGGAGGGAGTAGGAGGGAGGAGGATGGAGGAGGGGAGAGGAAGAGGGAGAAGGAAGAGGGAGAAGGAGGAGGGAGACGGAGGAGGGGGAGGAGGTAGACGGAGGAGGAAGAGGAGGGTGGAGGGAGGAGGTAGAGGCAGGAGGAGGGGAGGAGGTAGAGGCAGGAGGAGGAGAGTTCGCGATTCCGAATTCATACTCGTCTAGGTTCTGTGATTTCGGTCCTTCCATTGATTGGTCTTCCCTTCTACACGACTGTAGATAACTTCCTTACACATAAAAAGATGAATTGTTATTGATATTGCCGTGGCATGGAGGCATATATATCAGCAGCAGAGTTGAACGCCTACGCCAGCCGGCACGGCACTTGATGATGATGATGATTGCCGTGTGACGATTCTGTGTAGTCACGTCATTTTCTTCCCTTTTCCTAGCGTTTTGGTTCGGGGATTCTTTCATCATCATCATCATCATATATTTACGTACGTATTTTGGGAATGGGAGGAGGGAGGAGGAGGAAGAGGGATGTGGAGGAAGGAGGAGGAGGGAGGAGGAGGGAGGAGGTAGAGGGAGGAGGTAGAGGGAGGAAAAGGGAGGAGGGAGGAGGAGAGAGGAGGAGGAGGGATGAGGAGAAGGGAGTATGAGGGATGAGGAGAAGGGAGGAGGAGAGGGAGGAGGAGGGAGAGGGAGTAGGAGGAGAGAGTAGGAGGAGGGAGGAGGCGGAGGGAGCAGGAAGAGGGAAGAGGAAGAGGGAGAAGGAGGACGGAGGAGAAGGAGGAGGGAGGAAAAAGAGGGAGGAGGATGGAGAAGGAGGGAGTAGGAGAACGCAGGAGGAGGAGGAGAGGGAGGAGGAGGGAAAGGGAGGAGGAGGGAGGAGGAGAGAGTGGAAAGAGGGAGGAGGTGGAGGGTGAAGGAAGAGGGATGAAGAGGGAGGAGGAAGAGGGAGAAGGAGGAGGTAGGAGAAGGAGGGAAGAGGATGAGGGGGAGGAGGAGGAAGAGGGAGGAGGAGGAATGTAAAGGGAGGAGGAGGGAGGAGGTAGAGGGAGGAGGAGGAGGGAGGAGGAGAGAGGAGGAGAAGGGAGGAGGAGGATGGATGAGGAGGAGGGAGGAGGAGGAAGAGGGAGGAGGAGGAATGTGAAGGGAGGAGGAGGTAGAGGGAGGAGGAGGAGGGAGGAGGAGAATGGAGGAGGAGGGAAGAGGAGGAGAGGGAGGAGGAGGGGGAAAACGAGGGAGGAAGAAGGAGGAGGGAGGATGTGGGGGAGGAGGGAGAAGTAGGAGGGGGAGGAGGAGAAGGGAGGAGAAGGGAGGAGGGCGAAGGAGGAAAGAAGAGGAGGGCGAGGAGGTAGGAGGAGAAAGGAGGAGGAGGAAGAGGGAGGAGAAGGGTGGAGGAAGAGAGTGGAGGAGAGAGGAAGAGATAGGCGGAGAGAGGAGGAGGAGGGAGTAGGAGGAGTAGGGAGGAATAGGAGGGAGGAGGAGTGAGGAGGAGGGATTAAGAGAAGGAGGGGGGAAAGGGGAGAAGGAGGAGGGAGGAGGAGGAGGGAGGAGGAGGAGGGAGGAGGGTGAAGGAGGAGGAGGAGGAGGAAGAGGAGGGGGAGGAGGAGGAAAGGGAGGAGGGAGAGGGAGGAGGAGGGAGGAGGTGTAGGGAGAAGGAAGACGGAGGAAGAGGTAGAAGGAGGAGGTAGAAGGAGGAGGGAGGAAGAGGTAGAAGGAGGAGGGAAAAGGAGGAGGAGGAGGGAGGAGGGTGAAGGAGGAGGAGGGAGGAGGGTGAAGGAGGAAGAGGAGGAAGAGGGAGGGGGAGAAGGAGGGAGAAGGAGGAGGAGGGAGAGGCAGGAGGAGGGAGGAGGTGGAGGGAGAAGGAAGAGGTAGAAGGAGGAGGGAGAAGGAGGAGGGAGGAAGAGGTAGAAGAAGGAGGGAGAAGGAGGAGGAGGAATGATGAGGAGGGAGGAGGAGGAAGAGGGATGTGGAGGAAGGAGGAGGGAGGAGGAGGGAGGAGGTAGAGGGAGGAGGTAGAGGGAGGAAAAGGGAGGAGGGAGGAGGAGAGAGGAGGTGGAGGAGGAGGGATGAGGAGAAGGGAGTAGGAGGGATGAGGAGAAGGGAGGAGGAGAGGGAGGAGGAGGGAGAGGGAGGAGGAGGAGAGAGTAGGAGGAGGGAGGAGGCGGAGGGAGCAGGAAGAGGGAGGAGGAAGCGGGAGAAGGAGGGACGGTGGAGAAGGAGGAGGGAGGAGGAAGAGGGAGGAGGATGGAGAAGGAGGGAGTAGGAGAACGCAGGAGGAGGAGGAGAGGGAGGAGGAGGGAAAGGGAGGAGGAGGGAGGAGGAGAGAGTGGAAAGAGGGAGGAGGTGGAGGGTGAAGGAAGAGGGATGAAGAGGGAGGAGAAAGAGGGAGAAGGAGGAGGAGGGAGGTGGTAGAGGGAGGAGGAGGGAGGAGGTAAAGGGAGGAGGAGGAATGTGAAGGGAGGAGGAGGAATGTGAAGGGAGGAGGAGGGAGGAGGTAGAGGGAGGAGGAGGAATGCGAAGGGAGGAGGAGGGAGGAGGTAGAGGGAGGAGGAGAAGGAGGGAGGAGGAGAGAGGAGGAAGAGAGAGGAGGAGGAGGAATGTGAAGGGAGGAGGAGGAGGGAGGAGGAGAATGGAGGAGGAGGGATGAGGAGGACAGGGAGGAGGAGGAAGGAGGAGGGGGAGGAGGAGGAGGGAGGAAGAAGGAGGAGGGAGGAGGATGGATGACGGGGAGGAGGGAGGGGGAGGAGGAGGAAAGGAGGAGAAGGGAGGAGGAGGGCGAAGGAGGAAGGAAGAGGAGGGCGAGGAGGTAGGAGGAGGGAGAAGGAGGAGGAAGAGGCAGGAGGAACGAGGAGGAAGAGAGTGGAGGAGGGAGGAGGAAGGAGGAAGAGATAGGCGGAGAGAGGAGGAGGAGGGAGGAAGAGGAGTAGGGAGGAATCGGAGGGAGGAGGAGGGATTAAGAGAAGGAGGGGGGAAAGGGGAGAAGGAGGGGGGAGGAGGAAGGAGGAGAGGAGGATAAGGGATGAGGAGCGAGGAGGAAGGAGGAGGAGGAGGGAGGAGGAGGGAGGAGGAGGAGGAGGGAGGAGGGTGAAGGAGGAGGAGGAGGGAGGAGGGTGAAGGAGGAGAAGGAGGAGGAGGGAGGGGGAGGAGGAGGGAGAAGGAGGAGGAGGGAGGAGGTGAACGCAGGTGGGGGAGGAGGAGGAGGGAGAGGGAGGAGGAGGGAGGAGGTTGAGGGAGAAGGAGGAGGGAGGAAGAGATAGAAGGAGGAGGGAGAAGGAGGAGGGGGAGGAGGGGGAGGAGGAATGATGAGGAGGGAGGAGGAGGAAGAGGGATGTGGAGGAAGGAGGAGGAGGGAGGAGGAGGGAGGAGGGAGGAGGTAGAGGGAGGAAAAGGGAGGAGATAGGAGGAGGGAGGAGGAGAAGGGAGTAGGAGGGATGAGGATAAGGGAGGAGGAGAGGGAGGAGGAGGGAGAAGGGAGGGGGAGAAGGGAGAGGGAGGAAGGGGAGGAGGTAGAGGGAGGAGGAGGGAGGAGGTAGAGGGAGGAGGAGGGAGGAGGCGGAGGGAGTAGGAGGGAGGAGGATGGAGGAGGGGAGAGGAAGAGGGAGAAGGAAGAGGGAGAAGGAGGAGGGAGACGGAGGAGGGGGAGGAGGTAGACGGAGGAGGAAGAGGAGGGTGGAGGGAGGAGGTAGAGGCAGGAGGAGGGGAGGAGGTAGAGGCAGGAGGAGGGAGTTCGCGATTCCGAATTCATACTCGTCTAGGTTCTGTGATTTCGGTCCTTCCATTGATTGGTCTTCCCTTCTACACGACTGTAGATAACTTCCTTACACATAAAAAGATGAATTGTCATTGATATTGCCGTGGCATGGAGGCATATATATCAGCAGCAGAGTTGAACGCCTACGCCAGCCGGCACGGCACTTGATGATGATGATGATTGCCGTGTGACGATTCTGTGTAGTCACGTCATTTTTCTTCCCTTTTCCTAGCGTTTTGGTTCGGGGATTCTTTCATCATCATCATCATCATATATTTACGTACGTATTTTGGGAATGGGAGGAGGGAGGAGGAGGAAGAGGGATGTGGAGGAAGGAGGAGGAGGGAGGAGGAGGGAGGAGGTAGAGGGAGGAGGTAGAGGGAGGAAAAGGGAGGAGGGAGGAGGAGAGAGGAGGAGGAGGGATGAGGAGAAGGGAGTAGGAGGGATGAGGAGAAGGGGGGAGGAGAGGGAGGAGGAGGGAGAGGGAGGAGGAGGAGAGAGTAGGAGGAGGGAGGAGGCGGAGGGAGCAGGAAGAGGGAAGAGGAAGAGGGAGAAGGAGGACGGAGGAGAAGGAGGAGGGAGGAAAAAGAGGGAGGAGGATGGAGAAGGAGGGAGTAGGAGAACGCAGGAGGAGGAGGAGAGGGAGGAGGAGGGAAAGGGAGGAGGAGGGAGGAGGAGAGAGTGGAAAGAGGGAGGAGGTGGAGGGTGAAGGAAGAGGGATGAAGAGGGAGGAGGAAGAGGGAGACGGAGGAGGAGGGAGGAGGTAGAGGGAGGAGGAGGGAGGAGGTAGAGGGAGGAGGAGGAATGTGAAGGGAGGAGGAGGAATGTGAAGGGAGGAGGAGGGAGGAGGTAGAGGGAGGAGGAGGAATGCGAAGGGAGGAGGAGGGAGGAGGTAGAGGGAGGAGGAGGAGGGAGGAGGAGAGAGGAGGAAGAGAGAGGATGAGGAGGGGGAGGAGGAGGGATGAGGAGGAGGGAGGAGGAGGAATGTGAAGGGAGGAGGAGAATGGAGGAGGAGGGATGAGGAGGACAGGGAGGAGGAGGAAGGAGGAGGGGGAGGTGGAGGAGGGAGGAAGAAGGAGGAGGGAGGAGGATGGATGACGGGGAGGAGGGAGGGGGAGGAGGAGAAAGGAGGAGAAGGGAGGAGGAGGGCGAAGGAGGAAGGAAGAGGAGGGCGAGGAGGTAGGAGGAGGGAGAAGGAGGAGGAAGAGGCAGGAGGAGGGAGGAGGAAGAGAGTGGAGGAGGGAGGAGGAAGGAGGAAGAGATAGGCGGAGAGAGGAGGAGGAGGGAGGAAGAGGAGTAGGGAGGAATCGGAGGGAGGAGGAGGGATTAAGAGAAGGAGGGGGAAAGGGGAGAAGGAGGGGGAGGAGGAAGGAGGAGGAGGAGGATAAGGGATGAGGAGGGAGGAGGAAGGAGGAGGAGGGAGGAGGAGGGAGGAGGAGGAGGAGGGAAGAGGAGGGAGGAGGGTGAAGGAGGAGGAGGAGGGAGGAGGTTGAAGGAGGAGAAGGAGGAGGAGGGAGGGGGAGGAGGAGGGAGGAGGAGGGAGGAGGTGAACGCAGGTGGGGGAGGAGGAGGAGGAAGAGGGAGGAGGAGGGAGGAGGTGGAGGGAGAAGGAGGAGGGAGGAAGAGGTAGAAGGAGGAGGGAGAAGGAGGAGGGGGAGGAGGGGAGGAGGAATGATGAGGAGGGAGGAGGAGGAAGAGGGATGTGGAGGAAGGAGGAGGAGGGAGGAGGAGGGAGAGGGAGGAGGTAGAGGGAGGAAAAGGGCGGAGATAGGAGGAGGAGGAGGGAGGAGGAGAAGGGAGTAGGAGGGATGAGGATAAGGGAGGAGGAGAGGGAGGAGGAGGGAGAAGGGAGTGGGAGAAGGGAGAGGGAGGAAGGGGAGGAGGTAGAGGGAGGAGGCGGAGGGAGTAGGAGGGAGGAGGATGGAGGAGGGGAGAGGAAGAGGGAGAAGGAAGAGGGAGAAGGAGGAGGGAGACGGAGGAGGGGGAGGAGGTAGACGGCGGAGGAAGAGGAGGGTGGAGGGAGGAGGTAGAGGCAGGAGGAGGGGAGGAGGTAGAGGCAGGAGGAGGGAGTTCGCCATTCCGAATTCATACTCGTCTAGGTTCTGTGATTTCGGTCCTTCCATTGATTGGTCTTCCCTTCTACACGACTGTAGATAACTTCCTTACACATAAAAAGATGAATTGTTATTGATATTGCCGTGGCATGGAGGCATATATATCAGCAGCAGAGTTGAACGCCTACGCCAGCCGGCACGGCACTTGATGATGATGATGATTGCCGTGTGACGATTCTGTGTAGTCACGTCATTTTCTTCCCTTTTCCTAGCGTTTTGGTTCGGGGATTCTTTCATCATCATCATCATCATCATCATATATTTACGTACGTATTTTGGGAATGGGAGGAGGGAGGAGGAGGAAGAAGAAAAAAAAATACGACAGTTGACAGCGCTGGAATGAAAGGAAGGCGTGTAGAAAATTTCATCTCAATCGGATGGGCCGATTACGGTTCTCAGTATATACACAGCATTTACTGCACCCTTGCCTTCTACAAACCCACATTGTTCTTCTCCTATTTCAGGTTGTATTTTCCTCCTAACTCTTTGCATGATAATTCTTAGCAACTGATTACTGATACCATCTAGGCCTTCTAAATTTGTTTCTTTGAGCTTTGAGAGATATTTATACACTTCTGCAACAGACATGAAGGGAATCTCAGGGGGAATATTTCTAGAGCATTTCTCTTCACAGAATGATGACAGTGAGCTTAAATTACAAGCCGAGTGTGGTATTAAGGACTTTAGATTCTCTGTTTCTGATTGAAAGAAGCTAGATAGATAGATAGATAGATAGATAGATAGATAGATAGATAGATAGATAGATAGATAGATAGGCAGACAGACAGACAGACAGACAGACAGACAGACAGACAGACAGACAGACAGACAGACAGACAGACAGACAGATAGATAGATAGATAGATAGATAAATAGATAGATATATAGACAGATAGATAGGTAGATAGATAGATAGATAGATAGATAGATAGATAGATAGATAGATAGATAGATAGATAGATAGATAGATAGATAGATAGATAGATAGATAGATAGAAGGAGGGATGGATGGATGCAGGAATGGATGGATGGATTTAGGGATGGAGAGACAGACAGACAGACAGACAGACAGCTAGATAGATAGATAGATAGATAGATAGATAGATAGATAGATAGATAGATAGATAGATAGAAGGATGGATGGATGGATGGATGCAGGAATGGATGGATGGATTTAGGGATGGACAGACAGACAGACAGACAGACAGACTGACGGAAGGACGGACGGACGGACAGACAGACAGACAGTCAGTCAGATAGATAGATAGATATATAGATAGATAGATAGATAGATAGATAGATAGATAGATAGATAGATAGATAGATAGATAGATAGATAGATGCATGCATGGATGGATGGAAATGGGGATGGATGGATGGACAGACAGACAGACAGACAGACAGACAGATAGATAGATAGATAGATAGATAGATAGATAGATAGATAGATAGATGCATGTATGGATGGATGGAAATGGGGATGGATGGATGGATAGACAGACAGACAGACAGACAAATAGACATACAGACAGACAGACAGATAGTCGGACGGACGGAAGGACGGAGGGACGGTCGGGCTGGCGGCGGACAGGCAGGCAGGCAGGCAGAAAGATGGAAGGATGGATGGATGGATGTGTGGGTGGGTGGGTGGATGGTTGGATGGATGGATGGATTGATGGATGGATCGATCGATCGATCGATCGATCGAAAAATAGATAGATATATAGATAGATAGATAGGTAGATCGATCGATCGATAGATAGATAGATAGATAGATAGATAGATAGATAGATAGATAGATAGATAGATAGATAGATAGATAGATAGATAGATAGATAGATAGATAGATAGATAGATAGAAAGAAGTTGCCATCTCCCTTTGATGAAAAAAGCATTAAAATAGATCCCCAAAAAAGCACCATACCTTTTTTTATAGCACCAAAAGAACAGAAGCACCAACTGTTTTTATTACAAATGTAACAAGGTAGAACATTATAATTTATTATTATCACTTCATATTACAATGAAGTTTATTCCAGATCAGCCAAATCCCAATCAGAACTTTCGAGCCAAAACAGCACTACATTGCAATAATACTTTTTGGAAATCACTAAAACTAGCACTGGCTGTATTCATTCAAAATGTTATAAATTAGCACATTATAATTTATTATTATCACTGAATATTAGAATGGAGTTTATTCCAGATCTGCCAAATCCCAGTCAGACAACTCCTCTTTAGTTTCTGTAGCTATTTCCTGCTGTGTTTGCTGAAGCCAGTGGAACTGTTAGATAACAAGGTAAGTTGGTAGGTGGAGATTCAGACAGAAGTGTGCTTAGTTCCTAAGTAACGAGAGAACGTAGTTCTTAGCCACCATGAATGATGTAACTATTGTGTGTTAACTTAATAGTGAATTCATTGTGTGGAACACTGGAATTCTGTGTGAAGGTAAGTCTTCTTGGATGATATATATATTTGATGTGGCATTATGTATATATATTAAGTCATGTTATGTGATACTTCTTGGAGCGATACCGAACGCCGAGTGGGTCGACGCGTGATAACAATGCGTACCGTCGTGATGTACATTTGCGTTCTGAATTCTTGACTTTACTTTCCTGTTCTTTTATGCTGGCATACGTGCGAATGAGTGCTGAGGTGCTAGTGGTATGGAAGGACAAAAGGAGGTTGCATGAGACACGGGGACATATGGGATATGGGGGATTTGAAAGCAAGTTATGAAAGTATGGTGCTGGCAGACCAGGCCAGCTCTGAAGTTCGGTCCAGGCCAAGGCTAATCCACTTGGAAGGGCAGAGCTGGAACATAACCCTTGGAACATGTGGGGAACATGTTTTACCAAGAAGGCTTCTTGACTCTAGGGAAGAGTCTGATAAGAAGAGTTTTGCTATAGGGTGGGCAGGATGTCCCACCAGCAGAACGGTGTGTAAATACTTGAGGTGATCATGTATTATCCCTATATCCCGAGGGATGGTACAGTGATCAGTAATATGTTTATTATTGAACATGTCCAATGTAAGTAACGAGTCCAGGGACTCTTCACTTTAATATTTAGTTCTGTTAATTTTAGAAATATGATAACTGATTACTATAGCTAGTGACGTTAGCGACAACTGGTAGATAATTAGGGATAGGTGAGACCTACGATCAGACTCGTCCTTCTGATTTCTTACTCTGTTTGACGGGCTGTTCTTTGTGGCCAGCTGACATTGACGGAAACTCATGCTTTACTACTCTTCATATAGAGATAATGCTTTAGTTATTTGCATAACTAAGTAGCATGACTGAGGGTTGAGTAGTCAGTGGTAGGATGCATGTGGACCAATGTTTGGGCCAGAATACTCTCACCGGTCGCTCTTCCTTTCAGGAGTTTGCCTGTTGGGGAACCAGTCGACTACACTTGTCGTTTGCCGGAAACCACTTCGTGTACCACAGCGAAGGGTAGACTACTTACCTCGCGTGACTAAACCACACCATGTGCCAGGGTGAATCAACATGAGTGAATGTTAGCATCCAGTGATTCCGGTGCCTGAAAGTGCACGATGTGATGGTTTGTGTTGCTTTTCTGACTTAAAAGATACTTTGTTTCAGCAAGGAGAAGTTCAGCTACCTGAACAATCATGCTCACTGATGCAAAACACCAGACGGTACGCCGTCTAGTGAGGTTCCGCCTAAACGCGGGAAAGAAAGATTTATAAACTGGGACGGTTCCTACGACAGCTTTAGTGGCAGGTCATGATGAGACCTACACCAGCTTACGTATATAGAATTATTACCAGTGTTATTAGGTAACGGACAACTAATTCTAGTCTAGACTGAACTGTGTTATCTCCGGATGAAATAGAAGTGTGATTCAAATGGTGAACTAGATTTAGAAACTGAACTGTGTTTTCTTGTAAGACTCTAGTATCAGCAGAACTATCTGATTACCCGACCAGGGGTAATGTACTATGATTTAGGGACCATTAGATTGGTCAATGGCTGATTACCCGACCAGGGGTAATTTACTGTGATTTAGGGACCATTAGATTGGTCAGTGGCTATTACCCAACCAGGGGTAATTGATTCTAATGAGGGACCATTAGATTGGTCAGTGGCTACAGACATTCATTGAACTCAAGAGTAACTGGGGTCAAGTCCAGGAGGATTGTCTCCCAGCTAGGCTGTTTATAGAGAACTGTTTATTAACTTAGCAGTGACTCATTAGGAGGTGATGAAGTTGCAGTTGGTCCAGTTGAGTGAGGTCCAGGGGTAACACTCTTGTTGTCGATCCAAGCTCTGGGGACGGAGTGGGCTCCAAGGTTCAAGTCAGATCACTGGAAAGAAGCAGGGTGAGTGGCTGACCGACTGGACGGGACATCTGCATCCAATCTACTTCTCAGCCTGATGATGAATTAACCATATCTCTGATTCTGTCTCTACTCTATCCTATATTTGTGTAAATAGATTATTCTATCAGGATGTTCAGTTCTATATTCTCAAGGGTAGAATAAACTTTGTGTATGTTGACTTACTCTTTGTATAATTATTGAGTGTGGTCTCGGACGATGCCTCAGTGTTCATTGTTCCACGGGAGTAGGTAGTTAGTGGGGGTCTAGAATCTGGAGGGGCTTGTAGACATATTTAACTAAAACGAGGTCAACCACAGAGTGATAAAGTGTATCTACCTGTCCAACCCCTGGGGTTAGAATACACGGGAGTGCCAGAGACACATCGGGTGTGGTTAACTCTCACTACCCAAGGCGATCTTCTCACAATTCGGAATGTGTTCCGAAACCCTGCAATGTAACTGTCGCTCAGTTCTGCCTATGTTGATGGCCTCGCATCTACATGTAAATTGGTAAATACAATTTGATTTGGTGTACAAAGCTACAGGTTCTTTTACTGCTGGAACAGGGATCGGTGTGTTTCTGTACCTGATGACTAGAGTTGCAGCACAGAATGTTCGCTCGACTGCTGTGGTGAGCCGGTCCCGTAGACGTTGCATTACGTCATTTCCTCGGAAGGTTAGCTGGATGAATATCTTGAGTTGAGAGACTGTAGTTACTTCTGATTTCGGTTTGGGCTGTTGGCAGTGGCGATTTATAAATCCTGTGGAGTACCCATTCAGGTATAAGGCATTATTCAGAGTTTCAAATTCCTCTGTCAGTTTGTCCTGTGTGCATATTTCCCTAGCACGGTCAAACAGGGTCCGTACTAAGCCCCGTTTGTACTGGACAGGTGCGGAGCTCTGAAAATTTAAGTATTGGCCAGTCCATGTTTCTTTGCGGTACACCGATCTTTGAATTGTGCCGTCTGCTCTACGTCTCATTAGGATATCTAGAAACGGTAACGCTTCGTTGTGTTCGTGTTCCATAGATACAGAGATGTTTATATGCCTCTCATTCATTGTGGCCTGGAATGACGTTGCTTGTAGCTCGTCTATGGTGATAATTAGTATATCGTCCACGTAACGACGGTAAAAAGGCCAAGTTATTGATTTCTGAGGATTTCTTTTCTTCTAAGTATGCCATGAAGATGTCCGCTAGAATAGGTCCAAGTGGGCTCCCCATGGCCACTCCGACAATTTGGCGATATGACTTGTTTAGAAAGTTGAATTGTATGTTGGCAGTACATAATTTTAATAGCCTCTCTAGAATAGCTGATGGTATGGCCTAGTTTTAGTTGTTTGTCTCTAATGTGTTCGTTTATTATATTCACGGTCTCATCTAATGGAACGTTGGTGAATAAAGAGACAATATTCATGCATGCCATGTGGTTGTTGTTTATGTCCATAGTATCCAATTATTTCACCAGGTCGAATGTATCTCTGAGTGTTTTTGGATCGAAGGACTGACGTACTGGCTTTAAAATTTCAGCTAGCCATCTCGCCATTCGGTGTTGTGCAGAGTTAACCATGGAAAGGATCGGTCTTAGTGGGATGCAGGGCTTGTGACGCTTGGATACACCGTACATCTGAGGTGTTTGGGAGCCACGCAGTGTGAGCGTTTTTGTAGTGGCCTCACTGATGAGTCCCGCATTCACAAGTGACTGGATTTCTGTCCTCATTTTTGCATCTAGGTCCTCTAACTTGTTGACTATTTGCTCTACTCTGAATTTAGATGCATCTGATAATATTTCATCCATTTTTCTCTGGTAGTCTGATATGTCCATCAGAACTGCACCACTCCCTTTGTCAGGTTTCAATATTACGAGGGTTTTGTTGGCCTTTAACGCTTTTAAGGCAGTAAGGTGTTCGTTGGTCAGCAGACATGTCTGTTTAGAGTAGGTTGTGCGATACTGGTGTTCTAAATCTACCAGTTTGGCCTTCAGCCACCCGACTGACTCAGCAGAAGTAAATGATAACATGGAGACTTGATCAAACAACATTTCAAATTGTGCTTGCGACTCAACACGGTTAATATGTTTGGGCTTTATGCAGAATTTTAATCCGTATGCAAGGGCCTCCGTTTCAATGTTGTTGAGTACGTACGACGATAAGTTCCTGGCTTACGTCTCTGGGTTGTCTAGTACTGACGTTGTTATCTTTTCAGTGCTCAGTGATTTGTTGAGGCGAGCATTCTCTGCGATTTTCACTTTGTACACTGTTTCTGTACAGAATTTGGTGAACTTCAAGTAGCCATAAAAGCTCAATTCTTTGGTGACGTAGTAGGCAGAACTGTGTGTGCTCCTGAGGTTGGCCAGTTTAGATTGGGTTTCTTCTATCTGGTGTTTTGTCAGTCGTCTCAGGGTTTTTTTTTCTTTGTTGGGAAATAGGGAAATGGGCTTGGGGAATGTTTTTCTTTTTTGTTGTTGTTGCTAGTTGTCGTTCAAGATAGTTTACCATTATTATTGCCTTTTTTGCTGTTTAATTTTTTTTTTAAAGGGGGCATGTAGTCTGTATTGAGGTAGTGTTCAAACAGGTTGCGACTGTATGTATAATGATTGGCCAATGGACTGGCCAATACTTAAATTTTCAGAGCTTCGCACCTGTCCAGTACAAACGGGGCTTAGTACGGACCCTGTTTGACCGTGCTAGGCAGATATGCACCCAGGACACACTGACAGAGGAATTTGAAACTCTGAAGAATGCCTTAAACCTGAATGGGTACTCCAAAGGATTTATAAATCGCCACTGCCAACAGCCCAAACCGAAATCAGAAGTAACTACAGTCCTTAAACTCAAGGTATTCATCCAGCTAACCTTCCGAGGAGATGACGTAATGCAACGTCTGCGGGACCGGCTCACCACAGCAGTCGAGCGAACATTCTGTGCTGCAACTCTAGTCAT
>JACEFZ010011105.1:0-15311 GCA_014155875.1 Cepaea nemoralis
TCCCCGAAGAAAATGGCCAACCCTTAAAAAGGAAACCAAAAAATGTCATGGCAATGCAGACCAGGCCCTAAGCTTTAGTTGGCAACTGGTCTAGGATGGAAGCTCCGGCAGGCGGACAGTTACAGCATTTCTTTGCTGATCCGACTGCTTCTGCAGCTTGTCTTATTCCAGATGTATTGGTGTTACTTTTCCTTTGGAGTAAACTAGGCAGGCCGAGAGAGGGATCATACTGCATGGGCAACACATAGTCTCTGGAGTAAACTAGGCAGGCCGAGAGAGGGATCATACTGTATGGGCAACACATAGTCTCTGGAGTAAACTAGGCAGGCCGAGAGAGGGATCATACTGCATGGGCAACGCATGATCTCGAAATTTAGACCAGGCTTTAAGCTAAGGAACGACAAAACTCCAATTTCACAAACTATCGTATGTCAGGGCAAACTATCGTATGTCAGGGCAAATTATCGTATGTCAGGGCAAACTATCGTATGTCAGGGCAAACTATCGTATGTCAGGGCAAACTATCGTATGTCAGGGCAAACTATCGTATGTCAGGGCAAACTATCGTATGTCAGGGCAAACTATCGTATGTCAGGGCAAACTATCGTATGTCAGGGCAAACTATCGTATGTCAGGGCAAACTATCGTATGTCAGGACAAACTATCGTATGTCAGGACGGCCAGGTGCCAATAAGTTAGCCCTGGCAGAATACCTTCTAAATGGAATGTCATGATTCGTTAGTTTACCACAGGACGGAGAGAAAAACCGATGATCAAGACCTTCAAGAAATACACAAAACCCGTATATTGGTTTGAGAAATTAATGTTGACAGTGAAGACGTTGTAAAGATGTTATCAGAAAAAGAAAAAGAAAACGACAACTGTTAACATTGTTGAGGAAATGAGTTAAAAGGGGAAAAGGGAGGGGTGCAGAGAGTTACGAGGGTTGTCCAGTAAGTAGCACGTAACATCTGATGGGAATTGCACTTACGAGATTAGAACTAGAATCGCTATCTAGATCAGCGATCTTGTTTGTTCCATTTGGTTGTTTGTTTGTTGTTTTTGTTTGTTTGTTTGTTTGTTTGTTTGTTGTTGTTTTTTTTTGGGGGGGGGGGGTGGGGGACGTTACTGAGAAGAAATAAACTAGAGGTACTTGGTGACAACTGGCAAAATTAAAGGGTAAAAGAACAATGGGAAGGCAGATAAGTAAATATTCGATGACTTGGCCACATGGCATGGTCGAGACAGGAACACAGAGCTGATCCATGACTCTGGTGATCGTGTGAGATGGCGAAACATGACACATGATGATTATGAACATACGGCTGTATAGTTTTAATTTCTATTAACTTCCACAGCTTGTATAGTGCAATGAATGTTTCTCTGTGTTTCTGCATTATTTTAATATCTACCTTCTCCGCTAACTTGGTCTTTTTCTTGTTTCTTTTCTATTCATTTAATGCATATTGTTTTGTTGTTGTCTAAGATTAGCTTCATTAGTGATGTATGCATGAAATAATGTATGGGAGCAAAGAGATCAACAGATTAGAACAAATGTCACACGGGCCTGCGTGCCCAATTCTTAAACCCTTTGAAAATAAAGTTTGTTCGTTCGTTCGTGCATTCGTTAGTTCATTCTTCTTTCACCGTGTATCCTCCATTGAGCCATAGGACCTCAATCGACTTACTCCAAGCCCTACGATCCTTAGCTATCCCATGCATCTCCCCCACACCCTCCTCACATTATTCATTTCTGTTTCTATGTCTTTTTCCCCGTGTGGTTTAGGTCTTCCTCTATTCCCTTTGCCCTGTGAATTCCCGACAAAGGCCTTTCTAGTTAGTATGTCTTATCTAGCGACAATGTTTTCTTCACCTTTGGGATCGCTGGAATGTGTTTAGTTCTCTCCATGAGCTTTACGTTGGTGATTCTATCGTATGATTTTATTCCTTCCCGTTTTCGCCGTCGTAGTTTTGAATTCGTCCAGAACTCCTGCCGATCTCCCGCCATATAATTCTCTCCAAATACGGGTTCTCAGTCTGTTCCCCCGCTTTCTCCACCTGGTCCCACAGGCTGTCGACCCCGTCTTCCTTGTCCACGTGTAATCTAATATCAAGAGATGCATTCTGTCGGATAAATAGGTGATGGCTCAACCCCAAAGAAATAAAAGGATCCTCAGTTCCTCTTTCTCATGTCATCCTGCCCGTTAAAATTAATTTAGCTGTTACTGGCTCAATGATTTGAGACCATTAAATAGAGTTTTGGAGAACCAAGGTATACCTCCAGGAAAACATGAAAGTTTTACTGAGTATCCCAAATGTTCTTAGGGGTGGTTCCTTGCCTCTCCTCTACCAACTAAATAATTAATCTAGAGTAATTGCTTACAACAATTTTACTATATATATATATATAATATATATATATATATATATATATATATATATATATATATATATATATATATATATATATATATATATATATATATATATATATATATATGGAGCTATTGATTATACATGTAATAACATACAACAATCAATGCAGTACAATTACAAGATTATTTACATATTCATCTCTAACTAATTATCTATCTCCTGGCTGTGCCACTGTATCATACATTGTCCTCAGTGTTGTATCCGATCTTAATTATAATTATTGGGCCTCTTCTGCTGGCCTAGTTATAATCTGTGGAAGAAAACTGGGTACACCCTGGTTGGTCTCCCATCCAGTTCTTGGATCTCGGTAGCATTCAGTCCGTGTAGACGATATTCTTGAGTGTTCTTTTATTTTTTTCCAGGTTAGATTTATTATGGCTCACTGGTTTTCTCCCCACTTTACCTAGACTAAAGGATATGTTATACCTGTCCTGGAAGGGTGGTGAAAATTGGCAGGAAGTTGCTGTGGAATAGTATTTGGCCTCACTATCTCAGCTGCCTCACTCAGTTAAGTGGCTACTGCATTCAGTCAAGCTGCTACTACTACTTTCACAAAGTGCTGCATTCACAAAGTCAGGTCTGGATAATGACCACTACCTGAAATTTCAGCATCCATCATAAATCTAAAGATATCATCAATATGAACATCAGAAATGAAATGTTCTTTATTTTTCTCAAGAACATCACACACACAAATACCTAAAAGAATTGTGATCCTAGGAAAATAAACAGTGGAAGGTAAAGAGTCTTGGTGCTCTCAAATAGTTATCCACAACATAATTGGTTGCTCTCCATTCAATCTTCCATTATATGGTGTTCAAGGTTTAGACTAGCAGATGTGCAGTTTCATCCTCACCTATGCCTGTCCTCAGGTCTACCGGTTAAGTAATACCTTGATTGATTGGAATTGACAACTATGTTTCCCATCCTATTCTGTACCTAGTTAATTCTCTTCATCTTTTTCTATTCAAGAAAAAGGGTCTCATACATTAAGGGCTTTTAAAAGTCATTCCCTCATTGTAATGAGTGTTTGTTTATAAGCAATATAAGTACATTATGGTATCCATTCTTGTATAGTATTCAGGTGAATTCTTTTCTAGTCCAAAGTTTTATGGCGAGTATATTCCCTCCTCTTCACCGTCTCTATCCTAAGATTGTACTTCATTTATCAGCATCATCATGATTATTATAATAATTATCATCATCATCATGCTCATTATAATCATTACTATCATCCTCATGCTCATTATAATCATTACATCATTCTATCATTATCAACAGCATCATGATTTTATTAATATCATTACACTGCAGTCATCATCATCATCATCATCATTGTATTACATTATTATCATTACACTAGACCCTATGCGTTAACAGGAGTGACATAAAATACAAATTTGGATTTTGCTTAAGGTACAAAACCAGATGTTTGTAGTATGCATAATGTATGGTATGGTTTGTGTCGTGCTTAGCGCACAAACCGAGATGATTGTACGATAAGTTATATTTAATACAATGTGTTTTCATGCGTCGGAGTGTACTAAATTATTATACAGTTTATGGGTTATGCCGAACAAGTTCTCTGGTGATAGACATGGCATTACACATCAAAGTTGCCTTCCATCATGAGATTGATTGTTAGCTTATACTCCTTTGCAGCATTCACTCATTCTCAAACATAATATTCATATGTATGGATGATCAATTCTCTCATCTATCAGACATCATTCATATGTGCATGGATGATCAATTCTCTCATCTAACATCATTCATACTTGCATGTAAGGTGGGTAATTATACTTATGTGATTTCCCAATGATAACTTAAAATGTTTAACATCATTGATATCACAATGAAATCTCTCATTTCACAATCATTCATCAGACACATCATATCTGTAGGAATGACAATTAGTATATGTCTGTGCTTTACACAGAATACATTCACAGATTCAACCACTATGACATTACATTAGAATCTCAATCATGCTCATCTTTCCTCAGAAATTATAATATTTCCTGGATGATGAATAGTCATACTGATGTGTTGTTACCAAATGATACATTCACATCTGTTTAACAATAATGAAATCACACATGAATCCTCACAAACATGCTCTCAGCAATGACATAGATTTATGTGATAATTAGACATAATTATGAGATTCTCAAATGATACTTCCTCATGTGTAGCAATAATGAAAATACCCATGAGTCCCCCCCCCCCTGCTCTCACAGATTTATGTGACATACTCAGTCCTACATTCAGGCATTATGAATCTTAACCATTCTAGCATGCCGGTTGACTAAGTATTATTGTGTGGCACAAATATTAATTCCATATGTTTACAACATTGAAAATACATTTGACTCACCACATGGGTGCTTTAATTCAACACACAAAATTATGTTCACTATAGGACTCTATTTGGCTCCCATGTGTTCATGAAATATAAGACAAACTACTTGTCTTTGCATGTGCTCAATCTACTTGACTATACACATTACACTAGTTTGACTTACCAGTGTTTACACATTTAAAATAGTTTCTTCTTACCAGTGTGGGCACATGTAAAATAGTGTCCTTACCACTGCACTAAGGATTCTGAGTTTTCTTACATCTTAAGTTACTCCTACTCTAAATCACTACTGACTGAGTTTACCTTAAGTAATAAAATGTACAACCTGTGTCTAATGTTTTATACATTAAATCAGTTGTTTAACTAGGAGAAAAATAAAACTCACTATGGTTATTCTTAATGGACAGTTTACCCATAGGCTATGAGAACTGAATATATTATTTAGTTCTTACTAAATTAATTTAAGAACTTACCTCATGGTTTTACACTACTGACTTACCACTCTTCTTCTGGGAAAAAGACTCATAAACTAATCTAAGATTTAAAATAAATTAAAATATGGTGTTTACCTTATTTATCAGAATGACTTCAACATGTCGACACGTTTCATGATCTCAATGAGATGCAATTTCTCAAAAGCGATGTCGTAGGCTGAGGATTTTCTTTTCTCGTGAATTTGATTTCGAAACTCTCTCACTCCTTCCGCTATTTCAGATCTTATGTCTCATGCTGGCTGGTAAACAAATAGGCCGTGTCAGCTTTGCGTGCTGTATTTATACACTGGCTTTTCCGGTCCACGTTTTTCGTTGCCAATGGGTATATTAAATCTTGGATAGTACAATTGTGAAACAAACAATCCTGTTGCGGTGTTCAGGCTTTAATTGTCGACGGGAAATATTTACAGCATGTTACATTTGTGAAAATAAAGTATATCACACATTCCCTATCAGCCTATCAGCCTGTTCATTCCCTCGCGCGCCCGCATTACCAAAGCAGAAAATCCACACAATTCTCACAACCTGTGACCTCTGAAGCGAGGCAAGCCATTCCATACGAAACATTCCTTTCTCCACCTTACTAAGCATACTCTTCGATTGCGTAATTAATACAGTGTGTGTTAACGCGGTCTCCTCCAACCATCTCAAGGCTGCTGTTACTGCTTCCACCTCCATTTTCATGCTGGAGGTTGTAGTCTCATATGCCAGATTCCCCTTTCAAGCATCGACCATTTATAAGAACTGAACATTAACCATAAATGAATAATCTGAGGTGAACTTCGGATACAGCTGCATGGGATAACTAAGGATAGAAGATTTTGGAGTTAGATTGATGAAGGAGCAAGATTTGGCACGATCAGACACGAGAGGCACATCGGGATAATGAGGAGTCTCGTCAACCAAGACAGAACTGGCATTATTAGCCAGATGCATGGGTTGGGAGGATCTGAGCACCTAAGTACTTGTGCGGGGTGCAAGGATGATACCCCAACAGATAACTGATAACTGAAAAGTAAGGTTAATTTCCTTTGTCTTTCACAATTTTGTACAATGATGTAAAAGCTACTCTAGCCTGCTGCATACTTATTCTGATATATTTATCTATTCCAGTATTTTCTTTGTCTGCATTGCAATCAAATAGGCGTATGATTTCATCTTTTTTTTCCAATACTTATCGAGTGTCTTACATTTATCTTGCATCCGATGTCTTGATTTGGACAGCAGTGTAAAATAATGAGCCAATCACGCTTAATTTGGCCATTTTGCTTATTAATGGCGCAAAAGTGTCAACTTTTCTTGATGTTGATAGTTCTTCAGAGACCAGGAGAAGCGTGAATATATGCTCAACAGTGATATCTTGATGTTTCTGTTCGGAGGGGGGGGGGGGAGTAATCGGATTCTCGGGCCCCTAATGTGAGATGTGTTAGTGGATGAGATTATTTAAAAAAACGAACGTCTGCTCATGGTGGGTTGGGGGAGGGGGATGGAGGAGGGGATGGGGTGGATGCAGAGGGCGAAGGGAGGGAGGGTGTGACGGAAGAAGTGAGCGTTTGATGGAAGGAGGGAGGGAGGGATGGATGGATGGATGAGTGATGGAGGGGGACGGGTGGATGGAGTGTAGGATCTTTGGAGGGAGGGGTGAAAGGAGGGAGGATGGGGTGGAAGGAGGAAGATGCCGTGGGGAGCGAGGGTGGGGTGAACGAAAGGGGGAGGAAGGGAGTGAGGGTGGAGTGAATGGGAGGAGACTGGGCTATGGGTGGGTAGGTGGATGGATGAGTGGATGGATGGGTGGGTGGACGGTTGGGTGGTTTAAGGATAGTTAGGGGTAGTAGAGGTGGAGAGATGTAGTGAAAAGTCGAGAGAGATACAGAAGCAGACGTGTTGGATAGGCAAAGAGAAAGAGAGAGAGAGAGAGAGAGAGAGAGAGAGAGAGAGAGAGAGAGAGCTAGAGCTAGGGAGAGGGGAGTAGAGTGAGCGATAAATATAAGTGGGGTGAGAGAGTTGAAGAGTGTGTTAAAAGTTGCAGAGAAACCAAGAGAAGAGTAAGGTAGCTAGAGAGGGGCAGATAGAGAGGGCATAGAGAGAAAGAGGGGGTAGAAGGAGAGATAGAGAGGGACGACGTACATAATAAAAAATGAAAGATATATGAGAAAGGGTAAGAAATATAAAATACCGATTGAGAAGATATACAGAGATAGTGAGAGAAAGAGAGAGAAGAGAGACAGACAGACAGGAGTAGAGAGAAGAGAGAGAGAAGAGAGAGAGAGAAGAGAAGAAGAGAGAAGAGGGAGATTCTGGGTAATGATTCATATTTACCCAACCTGAAGAAACTACAAACAACAAGTAACAAACTCAGACAACAAACACTGAGCGCGGCAACAAACATACACACCGCCTATCTCTTACTGGGTCACAGGCTGTCAAGTTCCCTGGGTCAGGGGCTAGGTTGCAGGGCCGAACCCCGCTGATTACCAAACAGACAGCCAGGTCTACTCACAGACAAACATGCCCCACAAACTGACAGCTTGTCACGACATATCGGCTTCCCATGTTGTGTTTGTTATGTCTTCGTTTTCTTGCCATCCCTGTCAGTGTGGTGTCACGTATTAGTGTAAGTTTCAATTGCCTGGTTTCACAGCCCACTCAGAGAATGAGGAGAGAGATAGAGACAGTGAGAGGTAGAGTAGAGAGAGAAAGAGAGATGGCGAGACAATGACGAGTAGAGAGAAAAACGAGGAGTAGAGAGAGAGAGAGGGTAGAGTAAAGAGAGAGTGAGAGAGATGGAGAAGTAAGAGATAGAGAGACACAGGGACAACGAGAGGCAGAGTAGAGAGAGACAGACAGAGAGAGAGAGAGAGAGAGAGAGAGAGAGAGAAACTGAGAAAGCGAGAGGTAGAGTAGAGAAAGACAAAGACAGCGAGAAATAGAGTAGAGAGAGAGCAAGAGATAGAGATGGAAAGAGCGAGTGATAGAGCAGGGAGGCGGAGAGTGCGAGAGATAGAGGGCAGAGAGGCGGAGAGAGCGAGTAGTTGAGAGAGTGAAGTCGAAGACAGCAAGAGGTTGAGGGAGTAGAGAGTCGAAGCCAGCAAGAGGTTGAGGGAGTTGGGAGAAACGGAGACAGCAGAATATAAAGTATAGAGAGAACGACGGGTAAAATTTATATACAGGGAGAGATGTAGAACGGAAGATGGATAGACATAGACCGGAAGATAGGTACATGGCGAGAAAAAGGAGGCAGTGCGATATAGAGAGAAAGATCGAGAGAGAGAGAGAGAAAGATCGAGAGCGAGAGAGAGAGAGAGAGAGAGAGAGAGAGAGGAAGCGAGATATAGAGAACAATATCGAGACACATAGAGAGAGAAAGAGAGAGAGAGCGAGTAAGGGAGAGACATAGAGATACAGAGAGAGACAGAGAGAGAGACTGAGACAGAGTGAGACACAGACATAAAGAGATTCAGAGTGAGACACAGAGACTGAAAGAGAGGCAGATAGTTAGAGAGTTACAGAGAGAGAGAGAGAGAGAGAGAGAGAGAGAGAGAGAGAGAGAGAGCTTGTCACAGCATATTACACAATTTGCTTCCGAAATTCTGTTTTTTTATGTCTTCGATGTCGTGCCATTCGTGTCTGGACGTTCTCGTATTAGAGTAAATTTCAATTTCCCCGTCGCATAGCCCGCTCATCTCCCACTCTGTTTCCCCCTCTCCTGTCTCATCCGGAATGCGACTGCACCAAAAGATTGCGTTTGCTCCGCGTATTTTACTGTCATGTAATTGACAGGACAATATATTTGGATAGGAATAATTGGTTGTCTAGTAATAACACAAACCAGACAGCGGGAGAGACCCAAAAACTGTGCAGAACATTAAATATTTGCCTAGTATATTATCGATTTGAAACATAAAGATTGGCATTGGTTGGTTGCAATGTTACAAAATCATTTAGGAATCAGACAAATGTAAACTAAATATCAAAATGGCAAAGCTATTGGTGGATGTTAATGTTATGAAACCATCCCGATACCTACTCCAAATGCAAAAGAATTATTGCCGCCATATACCAAATGAAATTGCAATTATCAATTCCAATGTTAGTGCCTAGCAACTTAGATCATTGGCACCTTATCGTCTTGACACTAGATAGTTTGTTACTTTGTGCTTCCAAAAAAAAACAACATAGTTACTACAACCTATAACGGTACGACCAGGGATGGAGTTATACATCTCCATAGCACAAAATCTGGGCTGAATTTAGAGACCATGTGTTACAGCAGTGGTTCTCAACCTTTTTTGGCCCGTTCCCCCCTTCACCGTATTTTCAGAACGTCATCCCCCCCCCGCCCTCTTTCATATTTCCTATCTAAAAATCCCCTCACCCCTACACAGTATACGTAAAAGTGAAAGGCAAATGTAATAGCATATACTAAAACAAGTCTAGACATCCACATAAAAACATGATTTGTGGGTCTACTTACTTTATAAAATGAATTTTAGAAGGACGAGACATACTTAACTGTAATTATGAAGGGAAAAACTATGTCAAATAATCGGTTCTTGTATTAACACGATCTTGAATGGTCTTCATTCCCCCCCCTCCCCCCCCCCCCCCCCTGAAAACCATGAAATTCCCCCTGGGGGGGGGGAATTCCCCACCGGTTGAGAACCACTGTGTTACAGCATGACCTCTCTCTCTCGGCCTGCCAAGTTTACTCCAGAGGAAAGGTAACAGCAATACATCTAGAAGAAGACCAGCTGCAGAAGCTGCCGGATCAACAAAGCAATCCTTTAGCTGTCCGACTGTCGGAGCTTCGATCTTTGACCAGTTTCCAACCAAAGTTTAGGGCCTAGTCTGCCTTGCCATTACATTTAGTCTATTTGTTGCATTTTCTACCGCTAGAGTAAGGTTTGTACCCTACCAATTGCGCTCCTCCGCCCGAAGCCGTTATTAGCACAATGTGGGGTGTCGGGTTTGGTGAGCGTCGCCCAACAATCGGCGCTAACAGAAAGCAGGTAGTACCGTCTACTGTCATACGGTAGCTCAGTCATATCTGACTAAGACCTGATCTCCTACTCTGTTTTGATACTGTCATTATAACACTGTTTACAAACTGGCACACTGTTTTGATACTGTCCTGTCAAACTAAGACTGTCTTCGCAGGCTGACACACTATCTTGACAAACTGACAGTGTCTTGCAATCAAACACTGTCTTGACAATCTGACATTGTCTTGACAATCTGACACACTGTCTTGACAAACTGACTTAGATGGGTAGTACGGAAAGACAATTAGCAAATCTAGTAGCCGAACATATAACAGTGTGGGTGGAAAAGGGAATTAACGAGTCTTCAGAAACTCATGTGCAGTCGCAAGGGTATAAAACACCGTCCTCGTCGATTTCTCAACAACTAATAAAATACGATCATAACGTGAGCAAAGAAAATGAGTTCGAAGACTGTATTCGATGAAGAAGAAACGATTGCTGAATTATAGTGTTGTGAAATTATTGGACCATCAGGATTATGTAACTACACATGAACATGACAAAATTATTGGTATATTCCATAAATAAACAGATGTAGTGTTAGACGCTCATAGAAGTAGGAGAAAGAAGTAGGGATTAGAGAAAGCACTAGACAATATAACAATTAGCTTCAGTTACCGACGGAGATTCGAACCTGTCACCTCCAAATTACGATAGCGTCTCGTTGCAGGAAGAAATGTACTTCGACTCATGAATTAAACAACTCTAAATAAAAAGTTGTCTGAATAGCCAGGTGTACCATCCATATGAACTGACAAATGTGGGATATGGACAGAATTCATATCTAGTCATAGAAATAGCACCACAGATCTGAGAAGTTTCTTTTAAACCAGCATAGGTCAAATAATAAATCCACAAACACATGCACAAGATTGCGCGATTTAACAAGATTTAACAAGGAAGAGCAGAACAGTGTACAGCGCAGAACAGCCACTCTCAGCTTCCTTGATGACGAATATCCACAGGACCTCTGGATCAGAGTCTACACAGATGGGTCAGCACAAAATGCTGTTCGAAATGGAGGAGCGGGAGTGTACACAGAATACCCAAATAATACTAGAGACACGGCCAGAGTTCCAACAGGAAAGTACTGCTATAACTATGATGTTGAAATTGAGGCAATCAAGATAGCCACAGAGAAATTACAAAATACCAGCCATGGTACACAACCTGTGGTGATATTGACAGATGCAAAATCCGTAATAGAGGCGCTCCTGTCTGGGAAATTGCCAGTTCTAAGGACACTACTTTCTTAACTTAGCAGTCAGCGTAAGGTCACCATACAGTGGATACCGTCCCACTGTGGAGTCCCCGGAAACGACAGAGCTGATCGATTGGCTAAGGAAGGAGCAAAAGAAGAACAACCTGATGTGCCCATTACATACCACCAAAAGAAAAGAATGATCAAATCAGTCAGAAGGCCACCAAACCTTACTCAAGACGACTACCACGTTATGGACAGACCAGAACAGGTCATTCTTCTGCGCCTCAGAACAGGACACAATAGATTACGCAACCACATGTATACAAAATTCAAGATTGGTGACTCAGCCATGTGCACATGTGGTTTGGCGTCGCAGACAGCAGAGCACATACTCCAGGATTGCCCAAACTACAACATATCCAGGCGAACCTTCTGGCCTAGAGAGACAACATGTGGAAGATAAACTCTATGGACCGCTGAGTGAACTAAAAAGACTGTTAGATTCATACAAGAGACAACATTGCAGTTATAAACATATTTCAGGCGAACGAAAGAAGAAGAAGAAGAAGAAGAAGAAGAAGAAGAAGAAGAAAGAAGAAGAAGAAGAAGAAGAAGAAGAAGACGAAGACGAAGACGAAGACGAGAGAAGAAGAAGAAGAAGAAGAAGAAGAAGAAGAAGAAGAAGAAGAAGAAGAAGAAGAAGAAGAAGAAGAGGAAGAAGGAGGAGGAGGAGGAGTAGGAGGAGAAGAAGAAGAAGAAGAAGAAGAAGAAGAAGAAGAAGAAGAAGAAGAAGAAGAAGATTGCGCGTTGTCACAAGAAAGATTACATTGGTCTACAAACATTTTGGTGCCTTTATAGCTGTTTGGGGTAATTTTGTGTTGCTGATTCCAAAAAAAAAAAAAAAAAGTAATCATATTTTTTTCTATCAGCTCTAGTTTTTGTTTTTATATCTTTGTGAAATTTTTCACCTTGCTCCTAACTAAAGTTGCTAAGATTCTCGGGAAAGAAATGTAAATGGTCATGGAGGTAGTGCAAGTGTATGCTACAGTTGCTTCTAAGCTTACAAAAACTCGACAACATATCTTATATTTTCAATTGCTTCAGAATAATTGTCGCTTTAAAGTTACCCAGAAAGTTTTGCACAACTAAAACAAATGATGACAGGCTGTGGAAACTGTTATATTCATCGAATCAATACAATTTGGATCTTTTATTAACTTTCTCATTTCAGGTCCATCAACAAATCCAGGTTTAAATTTGTCTATGCTCAATTCCGGAAACTTCTGCATAAATAATTAAAACAGGTACCATCTTTGTTCAGTGCCTTAACATATTGTTTCATCAAGCCAAGCTTTATATGTTATAGTGGCAGTAGAACTTTTTTTCGATCAATGAGAGGCTTGTTGACAATATTTTTTTCTCCAACTTTAAATTCATCTACGGCGACTATATTTTGTCCAGTTCGTATCTTTCGCCCTGCTATTACACAAACATATAAAGCATGGATATTTAGTGAATCCCCTTTGCTAGTCAAGCAAGATGTTCATAATGTTAAGATCTAAACAAACACGTTATGTTCTGAATACTTCAATTTTTCCAGAACTGTGCTTATTGTAGCGTACTCCTCCTTCATTGCATTAAAATGAGCGATTGGAATTGAGCTATATTTGTTACCATTGTGTAATAGAACACCTTTCAATCTTCGTTTAAAGCCACATTTCGTTTACAAGACCTCCAACATTAGTACAAAACACAAGTTGCTTTCTTTACGAAAGAATGGAAGAAAACGTTGACCTCTGCTGCGATAAAATGTAACCTTTGTTTCAGCGATCAGTAATGTTTATTTTCTTTCAATCTTGAAGCCAAAAGTTCTGAAGATTCCTTGGAGAGATATAGATCTCGGATTAGATCATTCGGTTCACCCTGATCTGCAAATTCACTATCATTGTCAATTGTCGTTCCACATGTCAGTCCTGTCTCGTCTTCTAGCAAGGAATTCGAAATTTGACTGCAAGTTCGAATTGATATGCCATCTCCGCGTGTAACAGGTCGTCTAGCAGAATCTATATCTGAATGTTTCTATATATTTTTACCCCCCCCCCCCCCCCCCCCCAAAAAAAAAAAAAACCTATTAATTTCCTAAATATTGACAATACAGAAACAACAGTCATCATAGTGGTTCTTGGGCTATCTCCAAAACATTGGAATTCGAAATATTAAACATGTTCTGTTCCCCACAAGTCCACTGTCGCAGGTGTTCAACACATGTTTTGCAAACAATATGAGGAGCTCAAGACTTGTCCTGATCACCTGGTTTTACTTTAAAGTAAGTAAAGTATGCCTATTTTTTTACAAAAAACAGTAATATGCTTACTATGCTCTTCTTTCAAAGTGTACTCTCCATAAATATATCAAAAGTAATCCGGAGAGTGAAAACTTGCTTTCATGAAGATGATGTCAGTCAGTGATAGAAGTGTAAAAAATAACTAGCATACGAACATGCATACAGTGGGTTAAAATCTTAAACAAAGGGAAACTCTTAACAGTTTCTATGAAAACCACGACTGTAAGTAAACAATCAGTTTCATTTTGTAAGGGACTAGATAGCAATAGTTTTTTTGTCTTCTTCCCCAGAGCCTTATACAGAGCATACTACAATAATATTAATTAAATACACAAATAAATGCAGGTGTATAAAAAACTAGAGCTTCTACAGACAAATAAATGTGCTATTTGGAAAATCAGGCGTAAAATATAGCCCCCCCCCCCCACCCAATGTATTTGTAGTTATGTGTTTTCATTGAATTATGGATTGTCAAAAGATTGTGTGTTGTGGCAATATTGTCACAATTTTGCCCGTTGTCGCAAAATTGTCCGATTGAACTTTATCACAAGATATATGCTGTCACATGTTGTGTTGTTGAAGATTGTGTGTTGTCACAAGATTGTACGTTCTCACATGATTATGTGTTACCCACAGATTGTGCGTTGTCCAAAGATTGTGCGTTATCACAAGATTGTGCCTTGCACTAGGTTATGCGTTGGCCAAAGATTGTGTTGCTTCAATATTTTGTGTTGTCACCTAGCTGTCACATGACACCCGATTATTCGTTGTCACAAAACCTTGTTCTTACAATTTGTTGTCACATATATCTCCGATCTCTAACACATACTATCTTCAACTGATTAATTGCCATGGGATGATTAATCGACTTAAGCGACTTGCATTATCTGCCATGGGCAGATATATCGCCACAATATTATCATTGTGTTATAATACAACATACCTGCTACCATATTACACCTTTTAAATCATAACTCTAACACACTCCTACTTCCTATTTTCCGTCCGTCATTTTTTGTTTGGTCATAACCTACCTTTTGCTTGGCACGCAATCTGTTAATTAAAATAAAACTATTCAGCCCTCTGTCTTCAAATAAACAATGAAAACATAACCCATATTTTAACCACCGACTGGCCAGGTTGATCTCGCTAACGCCTCCCACAGTCCAGCTCGGATATCTCAACTCCTGAGTGGAAATCTATTTAATCCCGCTTAAGTTGGCTTCCCATTGACAATCAATAGACCTTCTATTGGCTGCTGGCGCCAGAAATAGCGCTTCCTCGAAAACCTAGGTGGCAGGCTGACGGGAAGTTGAAATGTCCACCATTTCCGGAGGGTATTCTCTAGTTTGTTACGGGAACGGAAATCCTGGGTCCTTGGGAGGGCCCGTGTACCGCGAAGTAGGGTTAAGTTGAAACCAGCATATTG
>JACEFZ010011106.1:0-14680 GCA_014155875.1 Cepaea nemoralis
CAGCCTTTTTTTTACAAAACAGGTTGTATGTCCTCTTTGGCTTACAGCTTCTGCACTAAAGGTGAACTGAGAATATTGAACTCTGGCTCTAATTTCTTGAAATCTTGGAATCTCCATCCAAATTCTCCATCAATGCATCTAATTGGGCTTTGTACTTCTCAGTCTTTTGACCAGAAATGGTTTCTTGTTTCAGCAAAGACCTATTAAGACATAGATGGCGCTGCTCACATTTTGCCGCTGCCTTCACCCACATCGCAGCCAATGTGCTTATACTTTGACACAACCTTGCCCAAATTGTTATCACATGGTCTATGTGCTCAGTATAAGTGAGGTTTCGATCAAATCGTATCCCCAGGTAATTCATTGTCTACATTCTTTCCACAGTCTCTGAACCCAGATTTACTGTTAATGTTGGAGTGTTAACAATATGGTTATTCAAAGAGAACCATGTTACTGCTGCCTATGTTGGGTTGACCATTGCCCCATCTTCAACACACCAAGTGCTTATGCGATTGAGTTATGTCTGTATTTCCACAGCAACCCGATCTCTATCCTTACCCTGACGATACACTAAAACATCATCTGCATACGACAATGTTCTCCCCGGTCCTGTGATCTGCTCGCCGGTGATTCTCACAGTGTAGGCGTTGAGCAGCACCGGAGATAATGATGATCCCTGTGACAGGACAGGATATGTTGTTGTTGGTTCAGAAGTCCAACAACCACAGCTAAAACTACTTTCTGTTGGAAGAAGGGCTGCAGTGATCCAGCTCAGGAGGAAAGGAATTATCTGGAGTTTAAGAAGCTGAAACATTAAAATATCATACGATACTCTGTTACACGCGTCCTCAAGATCAATCGCTGGAGCAAATGCTTAAATGCCTAAATGGAAACCTTCATAGACATCATGGGCAAACATTACTGCATTGGTCCAGGTTTCTCTATTTGGGCGATACCCGTCCAGGATAGATGGGGAAAGAAATCGTTCCTCTCTAGCTGTTTTGACATTTGTTTGGCAGTTAGCTTCTTCAGCAGATTGCCTATTGTGTTCTGCATGGTTATTACTCAATATCCCTGAATTTGTGTGTGGTCTTTGCCAGGCTTCGGCAAGGGAATCAGATAGATGTGTAACCACTCCTCCTTGATGCTAACACTTCCTATATTGTTGGTGTACATGTCTGCTAGTTCCATTAATTCGTTGTCAGTACACATCATAATGATATCATGCATTATACCATCTGGCCATGGAGCGCTGTTTTTCGTTCGTAGAAGTACAGCTCTGATCGCTGTCATTGTAACTATTTCTTTATCTGACATATTCTGGATCTTACAACAATCTGAGATAACCGCCATGGCCAGATTGTAAGTTAGTTAGGTAACACTCGCGTATTGGGATTGCCAGGCGTTGATTCTCAGCATTACAACTTATACTTTTCGCCGCTGTACTTACGCTTATATGTACATATCACATTCTAACAATACAAAGTACTATAATAATGAAATTAGACATTGGATGTCATGTAGTTAATAAATTTACAATAAAATGATCATCGTCGCTGCCTTTATGCACGTATAGGATACTGTTCTTGTCCTGTGAAAGTTATGCACACGTAATTAAATTACCAGTGTTCAATGTTCATTGCAGTGCTGGCATGTTTGGCATTTCTTCTTTCTGACCCGATTATTGACGTCTTCTGTATATCATGATATTATCTTTTCTTCTGTATAGTGATTAAGACTTTGCACCAAGTTTGGACAATTTGTAAGTCCGTTCTGTAAAATTGCTGGAGTTCACACATGTAAAATATGTATTAATGTTTTAAGTTCGGTGGCCTTACTTATGAGTGTGGCCATGGTGCGTCTGTCTGTGACTGTCTTTGCCATAGTTTGTAGGTTGGCATCTGGTTCATTAAACTGTTTATTGGAAATGAATGTCTGTACTTGTGAAGTTCTTGTCGTTGTTAGTCGATTTCAAAATGTGGGCTCTGTAGATACTCGTTTGAAACAAAGTCAATATGGGTATAGCTTACTGTTAGATACTTGAAATCACATGTTGAGTCTTACTGTTCTGCCGATGACACTTTCCATGTTGAAGGAACTTTTATGTTGGTGTATACAATGGAGTGTGCTAGTATCATAGCGCTGGAGTCGTACAGCAGACAAGGCAACTCTGGAGTTACTCGATCTAAGGATATAAAGTGGGTTACGGTTAAAATTAATTTTCCGACGGGTGGGGATTTTCAAATTTCATGTTGAGATCATTTTGAGTGCTATCTCCAAACCTGCACTCGTACATGTGTGTATACATCCAATAGTCAAAATAATAATAATACACCATGTATAGTTTTGAACAGTAATCGTGCATGTTTGTACACTTTTCTGCAATTTGTGTATATTTTGCAAAATATGTAGGGTACTTTGTTGCTGATTTTTGTCAGTAATTTCACCGACTGATGATTTACATTGTTCAGCATAAGTATGTGTCTGAGTTGATTTGATATAGTGTTTATCAGTGGTAACAACAAACTTTGGTTCATCAGTACTGATGTAAGTATCAAAGTTAGCTGGTTTGTCATGAGTAATATCATCTGTGTTGCGTCATGATGATGTGTGAATAAAACTGTTTGTGAAGTCATTTGTTTTGCATTTACCATGAGTAGTGCGAGTAGAACCATCCATTGTGTGCATTTGGGCATGTGTGTAGTTAACAGGAGGTATAGCATGTACCCTGATGTTTTGTGATCTTTTCTCGCCCTTGTGAAATGCTTGTTATCTGTACCTTCTTTTCTTTGTTGATACACACCAGTTTCTGTTTTTTCTTGTTGTGAGATGGTAGTCACGTTGGTCTGGTGTGGTACTTTGGTCTGTTCATCATGTTGTTGTATGATGAGTGGTGTAGTTAAGGCAGTATTTGTTGTGGTGTTAACTTCCTACCATGTGTGGGTTTTGGATTCTGTGTGGTCTATTACATTTAATACATTTCCAATTAATAAATCGCAGCATGGATTGTCTAATAATGCGCAAGTTACTCTGCCTGATAGGAAAGGTGATTTTATATTGGCCCATGCCATAGGATATTTCTCTACTGTCCCTGAAACAGTTCTGCAATAGATGTACTCATCTAGGTAGTCTTTAGGATCAGCTAGGGGTCTTCCGAAGACCGATAAGACAGGACCATGTGTTGCGTACACATGTGCATACTGTGTCATTAATGTATCCCTCATGGAATGTTAGTTTTCCTACCGACAGTCTGGAGGTTTTGTTCATTTCCTCACTTTCTTGTTGAGTATTACCCTCTTTTAATAAGGAATGAGGCTGAGTGATGTTAACAACATTATTGAAATATGGTAAGAAGTCTGTTGGGTAAAACTCAGTCTGTTCTGAATTTGCAGTGTTTGGTCTTGTTTTCGTCTCTGTGATGTTTACTTTTTCTAAGTTCTTTGCTGAACTGTCTGTTGTAATGTTTATGGCTGCATTTGCTTTTGCTTTCTGTATTCTTTTTACTCCTTCACATTCAAAACGCCTGTGGCCGTAGGCCAAACAAAAATGACATTTGGTTCTATATTTCCTTTGATTTACCTTCCCCAGTTTTTGTGCTATAATAGTATTCAGGTATTCTTGATAAGTGGGATTCTTATCGCATATTCCATTTTCTGTATGCGGAGTGCTACAATGTTTGCACGGTACTGGTTTCGTTTTCTGTGGTTTGTTTAGACAATCTGTGGATGAAGATGCCGTTGCCCTTACGGTACTCTTCTGTTGAGTGTTCTTAACCAGGTTCATACTTTGGTTGTAATATTCGCGGCATTTTTCTAGTAAATTTTTGATAGGCTCTTTGTTGTGTTCTTCTAAATATTTTGCGCATTCGGCTGGGAGTGTTGCTTTAAGTTTTTCTATTAGGAAGAAATCTAATACTGCCTGATCATTGTTTGTGTCTCTCATTTCAGCTATTAGCCTCATGTACCTGCCTTTTATTTCCTCTTTATAATGGGTAAACGACATGTCTGGGACTGGTTTCAGGTCTTGTAACACTAATATTAGGGTGTCGATGTCGTTTAAGTAGTTTGATAATATGGTTAGGTAATGCCGCTATATGTTTTCTATTGTTTGGTCTCTATATGTTCTATTAAAGTGGTCATATGTGTGAAATGTCTATATAAAAAGACTCAATGTCACCTTTGTCACGACTAACCCCCCCCCCCCACCACTAACCCCCCCCCCACCACTACCCCCCCACCACTAACCCCCCCCACCACTAACCCCCCCCCCACCACTAATACCCCCCACCACTAACCCCCCCCCCCCGACAGTTGGCCAGTCTTCACCTCTACCACCTCGGTGGCTAGCGTTGATTCAGTCAGTAGATATCGTTGCTGTCGTACTCCCCCCACTAACCCCCCCCCCCACCACTAACCCCCCCCCCCACCACTAACCCCCCCCCCCCCCCCCGACAGTTGGCCAGTCTTCACCTCTACCACCTCGGTGGCTAGCGTTGATTCAGTCAGTAGATATCGTTGCTGTCGTACTCCCCCCCACTAACCCCCCCCCCCACTAACCCCCCCCACTAACCCCCACTCCCCCACTCCCCAACTAACCCCCCCCCCCCACCACTAACCCCCCCCCCCCCCGACAGTTGGCCAGTCTTCACCTCTACCACCTCGGTGGCTAGCGTTGATTCAGTCAGTAGATATCGTTGCTGTCGTACTCCCCCCACTAACCCCCCCCCCCACTAACCCCCCCCCACTAACCCCCACTCCCCCCACTCCCCACTAACCCCCCCCCCCCCACCACTAACCCCCCCCCCCCCCGACAGTTGGCCAGTCTTCACCTCTACCACCTCGGTGGCTAGCGTTGATTCAGTCAGTAGATATCGTTGCTGTCGTACTCCCCCCCCCCCCACCACTAACCCCCCCCCCCCCCCGACAGTTGGCCAGTCTTCACCTCTACCACCTCGGTGGCTAGCGTTGATTCAGTCAGTAGATATCGTTGCTGTCGTACTCCCCCCCACTAACCCCCCCCCCCCCCCCCCCTCCCCCCCGACAGTTGGCCAGTCTTCACCTCTACCACCTCGGTGGCTAGCGTTGATTCAGTCAGTAGATATCGTTGCTGTCGTACTCCCCCCCCCCCCCCCACCACTAACCCCCCCCCCCCCCGACAGTTGGCCAGTCTTCACCTCTACCACCTCGGTGGCTAGCGTTGATTCAGTCAGTAGATATCGTTGCTGTCGTAGCTTCCCCCCTACCCCCCCCCCTCACTAACCCCCCCCACTAACCCCCCCCCCCACTAACCCCTCCCCCCACTAACCCCTCCCCCACTAACCCCTCCCCCCACTAACCCCCCCACTACCCCCCCACTAACCCCCCCCCACTAACCCCCCCCCCCACTAACCCCTCCCCCCACTAACCCCTCCCCCCACTAATCCCTCCCCCCACTAACCCCTCCCCCCACTAACCCCTCCCCCCACTAACCCCTCTCCCCACTAACCCCTCCCCCCACTAACCCCTCCCCCCACTACCCCCCCCCCACTAACCTACCCCACTAAACCCCCCCCCACTAAACCCCCCCTCCCACTAACCCCTCCCCCCACTAACCCTCTCCCCACTAACCCCTCCCCCACTAACCCCTCCCCCCACTAACCCATCCCCCCCACTAACCCCTCCCCCCACTAACCCCTCCCCCACTAACCCCTCCCCCCACTAACCCCTCCCCCCACTAACCCCTCACCCCCACTAACCACCCCCCCACTACCCCTCCCCCCACTAACCCCTCCCCCCACTAACCCCCCCCCCCCACTAACCCCCCCACTAACCCCTCCCCCCACTAACCCCCCCCACTAACCCCCCCCCCACTAACCCCTCCCCCTAACCCCCCCCCCCACCCACCCATTAACCCCCCTCCCCCCACAACCCCCCCCCCCCCACTACCCCCCCCCCCACTAACCCCTCCCCCCACTAACCCCCCCCCCCCCCACTACCCCCCCACTAACCCCCCCCCCCCACTAACTCCCCCCCCCAATAACCCCCCCCCCACCTAACCCCCCCCCACTAACCCCCCCATTAACCCCCCACTAACCCCTCCCCCCCACTAACCCCCCCCCCCACTAACCCCCCCCCCACTAACCCCTCCCCCCCACTAACTCCCCCTACCCCCATTAACCCCCCCACTAACCCCCCCCCCCACTAACCCCTCCCCCCACTAACCCCCCCCCCCACTAACCCCCCCCACTAACCCCTCCCCCCACTAACCCCCCCCACTAACCCCTCCCCCCACTAACCCCCCCCATTAACCCCCCCCCCCACTAACCCCTCCCCCACTAACCCCCCCCCCCCCCACTAACCCCCCCCCCCCCCGACAGTTGGCCAGTCTTCACCTCTACCTCGGTGGCTAGCGTTGATTCAGTCAGTAGATATCGTTGCTGTCGTGCTCCCCCCACTCCCCCCCCACTCCCCCACTCCCCCACTAACCCCCCCCCCCACTAACCCCTCCCCCACTAACCCCTCCCCCCATCTAACCCCGCCCCCACTAACCCCCCCCCAACATAACCCCCTCCCCCCACTAACCCCTCCCCCCACTAACCCCCCCCCCCCACTAACCCCTCCCCCACTAACCCCCTCCCCCCAGCCCACTAACCCCCCCCCACTAACCCCTCCCCCACTAACCCCCCCCCCACCACTAACCCCCACCCCCCACCACTTAACCCCCCCCCCCCCACTAACCCCTTCCCCCACTAACCCCTCCCCCACTAACCCGCCCCCCACTAACCCCTCCCCCCACTAACACCTCCCCCCACTAACCCCTGCCCCCACTAACCCCTCCCCCCACTAACCCCTCCCCCACTAACCCTCCCCCACTAACACCCCCCCCACTAACCCCCCCCCCACTAACCCCCCCCACCCCACTAACACCCTCCCCACTCACTAACCCCTCCCCCACTAACCCCCCCCCCCACTAGACACCCCTCCCCTCACTAACCCTCCCCCATCACCCCACCCCCCCCCCACTAACCCCATCCCCCCACTAACCCCCCCCCCCCCCCCCCCCCACTAACCCCCCCCCCCACTAACCCCTCACCGCACACTAACCCCCGCCACCCACTAACCCCTCAACCTCCACTAAACCAACCCCCCCCCCCCCACCGAACCCCTCCCCCCACGAACCCCTCCCCCACGAACCCCCCCCCCCCCCCACTAACCCCTTCCCCCCACTAACCGCCTCCCCCCACTAACCCCCCCCCCACTAAACCCCCCCCCCCACTAACCCCTCCCCCACTAACACCCCCCCCCCCCACTAAACCCCTCCCCCAAGTAGTCTAACCCCCCCCCCCACTAACCCCCCCCACTAACCCCTTCCCCCCACTAACCACCCCCCACTAACCCCTCCCCCCACTAACCCCCCCATTAACCCCCCCCCCCCCCCACTAAACCCCTCCCCCACTAACCCCCCCCCCCCCCCCACTACCCCCCCCCCCCCCGACAGTTGGCCAGTCTTCACCTCTACCACCTCGGTGGCTAGCGTTGATTCAGTCAGTAGATATCGTTGCTGTCGTGCTCCCCCCCCCCCCCCCCACTAACCCCCCCCACTAACCCCCCCCCCCCCACTAACCCCCCCCCCCCCCACCACTAACCCCCCCCCCACCACTAGAACCCCCCCCCCCCCCCCACCACTAACCCCCCCCCCACCACTAACCCCTTCCCCCACTAACCCCCCCCACTAACCTAACCCACTAAAACCCCCCGCACTAAACCCCCCCTCCCACTAACCCCTCCCCCCACTAACCCCTCTCCCCACTAACCCATCCCCCACTAACCCTCGCCCCCACTAACCCATCCCCCCCGACTAACCCCCTCCCCACTAAACCCCTCCCCCACTAACCCCTCCCCCCACTAACCCCTCCCCCGCACTAACCCCTCACCCCCACTAACCACCCCCCCACTAACCCCCCCCCCACTAACCCCTCCCCCCACTAACCCCCCCCCCACTAACCCTCCCCCCACTAACCCCCCACTAACCCCCCCCCCCCACCACTAACCCCTCCCCCTAACCCCCCACCCACCCATTAACCCCCCCTCCCCCCACAACCCCCCCACTAACCCCCCCCCCCCACTAACCCCTCCCCCCACTAACCCCCCCCCCACTACCCCCCCACTAACCCCCCCACTAACTCCCCCCCCCAATAACCCACCCCCCACTAACCCCCCCACTAACCCCCCCATTAACCCCCACTAACCCCTCCCCCCACTAACCCCCCTCCCCCACTAACCCCCCCCCCCCACTAACCCCTCCCCCCCACTAACTCCCCCTACCCCCATTAACCCCCCACTAACCCCCCCCCCCCACTAACCCCTCCCCCCAACTAACCCCCCCCCCCACTAACCCCCCCACTAACCCTCCCCCACTAACCCCCCCCACTAACCCCTCCCCCCACTAACCCCCCCCATTAACCCCCCCCCCCCCACTAACCCCTCCCCCCACTAACCCCCCCCCCCCACTAACCCCCCCCCCCCCCGACAGTTGGCCAGTCTTCACCTCTACCACCTCGGTGGCTAGCGTTGATTCAGTCAGTAGATATCGTTGCTGTCGTGACTCCCCCCACTAACCCCCCCCCCCCCACCACTAACCCCCCCCCCCCCCCCGACAGTTGGCCAGTCTTCACCTCTACCACCTCGGTGGCTAGCGTTGATTCAGTCAGTAGATATCGTTGCTGTCGTACTCCCCCCACTAACCCCCCCCCCCACTAACCCCCCACTCCCCCCACCCCCACTAACCCCCCCCCCACCACTAACCCCCCCCCCCCCGACAGTTGGCCAGTCTTCACCTCTACCACCTCGGTGGCTAGCTTTGATTCAGTCAGTAGATATCGTTGCTGTCGTACTCCCCCACTAACCCCCCCCCCCCACCACTAACCCCCCCCCCCCCCCGACAGTTGGCCAGTCTTCACCTCTACCACCTCGGTGGCTAGCGTTGATTCAGTCAGTAGATATCGTTGCTGTCGTACTCCCCCACTAACCCCCCCCCCACCACTAACCCCCCCCCCACCACTAACACCCCCCCCCCCACCACTAACCCCCCCCCCCCACCACTAACCCCCCCCCCCCCCCCCGACAGTTGGCCAGTCTTCACTCTAACACCTCGATGGCTAGCGTTTGATTCAGCAGTCAGTAGATTCGTTGCTGTCGTACTCCCCCAACTGAACCCCCCCCTCCACCACTAACCCCCCCCCTCCCCCTCGCCCCCCCCCCCGACAGTTGGGCCAGTCTCACCCTACTACCACCTCGTGGCTAGCATTGATTCAGTCAGTAGATTATCGTTGCCTGTCGTGCTCCCCCCACTTAACCCCCCCCCCCCACTAACCCCCCCCCCCCCACCTAACCCCACCCACTAACGCCCCCACTCCCCCCGCCCCCCACTCCCCCACTAACCCCCCCCCCCCCCCCCCCAGCCACTAACCCCCCCCCGACAGTTGGCCAGTCTTCACCTCTACCACCTCGGTGGCTAGCGTTGATTCAGTCAGTAGATATCGTTGCTGTCGTACTCCCCCCCCCCACTACCCCCCCCCCCACTAACCCCCCCCCCCCTGCCTAACCCCCCACTCCCCCCACTAACCCCCACTAACCCCCACACTAACCCCCCCCCCCACTAACCCACCCCCCCCCGCCACTAAACACCCCCCCCCCAATAACCCCCCCCCCCCCCACTAACCCCCCCCCCACCACTAACCCCACGCCCCCCCCCCCCCCAGACAGTTGGCCATCTTTCACCTCTACCAACCTCGGTGGCTAGCGGTGATTCAGTCAGTAGATATCGTTGCCTGTCGTACTCCACCCCCCCACTAACTAACCCCCCCCCCACTAACCCCCCCCCCCCCCCCCACTAACCCCCCCCCCCCACTAACCCCCCACTCCCCCCACTCCCCAACTACAACCCCCCCCCACCACTAACCCCCCCCCCCCCCCGACAGTTGGCCAGTCTTCACCTCTACCACCTCGGTGGCTAGCGTTGATTCAGTCAGTAGATATCGTTGCTGTCGTACTCCCCCCACTAACCCCCCCCCCCCACTAACCCCCCCCCACTAACCCCCACATCCCCCCACTCCCCCACTAACCCCCCCCCCCCCACCACTAACCCCCCCCCCCCCCGACAGTTGCCCAGTCTTCACCTCTACCACCTCGGTGGCTAGCGTTGATTCAGTCAGTAGATATCGTTGCTGTCGTATTTCCCCCCCCCCCACCACTACCCCCCCCCCCCCCCCGACAGTTGGCCAGTCTTCACCTCTACCACCTCGGTGGCTAGCGTTGATTCAGTCAGTAGATATCGTTGCTGTCGTACTCCCCCCACTAACCCCCCCCCCCCCACCACTACCCCCCCCCCCACTAAGCCCCCCCACTAAACCCCCACTCCCCCCACTCCCCCACTAACCCCCCCCCCCACCACTAACCCCCCCCCCCCCCCCGACAGTTGGCCAGTCTTCACATCTACCACCTCGGAGGCTAGCGTTGATTCAGTCAGTAGATATCGTTGCTGTCGTACTCCCCCCCCCCCCCCACCAGTACACCCCCCCCCGACAGTTGGCCAGTCTTCACCTCTACCACCTCGGTGGCTAGCGTTGATTCAGTCAGTAGATATCGTTGCTGTCGTACTCCCCCCACTAACCCCCCCCCCCCCCACCACTAACCCCCACCCCCACTACCCCCCCCCCCCCAACTACCCCCCCCCCCGCCACTACCCCCCCCCCCCCACTAGCCCCCCCACCACTAACCGCCCCCCCCCGACAGTTGGCCAGAACTTCACCTCTACCAGCTCGGTGGCTAGCGTTGATTCAGTCAGTAGATATCGTTGCTGTCGTACTCCCCCCCCCCCACTAACCCCCCCTCCCCCACTAACCCCCCCCCCCCACTAACCCCCCACTCCCCAAACTAACCCCCCCCCCACAACTAACCCCCCCCCCCGACAGTTGGCCAGTCTTCACCTCTACCACCTCGGTGGCTAGCGTTGATTCAGTCAGTAGATATCGTTGCTGTCGTACTCCCCACTAACCCCCCCCCCCCACTAACCCCCACCACTACCCCCACTCCCCACTAACCCCCCCCCCCCCACCACTAACCCCCCCCCCCCCCGACAGTTGGCCAGTCTTCACCTCTACCACCTCGGTGGCTAGCGTTGATTCAGTCAGTAGATATCGTTGCTGTCGTACTCCCCCCCCCCCCCCCACCACTAACCCCCCCCCCCCCGACAGTTGGCCAGTCTTCACCTCTACCACCTCGGTGGCTAGCGTTGATTCAGTCAGTAGATATCGTTGCTGTCGTACTCCCCCCCTAACCCCCCCCCCCCCCCACCACTAACCCCCCCCCACTAACCCCCCCCACTAACCCCCCCCCCCCACTAACCTCCCCCCCACTAACCAATCCCCCACCCCACCGCACCACTAACACCCCCCCCCCCCCCGACAGTTGGCCAGTCTTCACCTTCTACCACCTCGGTGGCTAGCGTTGATTCAGTCAGTAGATATCGTTGCTGTCGTACTCCCCCCACTAACCCCCCCCCCCCCACTAACCCCCCCCCCCACTAACACCCCACTCCCCCCCCACTATCCCACCACTCCCCCCCCCACCACTAACCCCCCCCCCCCCCGACAGTTGGCCAGTCTTCACCTCTACCACCTCGGTGGCTAGCGTTGATTCAGTCAGTAGATATCGTTGCTGTCGTACTCCCCCCCCCCCCACCACTAACCCCCCCCCCCCCGACAGTTGGCCAGTCTTCCCCTCTACCACCTCGGTGGCTAGCGTTGATTCAGTCAGTAGATATCGTTGCTGTCGTACTCCCCCCACTAACACCCCCCCCCACCCTATCCCCCCCCACTAACCCCCCCCCCCCCACTAACCACCACTCCCCCCACTCCCCCACTACCCCCCCCCCCACCACTAACCACCCCCCCCCCCCCCCCCCCGACAGTTGGCCAGTCTTCACCTCTACCACCTCGGTGGCTAGCGTTGATTCAGTCAGTAGATATCGTTGCTGTCGTACTCCCCCCCACCACTACCCCCCCCCCCCCCCCCCCGACAGTTGGCCAGTCTTCACCTCTACCACCTCGGTGGCTAGCGTTGATTCAGTCAGTAGATATTGTTGCTGTCGTACTTCCCCCCACTAAGAACCCCCCCCCCCCACCACTAACCCCCCCCCCCCCACTAACCCCCCCCACTAACCCTCCCGCCACTAACTCCCCCCCCCCACTAACCCCCCCTCCCCCACCACTAACCCCCCCCCCCCCACGACAGTTGGCCAGTCTTCACCTCTACCACCTCGGTGGCTAGCGTTGATTCAGTCAGTAGATATCGTTGCTGTCGTACTCCCCCCCCACTAACCCCCCCCCACTACCCCCCCACTAACCCCCCACTCCCCCCACTCCCCAACTAACCCCCCCCCCCCACCACTACCCCCCCCGACAGTTGGCCAGTCTTCACCTCTACCACCTCGGTGGCTAGCGTTGATTCAGTCAGTAGATATCGTTGCTGTCGTACTCCCCCCACTAACCCCCCCCCCACTAACCCCCCCCCCACTAACCCCCCACTCCCCCCACTCCCCCACTAACCCGCCCCCCACCACTAACCCCCCCCCCCCCCGACAGTTTAACCAGTCTTCACCTCTACCACCTCGGTGGCTAGCGTTGATTCAGTCAGTAGATATCGTTGCTGTCGTACTCCCCCCCCCCCACCACAAATCCACCCCCCCACCCCCCGACAGTTGGCCAGTCTTCACCTCTACCACCTCGGTGGCTAGCGTTGATTCAGTCAGTAGATATCGTTGCTGTCGTACTCCCCCCACTAACCCCCCCCCCCACCACTAACCCCCCCCCCCCCCACTAACCCCCCCCCCACTAAACCCCCACTCCCCCACTCCCCCACTACCCCCCCCCCCACCACTAACAACCCCCCCCCCCCCCGACAGTTGGCCAGTCTTCACATCTACCACCTCGGTGGCTAGCGTTGATTCAGTCAGTAGATATCGTTGCTGTCGTACTCCCCCCACTAACCCCCCCCCCCACCACTAACCCCCACCCCCACTACCCCCCCCCCCAACTAACCCCCCCCCCGCCACTAACCCCCCCCACTAACCCCCCCCCCCCACTAGCCCCCCCCCACCACCACTAACCGCCCCCCCCCCCCCCGACAGTTTGCCAGTCTTCACCTCTACCAGCTCGGTGGCTAATGTTGATTCAGTCAGTAGATATCGTTGCTGTCGTACTCACCCCCCCCCACCACTACCCCCCCCCCCCCCCCCGACAGTTGGCCAGTCTTCACCTCTACCACCTCGTGGCTAGCGTTGATTCAGTCAGTAGATATCGTTGCTGCCGTACTCCCCCCACTAACCCCCCCCCACCACTAACCCCCCCCACTAACCCCCCCCCCCCCCGCCACTAACCTTCCCCCCCCACTAACCCCCCCCCCCCCACTAACCCCCCCCCCACCACTAACACCACCCCCCCCGACAGTTGGCCAGTCTTCACTTCTACCACCTCGGTGGCTAGCGTTGATTCAGTCAGTAGATATCGTTGCTGTCGTACTCCCCCCACTAACCCCCCCCCCCCACACATAACCCCCTCCCCCCCACTAACCCCCCACTCCCCCCCCCACTATCCCACCACTCCCCCCCCCCCCCACCACTAACCCCCCCCCCCCCCCCCGACAGTTTGCCAGTCTTCACCTCTACCACCTCGGTGGCTAGCGTTGATTCAGTCAGTAGATATCGTTGCTGTCGTGCTCCCCCCACTAACCCCCCCCCCCCACCACTAATCCCTCCACGACTAACCCCCCCCCCCCCACCACCACTAACCCCCCCCCCCCCCGACAGTTGGCCAGTCTTCACCTCTACCACCTCGGTGGCTAGCGGTGATTCAGTCAGTAGATATCGTTGCTGTCGTACTCCCCCCACTAACCCCCCCCCCCCACTAACCCCCCCCCCCCACTAACCCCCCACTCCCCCCCACTCCCCACTAACCACCCCCCCCCCCACCACTAACCCCCCCCCCCCCCGACAGTTGGCCAGTCTTCACCTCTACCACCTCGGTGGCTAGCGTTTATTCAGTCAGTAGATATCGTTGCTGTCGTACTCCCCCCCCCCCCCCCACCACTAACCCCCCCCCCCCCGACAGTTGGCCAGTCTTCACCTCTACCACCTCGGTGGCTAGCGTTGATTCAGTCAGTAGATATCGTTGCTGTCGTACTCCCCCCACTAACCCCCCCCCCCACCACTAACCCCCCCCCACCACTAACCCCCCACCACTAACCCCCCACCTAACACCCCCCACCACTAACCCCCCCACTAACCCCCCACCACTAACCCCCCCCCACCACTAACCCCCCCCCCCCCCCCCCCCCCACCACTAACCCCCCCCCCCACAACTAACCCCCCCACCACCACTAACCCCCCCCCCCACCACTAACCCCCCCCCCACCACTAACCCCCCCCCCCACCACTAACCCCCCCCCCCCCCCACCACTACCCCCCCCCACCACTAACCCCCCCCACTAACCCCCCACCACTAACCCCCCACCACTAACCCCCCCCCCACCACTAACCCCCCCCCCCCAGCACTAACCCCCCCCCCACCCACCACTAACTCCCCCCCCCCCCCCCGCTTGCCAGTTTCACCTCTACCATCTCGGTGGCTAGCGTTGAAAAAAAA
>JACEFZ010011107.1:0-14908 GCA_014155875.1 Cepaea nemoralis
CCCTCCCCCGTTTGGGCTCAATCCCCCACTTAATGATGATTCCACACCTTGGGGCCCCATCCTTAGTGTTTTTTTTACCCCCAAAGGGCCCCATCCTTTAAGTTTTTTGGGTTTAACCTCCTTTGGGCCCCCATCTAGTGGGGTTTTACCTCCATGCCATCTAGTGTGGTTTACCTCCATGCCATCCAATGATGATATACCTACATGCCATTTAATGATGATATTCTCACATGCCATCTAATAATGATATTCCCACATGCCATCTAGTGTGGTTTACCTCCATGCCATCTAGTGTGGTTTACCTCCATGTCATCTAGTGTGGTTTACCTCCATGCCATCTAGTGTGGTTTACCTCCATGCCATCTAGTGTGGTTTATCTCTATGCCATCTAGTGTGGTTTATCTCTATGCCATCCAATGATGATATACCTCCATGCCATTTAATGATGATATTCTCACATGCCATCTAATAATGATATTCCCACATGCCATCTAATGATGATATTCACACATGTCATCTTGCGGTGATCTACCTCTATTCAAACTAATGATGATATTCCTCCACTATCTAATGATTTTGTTTTCGCTCGCTCGCTTTGAACTCAAGCACAGTCCATACACACTACATACAGAAGTGCTGGATTGAATATTGCGTGTTGATTAGCTTTTACTTATTAACAGTGACCATCGCCATCAGGTGAGCCCACTCCGACTTTAAAGGTTAGTTAGTTAGTTAGTCAGTTAGTAGACAGATCATCCTCATTGCACATCGAACCATTCAGTCCATAAGTGCTCGGATCCCCTCCTCAGCAAATCCCACAGCGTGTAGCGGCTAACGACACCAGTTCTGTGTTGGTTTATCAATCTTCTTTGGCTTCATGCGTAGTTTTCTTGTTTGGCCACACCTTTTTAATTTGCTGTTCTCGCAGTCTGACCATGGTTGTAGATTCACAGTCATCACTTGGTTCTCGCAAAAGTCTTACTTCTCGTAAAGCATTCAGAATGTAGCCTGGTCCATGGCGCGCCCGCCCTCCACAGTAGCCTTACCTGCGAGCTTGTCAGCCCGCTCATTCCCTTGTACTCCCGCATGCCCTGACACGAAGATGAAACTAATCTTTGCCAGCCGAGACCGCTCCAGAGACAGCAACCACTCTCTTCGGATCCACTCCATCTCTATCCACTTGAGCATGCTCATTGAGTCACTAAGGAAACATGCCCTAGTGAATGTCTGTGTCTCGAGCCATGTTATGGCTTTACTTACTGCCATGTCCATAGTCAGGCTACTTGTGGTCTCAACAAAAGCACCAGAGTCCTCCTTCACAACTCTCCTTCCGGCCTGAGCCGTAAAGGTCCATGAGCTTCTCACATGTCGGACGACCGACCCATCTGTGTAGATGACAACATCACCGTCCAACGAATTCTCGAAAATCAACGCTTGCACTTCCGCCTCCTCAGCAGCCGGATTTTCGTGTCTGCATTTTCTGTCTAGGTGGATGCAAACAGAAAAGGACGTACAGAAATCTGTTGGCACTTGTACCCACTCCTCGCCAGGTTCTAAGTCCTCAAGTGCATATGCCTGTTGAAGAATGTCTTCGGCTTGACCCATCCACCATTTTGACCTTCCTCTTTTTAACCTGCTGCCCTTCACTTTCATAATTTCACTATGCAGTGGATGTTATTTGTTTGCGTTAACTCTGAGGTAGGCACGTGCTCTGAAAATTTGTATTCTGCCTTCAGTGGTTGGAAAATAAAGAAGGTAGCGCATCGCCCTGCATGCTGTATCTCTTGTACATCCAAAAATAATGCGCATAGCTTCGTTCTGTATCCTTTCCATCCTTTCTGTCTGCTTACGGTTGAGAGTCAGGATCGCCATCGCATACTCAAAAAACAGACATGACCAGCCCCTCGTATAGAAGACATAGATGGCGCTGCTCACAGTTTGCTGCCGCCATCACCCGCATCGCAGCCAAACCCCGCTTAACCACTCCTCCTTTATGTTAGCGCTCCTTATACTGCTATTGTAAATGTCTGCTAGTTTCTCTAGCTCGTTGTCGGTACACCTATTGATGTCATCGTATCTTTGTTATCACCTGGTCTATGTGCTCTTTATAAGCAAGGCTTCGATTAAAACGTATCCGGGACGCAGAGGTGTTTCCAAGGCACCAAGACCTATTGACGCGTCCTCGTCGAGCGTCCTGGGCAACAGGTCCCTTCGGGGTCCTGGCTAAAGTCAGTAGGATCGCCGATTCCTCCGAAGTCGGAGAGTATCTGCCTGTACGGCGATGAACCACCAGTCTGCACACAAATAAGCCAGACATGGGACAAACTTCAGGTCCTTTATGACATCACACTGATGTTGGACAACAGGATGCCTTCATCCGACATACAGGACTTCGCGTTGGAGCTCTAGCCAACGAACACAAGCAAGCAAGCAAGCAAAAATTATCCCCAGGTAATTCATTGCCTGCGTTCTTTCCACAGTCTCTGAACACATATTAACAGTTGGTGTTGGAGTGTTAACAATATGGTTATTCAAAGAGAACATTGTCACTGTTGCCTTTGTTGGGTTGACCATTGCCCCAGCTTCAACGCACCAAGCACTTATGCGATTGAGTTCGGTTTGTAGGTCCACAGCAACCTGATCTCTATCCTTACCCTGACGATACACTAAAACATTGTCAGCATATGACAGTGTCCTCCCCGGTCCAGTGATCTGCTCGCTGGTGATTCTCACAGTGTAGGCGTTGAACAGCACCGGAGATAATGGTGATCCCTGTTGTAGGCAAGGATATATTGTTGTTGGTTCCGAAGTCCAACTGCCACATCTGAAAACTACTTTCCGTTGGAAGAGGGCTGTGGAGACCCAACTAAGGAGGAAAGGACTTATCTGGAGTTCTAGAAGCTGAAGCATTAAGAAATCCAATGGTACTCTGTTGTACGCATCCTCAGGATCAATCGCTGCAGCAAAGTTTCAATGCCAGAGTGGAAACCTTCATAGACGTCATGGGCAAAAACTGCTGCATTGGTCCAGGTTTCTCTTTTTGGACGGTACCCTCCCAGGTTAGGTGGGAAAAACCTTGCCGCTCTAGCTGGCTTGATATTTTCCTGGCAATTAACTTCTCCAGCAGCTTGCCTATTGTATTCTGCATGCTTATTACTCGACATCCCTGAATGTTTGTGTGGTCTTTGCCAGGCTTCGGCAAGGGAATGAGATAACTGTGTAACCACACCTCCTTTATGTTAGCGCTCCCTATACTGTTATTGTAAATGTCTGCTAATTTCTCTAGCTCGTTGTCGGTACACCTATTGTTGTCATCGTATCTTATGCCATCTGGCCCTGGAGCGCTGTTTTTTGATCGTCCACAGCCTTGATTTCTTTCACTGTCACTGGGTCTTCATCTGAAATGTTCTGACCTTGCATCTGTCTGAGGTGACCTCCTTGGCAAGATTTCGGCCTCTCATGTCTGTCTGGTTGCTCTGCTCTAGATAGCGTTCGAAGAGGGCTTTTCCCTTGTTCTCTTCAGTCTTCTGCCAGATGAGGTCAGCACCTTGGAAGTTAGCATTGCTCTTATTCTTGACTACCCCACTTATGCTTTTATGTAGTCGCCAGAATAATTTCACTGACTTGTCTGTGCTTACTCTTTGACATGCCTCTGCCCATTTTTCACTTTTAACCTCATTGACCAGTTTTTGAAATAGCTTATTTTTGTGTGCATCTCTCTTTCTAAGTGCATACACGAACTAGGATGTGCAACTGTGTTCTTCTTGGCCTTTTGCCATTTCCTTACAGCACTGCACTTATCCACCCAGGCCTTCTCCACCTCAAAATTCCACCACGATGGCTGCTCCCAGCTTTTTTTCCTGAACTGAAACTTTCTGCGCTTGTCGCGCCTTATTTTGCTCACCACATCTTGCCCCCGTCCTGTCATACTAGAAAGTCTTGACCGTTGACTTGTGCTGCCTGGTTCTGCCTTTCTCCACCAATATACTGCAAGGGTGGTGGTCGCTGCCATGGTACCCTAGGACACCAAATCTACACACTGTAGTGAGTGAAGGAGAAACCGGCGCCAGATCAATAGCACTGTCCTCATCACCTGGACGGCTTGCTGCCCTGGTGACACAGCCACTGTTGATACAAACCAGGTCAATGGTTTCAAGTGCAGTCTTGAGCTCCTCCCCCTGTGTGTTGGAGGAAATGTTACCCCATGATCTGCCTTTAGCGTTGAAATCGCCACAGAAAATAACATTTCTCTCGTGACCTAGTATGTCACCTCTCGTGACCTAGTATGTCACTTAGGCACTGCCACTTCTGGGAATCGACACTCGCGTTGTGAGTGACAATGAGGATATGAATGAGATACACGAACCAATAACAACAGAGACAGAACATGCACATTCATTAGATGAAATTGCATGGGCAATAAAGAACCTGAAGAATGGTAAATCACCTGGATGTGGTGAGATACCAGCTGAACTAATTAAAGCGGGAGGGGAAGAAAGCATACAAATCTATCACGCATTATGTAAAAAGATATGGAAATATGGTATTTGGCCAAAAGATTGGAAGAGAACTATCTTCATTCCAATACCAAAAAAAGGCAACCTGAAATTATGCACCAACTATAGAACTGTTGCCCTGATTAGCAATGCAAGTAAAATTCTACTGAAAATCATACTGGGAAGACTTCGTAAGAAAATGGAAGAAGAAATTAACATGGTTCAAGCTGGATTTAGACAAGGAAGAGGAACAAGAGATCACAGTCTCAACATGCGTTTAATAATAGAGAAATGCAGAGAATTTAACGTAAACCTATTCTCATGTTTTGTGGATTATTCAAAGGCATTTGACTGTGCACAACATCAGAAACTTTGGGAAATCACGAGGAATATGGGCTTTCCATCACATGTAATACAACTCATAAGAATGCTCTATCTAGACCAACAAGCAGCGGTTAGAATAGATGGCGAGACATCAGATTGGTTTGACATCAAGCAAGGATTCTGTCAGGGATGTGTGCTGTCCCCCTATTTGTTTAACCTGTACACCGAAAATATGAGAAATGTAAGAGATGATATAAATATCGGTGGTCATGACATATCAGAGATTCGGTCTGCTGATGATACAGTATTGCTTTCCACAACACAGAATGGTATAGAAAACCTAATAGCCTCAACTCAATTGAATAGTGAAAATCACAACTTATATCTTAATATAGCAAAAACAAAGATAATGCATACAGATAAAACTACCATGGAGAAAGAAATATATGTTAATGAGAAAAACATGGATGTGGTGGAAAATTTTGAATATCTTGGGTCGTTGATTACCAACAACAGTGACACAATGAAATAAATTAAACGACGACTATCAGTTGCTCTTCAAATACTAACACAACTGAATAAATTATGGAGTGAGACAGACAGAACTACAAAAATTAGATTTTTAAGAGCATGCATCGTTCCCATTGCAACATACGCCTGTGAGACCTGGACACTTACTAAACAAGCTGAACAGCGCATACATGCTTGAATTAAATGTTACAGACAAGTTCTAAGAATATTTTGGGTAAAGAAAAGAACAAATGCAGCCATACTTCAAAAGCTGAATATTGAAGAAGGTTGGCTATTAAAGACGATAAAACAAAGAAAATTTAAATATTTTGGTCACTTGAAACGTCACGAAAGTTTGGAGAGAACAATAATGGAAAAGTATATGCCTGGGAGGAGAGGAAGAGGAAGGTCAAAGAGAAGTGCATGATTTAGCGGATGATCTCCAGATGGGTGTATCGGACGCGGGACATCTTACTTATGATCGAGAGGTTTTCCGGAAGGTTGTTATGAGAGCGAGGTTCTGCAAAGGACATGCTACTGAATGAATGAACTTTGAATCCACGTTTTGGTATTCTTTTCTTCTCTTCCATGTTACGTTTCCCTCCACTATGATCATTTTCAAACATTCATGCTTTTTGACAAGACAAAGATACTTAATTGTTCTCAATTGTATTTGTCTTCTTTAATATTTGTGTTCTTGTTGGGTAAATCTATTTGTGATCTTTTTTTCCAATGAATCTATAATATTGTTCTGTGTCATATATATTCAAAAGCGAGTATGTGCTTTTCAGTTGAGTTACATATCCAGTTTCACATCTGTATGTTGCTACAGGGAATACACACGCTCTTAGTGTCAGGAATTTTGCTCTTCTGTCTGTTCAAATCCATAGAGGTTTTAATTGCTTTTATTTTTGCAGAACAATGTTTGTTCTTTTAATTTATATCACCACATTTTCATCGGCCGTCAGCAGTGAACATGGTATTTAAAACTACTCACTTGCAACAATTTCTGTTCATTTATAACTATTTGGTGACATATTTGCTTTAGAGGCCGTTGCCTGAGGGAGACTAACAGGAATGGATAAAGGCAAAGAAGGACATGATTACACATAGGTCAGACACTGAACATATGAGACGTCAGATGGTGCGCCTGGTGGAAAGAACCATGTGCTCATATGCATCCATTGTGGGCGAACATTTACCGCGCGGATTCGTATGATAAGTCTCATCAGCTACCGCCATGGGTTGTAGTTATTACGCCTTATGTTGAAGCACAATGTAGCAAACTATGATTAGTCTCATCCGCTACCGCCATGGGTTGTAGTTATTATACATTATGTTGAAGCACAATGTAGCAAACTATGATTAGTCTCATCCGCTACCGCCATGGGTTGTAGTTATTACGCCTTATGTTGAAGCACAATGTAGCAACTATGATTAGTCTCATCCGCTACCGCCATGGGTTGTTAGTTATTATGCATTATGTTGAAGCACAATGTAGCAAAACTATGATTAGTCTCATCCATTAACGCCATGGGTGTTAGGTATTACGCCTTATGTTGAAGCACAATGTAGCAAACTATGATTAGTCTCATCTGCTACCGCCATGGTTAGTTATTACGCCTTATGTTGAAGCACAATGTAGCAAACTATGATTAGTCTCATCCGCTACCGCCATGGGTTGTAGTTATTACGCCTTATGTTGAAGCACAATGTAGCAAACTATGATTAGTCTCATCCACTACAGCCATGGGTTGTAGTTATTACGCCTTATGTTGAAGCAAAATGTAGCAAACTATGATTAGTCTCATCCGTTACTGCCATGGATTGTAGTTATAACGCCTTATGTTGAAGCACAATGTAGCAAACTATGATTAGTCTCATCCTCTACCGCCATGTGTTGTAGTTATTACGCCTTATGTTGAAGCACAATGTAGCAAACTATGATTAGTCTCATCCGCTACCGCCATGGGTTGTAGTTATTACGCCTTATGTTGAAGCAAAATGTAGCAAACTATGATTAGTCTCATCCGTTACCGCCATGGGTTGTAGTTATTACGCCTTATGTTGAAGCACAATGTAGCAAACTATGATTACTTTATCCGTTACCACCCATGGGTTGTAGTTATTATGCCTTATTTTGAAGCACATGTAGCAAACTATGATTAGTCTCATCCGTTACCGCCCATGGGTTGTAGTTATTACGCCTTATGGTGAAGCACAATATAGCAAACTATGATTAGTCTCACCCGTTTCCGCCATGGGTTGTAGTTATTATGCCTTTTGTTGAAGCACAATGTAGCAAACTATGATTAGTCTCATCGTTACCGCCAAAGGGTTGTAGTTATTACGCCTTATGTTGAAGCACAATATAGCAAACTATGATTAGTCTCATCCGCTACCGCCATGGGTTGTAGTTATTACGCCTTTTGTTGAAGCACAATGTAGCAAACTATGATTAGTATCATCCGTTACCGCCATGGGTTGTAGTTATTACGCCTTATGTTGAAGCACAATATAGCAAACTATGATTAGTCTCATCCGCTACCGCCATGGGTTGTAGTTATTACGCCTTTTGTTGAAGCATAATGTAGCAAACTATGATTAGTCTCATACGTTACCGCCATGGGTTGTAGTTATTACGCCTTATGTTGAAGCACAATATAGCAAACTATGATTAATCTCATCCGCTACCGCCATGGGTTGTAGTTATTACGCCTTTTGTTGAAGCACAATATAGCAAACTATGATTAGTCTCATCCGTTACCGCCATGGTTTGTAGTTATTACGCCTTATGTTGAAACACAATGTAGCAAACTATGATTAGTCTCATCCGCTACCGCCATGGGTTGTAGTTATTACGCCTTATGTTGAAGCACAATGTAGCAAACTATGGATTAGTCTCATCCGCTACCGGCCATGGGTTGTAGTTATTATGCCTTATGTTGAAGCACAATGTAGCAAACTATGATTAGTCTCATCCGTTACCGTCATGGGTTGTAGTTATTACGCCTTATGTTGAAGCACAATGTAGCAAACTATGATTAGTCTCATCCGTTACCACCATGGGTTGTAGTTATTATGCCTTATTTTGAAGCACAATGTAGCAAACTATGATTAGTCTCATCCGTTACCGCCATGGGTTGTAGTTATTACGCCTTATGGTGAAGCACAATATAGCAAACTATGATTAGTCTCACCCGTTACCGCCATGGGTTGTAGTTATTATGCCTTTTGTTGAAGCACAATGTAGCAAACTATGATTAGTCTCATCCGTTACCGCCATGGGTTGTAGTTATTACGCCTTATGTTGAAGCACAATATAGCAAACTATGATTAGTCTCATCCGCTACCGCCATGGGTTGTAGTTATTACGCCTTTTGTTGAAGCATAATGTAGCAAACTATGATTAGTCTCATACGTTACCGCCATGGGTTGTAGTTATTACGCCTTATGTTGAAGCACAATATAGCAAACTATGATTAATCTCATCCGCTACCGCCATGGGTTGTAGTTATTACGCCTTTTGTTGAAGCACAATATAGCAAACTATGATTAGTCTCATCCGTTACCGCCATGGGTTGTAGTTATTACGCCTTATGTTGAAGCACAATATAGCAAACTATGATTAATCTCATCCGCTACCGCCATGGGTTGTAGTTATTACGCCTTTTGTTGAAGCACAATATAGCAAACTATGATTAGTCTCATCCGCTACTGCCATGGGTTGTAGTTATTACGCATGGTTCTTAAAGCACAATGTAGCAAACTATTGTATGTCAAAACGGCAAAGTGTTAGAATTCAGCTCTCTCTCTCTCTCTCTGTCTCTGTCTCTGTCTCTCTCTCTCTCTCTCTCTCACACACACACACACACACACAGAGATAGATACTATACATTATCATCATCATCATCGTCAAGTGCAATGTTAGTTGACGTAGGCGTTTATGTCTCTCCACATACTTGTATATAGTCTTGGTCTTTGGTGTTCTGGATCAAATGTATATATATATAAATATAATTATGAAGTAGAATATTCTAGACCGATTGGTCTATAAAAGCATGCACCCAACACTATATATTCAATACACGTAGAAGCATGGAAAAGGGTTCTTTACTTGTACTGTTATGGTATCTATTAATGACGGTGCAGATCAGTTAAATAATAACTGCAAATCGGAGCAAAGAAGACACAAAACTTAGGCTGCACAATGTATTGCCTGAAATTTTTTCTCTGTTTCTCTTTAGATGCATGCTGGGGGTTAGATATCGTATGAAGTGAACAGATTATTCTACTGTGGTTGACATACATTAAACATAGTCACTAATACCACTGCAATTATACGTATGTTTTACCACGGTAATCACAGATTCTCTACCAAGTCCTTGTGATTACTCAGCGGGAATTTGAAACATCTAATTGCGGAAATTCAGAAAATTTGAGAATACGTGTGTTGTTAGTTGAACACAGTTTGCAAATGACACAGGATCACTCCATAATTAATGGATACAGAATCATAACCCTGCAAAACATCTTTGGCAACGTCTTCGAACAGAAAGCAGCCCGCAGGCTCCAGCGACATTTGGACAGCCGTAATCTGCTTCCCAACAGGCTCGGGAGTTATCTGCCTGGGAAGGACACCTGGGCCAATGCGGCTACTTTTGCATTTGATGTCTATGAAGGCTTCCATGACTAACAAGAGACAGTGGCGGTAGTTCTTGACCTGGAGGATGCGTATAACAGAGCTAGGTATAATCGGTTGATATACACTCTGTTGGACATGGAGGTATGCCCTTGCCGTGTCAGATAGATTGCGGCAGTCCTCTATGAGCGTAAGGTTGCACTGCGCATGGGTTCCTGGACTTCTGATACCTTTACAATTACACCTGGATTGCCAAAGTGATCAGCCTTGTCCCCATTGCTCTTTAATGTCTACACCTGCAAAGTCGCAGCTATTGAGACACCAGGTATTAGTAGAATCTTGACATTTGCAAATGATGTGCTGGTATACAGACAGGGCAGAGATAGAGAAAGTTTGGCTGCAATTTTACAAGTGGCAGAAAACAGGGTGACAGAGTGGTGCAGGGGCGCAGGGGCCGTTATAAACCCAGACAAAGCATCGGTTGTGTTGTACTCCCTGGATAACCGGATTGTGAAGGCAGATGTCCCATGTATTATATTGATGGATGTCCTACTAGTAGAGAGAATAAATTGAAAGTACTTGGGTATCACCTTCGACAGGTGTATGTCTTTTAAAGATCATGTGGAGACTATGATGCTGAAGGCTGGCAGGAGACTTAAAGCTTTGAGGGTGATGGCAGTAACCGGGGTAGAGCAGCGGATGCTTTACAGGCTCTTTCAACAGTTAATAATTTCTGTCATTGAGTATGATTTGGGGTTAATGACAATATCAAAGAGCAAGCTTGAAAGGTTGGAGCGCATACAAAATGCGGTCATGCGTATGATTTTGGTGTGCACAAAGGACACCAATTATATACATGAAGCATATCTTGGCGCTATCAACAATGACGGATAGGCATAGGGTCCTTCAGGCCAAATGGTACCTGAGAGTTGCTGCAGATAGGGATCGCCGCCTGCATGAAGCCATGGATATGATCATGGGTCATAGACTAAGGCGAGGCAAATCCTGTATGGCACAGGCGGAAATGTCTATACGTCAGGTTTGTGATCTAGAGACCATCAATCGTGAAAAAGTGTGGGTTGCAGTACCGGCAGACAGGACGGATTGGCACAATGTAATAGTAACACCGGTTCGTGAGTGCAGAGAATGGGCAGCGGGCGGCACAGAGTTTGAGGTGCAACAACTGATCCAGAGTAATACACATCAAGGTTACATAGTGATCTATACTGATGGGTCAGTGGTGAGAAACAGACGGAGTGGTTGGGGTTTCATTGCGAAGGCTAACAGACAATTCTTGAAAAAAGGAGATTATGGCATATGAGGCTACGACCTCCAACATGAGAATGGAGGTGTAAGCAGCCACATCGGCATTCCGTTGGTTAGATGAGACGACTGCAACACATACTGTCTTCATCACGGATTTAAGGAGTATGCTTAGTAAAGTGGAGAAAGGAATGTTTCGTGTGGAATGGCTAATCTCGCTTCAGAATTGTATGGATTTTTTGCCCTGGCCATGCGGGAGTGCGGTGGAATGAACAGGTTGATAGGGAATGCACCTGTTGGTGGTCAATTACCTATGGACAAGGGGGATGTGGTCGTGCTCCTGTGGGACCAGGTGGAGAAGGTGGAGGATACAGATTGAGAACCCGTATGTGGAAAGGATGAGATTGCGGGGGATTAGAAGGGGTTCTGCTAGAATCTCAAAACTGAGAGGGAAGACCAGGAGAACTTTCAATCAGATAGCGGTGGGAACGATTAGTATTGTGACTCTTCGCTGGCTTTTGAACGAGAGGATGGAGCACCTATGGGAATGTCCTGAGTGCAGTGATGTTGGTTGTTAGCTCAACTCAACTCAACAACTTGCAAATGCCATTTCTTTGTTGACTTGTAACATTTGTAAACGTTCGTGATTGTTTTGTTTTGTGGCTTCTGGGGACAGAAAACCATGCAATCCATTGTTTAGAATCGAAGCCGTCAACATATTCCGAGTTAACACCCATAGTAAAAATTTCATTGCTAACGAAAAAAAACAAACATCTGTTGCTTATAGTCGGTATCATTCTCTGGCTACCTCATTCCTACTAATATCCGAATAAACATAACTTGTGGCCAGGAAGCTCGAGGAAGGGAATAACATACACAGGAATAGGAGAACATTCGATTAATGTCTTTATCAACGAACAAGGAAAAAAAAAATTAATAAAGAACTACAACAACAACAACAACAAACTAGAATCATCATGCCGTTAAGCGTGGACGGTCATGTTTCGTCATCTCGCACTATCACCAAAGTCATGGATCAGCTTTGTGTTTTTGTCTTAATTATGCCTTATGTCCAAGCCATCCAGATATTTACTGTTCTGCCTTCCCCTCGTTCTCTCTCTCTCTCTCTCTCTCTCTCTCTCTCTCTCTCTCTCTCTCTCTCTCTCTCTCTCTCTCTCTCTCTCTCTCTCTCTCCTCCCTCCTCCTCCCCCGAATCTTGTCAGTTGTCATCGTGCTTTATGATTTATTTCTTCTCATAACGCACAAAAGAAAAAACTTGACTGTCTACGTCTCATTTCTCAAATCAGTTTACGGGTTTCACTTGCTTCTTGTAGGACTTGTAGAAAAATACTTAGCTAGAAAACTGAAATATAATCCGATGAAACAAAAACTAGAAGCTGTATTTTTTTGAATCACACTTCCGTTTTCTAAGTATTCTTTTTATTTGTTTCCAACAGCAGATATCATTGCTGCTAGTCTATCGCACGATTTCGAATGTCACCAGTGCCAGATTTGTTTCACCAGACGATTCCTTTATTGTTGAGTTAAGTTGAGTTGAGATGAGTTAATAACCGACATCACTGCACTCAGGACATTCCCATACCTGCTCCGTCCCCTCGTTCAACAGCCAACGAAGAGTCATACTACTAATCGTTCCCACCGCTATCTGATTAAAAGTTCTCTTGGTCTTACTTCTCAATTTTGAGATTTCTTCCAGAACCCCTACCGATCCCACACAATCTCATTCTTTCCACATATGGGTTCTCAATCTGTTCCTCCGCCATATCCACCTGGTCCCACAAGCGCCACACCACCTCCCCCTTGTCCATAGGCAATCTGCCGCCAAGAGGTGCATTCCCTGCTAGCCTATCAGCCTGTTTCTTCCTCCGCACCACCGCATGGCCAGGGCAAAATATCCATACAATTCTCACAATCTGTGACCTCTGAAGCGACGAGAGCCATTCCAGACGAAACATTCCTTTCTCCACCTTACTAAGCATACTCTTTGAATCCGTAAGGAATACAACATGTGTTGCAGTAGCCTCCTATAGCCAACGGAATGCCTCTGTTACTCCCCCCACCTCCATTCTCATGCTGGAGGTCGTAGTCTCATATGACAGACTCTCCTTTTTCAGGACTCACCCATTAGCCATTGCAATAAAACCCCATCCACTATGTCTATTTCTCACCACTGACCCACCGGTGTAGATGACTATGTCACCTTGATGTGTGTTACTCTGGATCAGCTGTTACACTTCAAACTCCGTGCGGCTCGCTGCCCATTCTCTGCACTCACGACCCAGTGTTATTATTACATTGTGCCAGTCCGTCATGTCTTCCGGAACTTCAACCCTCTCTCTTTCACGATTGATGGTCTCTAGATCACACACCTGATATATAGAAAGTTCTGCCTGTGCCATCCAGGACCTGCCTCGTCTTAGTCTATGACCCTTGACTATATCTATGGTTGCATGCTGTGGATGATCCATCACTTCAGCAACTCTCAGGTACCATTTGGCCTGAAGGACCCTATGCCTATCCGTCATAGTTGATAGCGCCAGGATATGCCTCATGCATATAATTGGTGTGTCCTTTGTGTACCCCAGGATAAATCGCGTGGCAGCACTCTGTATGTGCTCCAACCTTTAAAACTGGCTCTTTGATACTGTCAGCAGCCCAAAACATACTAAATGACATACATTATTAACTGTTGAAAGAGCCTGTGCAGCATCCTCTGTTCTACCCCGGTTGCTGCCATAGCCCTCAATGCATTAAGGCCCCTACCAGCTTCACCACCAAAGTCTCCACATGATCCTTAAAAATTATCATGTCATAGGTGATACCCAAGTACTTGAATTTGCCCTCTCGCCTAAGAGAACATCCATTCAACATAATACCTGGGACACCTGCCTTGGCGATCCGGTTATCCAGGGAGTACCACACAACCGATGCCTTGTCTGGGTGTATAATGGCCCCTGCCTCCCTACACCACTCTGCCACCCCATTTACTGCCACCTGTAAGTCTTTCACCAAACTAGCCCTGCCACTGCCCTGTCTGTACACCAGCACATCATCTGCAAATGTCAAGATTCTACCCACACCTGGTTTCTCCTTTATTGTTGACATTCTCGTATCTCCCAGTTTTGATTGTTGTTTTCTCTACAGCTAATTTCGCAGTTAGTGTGTCAGTTATCTAAGCACACGGATAACATCAAACGAAAGATATAACACAGAGGTAAAGAACAGAACAAGTAAAATTGCATTTTATAAAATGAGGAACAGCTTATGCAATACATATACGTCTTTGAAGGTCTCTGGTGTTACTTTACATTTTGTTTCCAAAGTGTGCTTCTGTTTGTCTCTACAAAAGATCCACCTGTCTGGATGACTTGTCCGTTTAATGAGTTTGATTGCTTAGTGTTCAAGACTTACGGTGTAAGTATAATTGAATTCAACAATACGTCTGATTGCATAGGGTTCATAATTGGCTTTTTCGGATGTAACTGATTTCACTATCTTTATTTCATTTATTTTACATTGCCATATATGTACATAAATAAATGTCTGTATGTCAGTGTGTATGTGTGTGTGTGTGTGTGTGTGTGTGTGTGTGTGTGTGTGGTGTGTGGCGGTTGTGTTGCTGTGGGCGATCTGTGTGTTTTTTATTTTTTTG